>VWZT01008896.1:805853-871434 GCA_013397055.1 Pachycephala philippinensis
GGGGGGCAGATGCTCTTGCCCCCCAGCAATGCTCAGCTTCAAGTGTGGCACAGTAAAGGATGGCACATAAGGCCTCTAATGAGTGTGCTCTCCAGTCGTTTTATCTTTTTCTACAGCACCCTGTACACATGTGTGCCCACTGGCTTGGAAATGTTTCTGCAGAGAAGTGGAAAGAGTGGAGATACGGTTGGAGGAAACAAAGGTCCTTTGTGGGCTCTGGGAAAATGACAGAGGGATTGCTTTTTACTCTCTGAAGCTCCTCATTCCTTCCAATTCATAGAATAGTTAAGGTTGGAAAAGGCGTTTAAGATCAATGAGTCCAACCGTTAACCAAGTACTGCCAAGTCTACCCCTGAACTATGTAATTAAATGCCATGTCTACATGTCTTTTGAATATCTCCAGGAATGGCAACTACACCACTTCCCTGGACAGCCTGTTCCAATGCTTGACAAACCCTTTTGGTGAGGAAATTTTTCCTAATAAATCAAAACTAAACCTTCCTATGCATAATTTGAGACCACTTCCTCCTGTCCTATTGCTTGTTACTTGGAGAACAGACTGACCCCAATTTCACTACAGCCTCCTTTCAGGGAGTTGTAGTGGTCTCCCCTGAGCCTCCTTTTCTCCAGGCTAAACACCCTGAGCTCCCTCAGCTGCTCCTCATGAGACATGTGCTCCAGAGCCTTCCCCAGCATCATTGCCCTTCTCTGGATGTGCTCCAGCCCCTCAGTGTCCTTCGTGTAGTGAGGGGCCCAAAACTGGACACAGCACTTGAGGTGTGGCCTCACCAGTGCTGAGTACAGGGGACAATCACTGCCCTGGCTCTGCTGGCCACGCTATTCCTGATCCAGACCAGGATGCTACTGGCCTCCTTGGCCACCTGGACACACACACTGGATCATGTCTGGCTGCTGTCGACTAGCACCCCCAGGTTCTTTTCTGCTGAGCAGTTTTCCAGCCACGCTTCCCCCAGCCTGTGGTGCTGCCTGGGGTTGTTGTGACCCAAGGGCAGAACCTGAGACTTCGCCTTGTTGAACCTCGTGCAGCTGGCCTTGGCCCATGATCCAGCCTGTCCAGATCCCTCTGTAGAGCCTTCCTGCCCTCCAGCAGATCCACACTCCCACCCAACTTGTCTGCAAGTGACTGAGGATGCACTTGATCTCCTTGCCAGATTGATAAAGATAATAAACAGGACTGGCCCCGATACTGAGCCCTGGGGATCACCACTGGAGCCAGCCACCAGCTGGATGTAACTCCAGTCACCACCACTCTCTGGGCCCAGCCATCCAGCTGTTTTTCTACCCAGTGAACAGTGCACTCATCTGAGCCATGAGCAGCCAGTTCCCCAGGAGAATGCCGTGTCAAACGCTTCACTGAAGTGTAGGTAGATAACATCCACAGCCTTTCACTCACCCACTAAGCAGGTCACATTGTCATAGGAGCTTTCTGAGGTGGAAATTGCTTATCTTCCTTTTTTTTGTCCTGTATCTCTGGTCACTTCAGTCAGAATGCAGGTTGTGCCTTCACTGGCTTGGCTTCACAGGAAGGAGTTGTCAAATGGGGGACTCTTCATGCTCAGTTCCTTTTGGGAAAAGAAAGTCAAAACGAAACTCACTCTATGTAGACATTTGTATTAGATCAAGGGTTTGAGTATTCAAAGAAGAAGGGCATTATGCTAAGTCCTACAATTCATCAGTGAAATGAAGAACAACATGACAGACATACAGGATCTTGCATTATTTTCACTGCATCCTCCTCATGAAAATGAGCCTGCTGCGAAAGTTGTTCCTGTAGACAACTGTGTACCACTCCCTTTGAGAACATGGGATCTCTTGAGATTCTGTCAAGGGACACTGGAAATATTTGCTTACTCTTAACTGACCACAGATGAGAGTCAAATTTCCTGCTAACTCAGCATCAGTGTAGCCCAAGGAATCAGGAATGACAGAGTTTCCTGAGATTCTTATTCTGTATTTTGAACATGGAGAGAGGAAGGTAGAGGTTAACCACCGTAGTGCAAAAAACCCTATGAGCAAGTGGGACTCAAAAAGTCTGCTGTTCATGCAGCTAAGTGTGCAGTTGGACAGGGGAGTCACTTCTGTACAAAAATCTTACTCTTTGGTCACTTCCCATGTCTTCTTGTTTCTCTTTCTGCTGTTCATTTGTGGCTTCCCTTCCTTCTTCCCCGCCACCTAGTAGCCCTGCTGTAGTCCTTTCCTGCAGCTCTGTTAACGTTTAACAAATTTCCCTCCAGTTCCTATGTTTCTTTTGGCTGTAGCTCAAGGCAAACTCCCCAGATCCAAAACTAATTTAGGGCTCTGAGCAACAGTAGCATTTAAATGTTGGCTTTGTGCCATCAGGCGGACAGCCTCTTCACTGAGAAGAAATCTAATTCCAGTGTTTATTAGATTAACAGTGGCCTCAGGACTGGACTTTCTTTTAATGTTGTCCTTTTAAAAATTGTAAGGCTAATACAGGAACTTGGGAACCCCCAGGAGGGTCTCAGGAGCCGGGCTCTGACCTTTTTTTTTGGAAGCAGGACTTGGATCTGACTTAATTTGGGTCAGGGAGCATAGAGGGGCAGACTGGTGAGGTGGAGCAGGAGGTATAATTTTGACTTCCCAAGAAGTGTGTGTAAATCCTTCCATGTTTGTGGAATAGTGGCTTTGATTTCCTGCAAGTTTGTTTCAATAAGCTCTCTGGGGTAAGAACCTAGGTATGGAAGGGCAAACTGTGCCCTGGTTAAGAAGTGGACTGGGACTGGGTAGGATCTGCTTTAATTTCTCAGTTTGGCCACAAGCTCTTTGGGAAGTCACTTAAGGCTCAGGTTTCCTAGCACGAAGACTGCCTGTGGTGGGAAGTATGAGTATTTTGTAATATTCAGAGTCAGGTCTAAATCTCTTAGGCCAGTTGAGTAATGATAGTTAAATGTCTAATTTTCTACTGATTTTAATTTACTTAGGCACCCAAATACTCACAGTTCTGTGCTGTTTGGCTTCCGTTTTTTGCTTCTGTATTGAAGATAATACTTCCCAGCTTTTTAAGAGGTGTTGAAATTGTTCATTAGTAGAAAAAGGCAATTTGACACTGTAATAGTAGAGACCACACACATACCTAGAAAGATGTGGTTCCATGACTGGGCCATTTTGCTTTTTGTGTGTCTTCCTCCGCCTGCCTCAGTGCTGTTGCTATTATTTAATTGAAAGTGAAGCCCTATGTGAACAGTATGAAACTGGCTGTAAGGGATCCTCTGGTGCTTTTCGCTATTGTGGTTAATTTTCCTGGGGTGTGAGTATAAATGAACTGTGAAAGTTGCAGGTTTGTAGAGGCAGCACCTGGGACTTCCAGTTTAAGCAAAGGAAGACTTTTATGACCACTTTCTAAGTGTTGCAAAGGAGTCTGAAGTCCAGGTGCTGTGGGAGGTGTAGGTCGGTGCTTCATGGGCTGCCCTGAAAGCAAACAAATGTGGGTGGGCTTAATAGGGGCTGATGTACAGTATAGCTGCCCTGCAGTAACCCCAGCACTGACATTCTTGTTCTTCCTGTTGGCAGTTCTGTTAGAAAGAACTTATCCCACCTGAGCCCATGAAACATATTTGCATTAAACTTGTGGTTTTGAGTGCGTGTGTGTGTGTTTTAAAATATATATATATTTTAAAAAATATTGCTGGTAAATGTTTCTTTTTCACTTTTAAGTTAATCCAGTTCTCTGGTAGGCAGCAAAGTTGCTGTGATGTCTCTGTGGTTGTGTGGTACCTCTATCTTTGCCAGACCCAGCTCTGTTCTTCCAGCTCAATCTGGCCAGTTAATAATTGCCGCTTTGCCCCTCATCCTCTGAGGGCAACATAATATCATGTGTGGAGTTATTTTTTAGAAAACAACATACAGAACAACTCTTTGTCCCAAGATAGCTCCATTTATCTTGTGGTTTGTGCTTTTGAAGTCCTTCTGCCCGTGGGATTGCAAAAACGATCTCCTGCCCCCTTATTGCCACAAAACCACACTGTGTATCCTATCCCTTCCCTGGAGGACTCCTCTGCTAAGCTGAGCTGTTGTGGTTGGCTTCCCAGTCTCTCGTGTGGCAGGGCTGGAAAGCTACAAAGCTCGGATGCTCCACTGCTAACATGAGGGCCTCTTTATAGAGGACCAAAATAAACTCCTTAAAATGATCTCTCTATAAGACAACAGTCTCTATCTTGTCCACGAACCTGGTCTTTTTTGTACCATGCCATAATGATGGGAAGAATCTGACTGCAGCCCACGAAAGCCAAAATGGGCTTCTTTCAAGTCAGAGTTGATCTCTTTGCACTATGTGCCTGGGCACATGTAGTCCAGCTAGAACCTAAAGTTCCTTGAAAAGGAAGACTTTCCAATGCATTCACTTTGACCTTCTGAAAAGAAGTGTATGGCTGTTGGTACTGGTGTGTTCTGGGACTGATCAAGACAGAAGCCTTGAAGAGGTTAAACAAACAAAAGAGTTTTCTGGGTTTTGGAGAGTAGTTCTGGAGGGTAGAATGTCCTTACAGCTTGTCCAGTGCCTGGAGCATCTGAAAGGTGAAAGATGATGGCTGATAATTTCCTGTGGGACAAACATACTTAGAGTAGTTCAGAGAGCCAATGCAGGGTGAAACCTTGAAGACAGATCAAAAATGGCTTCCAAATTGTATTGATCAAGGTTATGGGTACTTTGTACATCCAGAGATCACTGGACAAGCACTGATAAAGTAATTAAAAAGATCATGAGTGGTGTGGCAGAAGAAACGAAAAGCTCAAGGAGCTTCTGAATCAAAAGGAAAAGGATTTTCTTGAAGACTTTGTGGTAAGGAAGTGGCTGGATTCTGAATTTCCTTAAGTGCATTTATCCTTGCAACCCAGATCGAAAAATGCCACTTTAGTTTTTCTTGGATCCCCAAAGCCTCTGAGCACAACTTTTCAAAGAAAGATGGCAGTGGTGCTTCCTCCTCTTAGCTGCCATCTTTTGACCACTCCATTTTCCTTTTGCCCCACCTCGAGACACCTTAGCTGCTCATGACACTGCAGGTAAATCAGTGCAGTTTACAGCCAGTAGATTAAAGTAAACTGGCATTAATTTCAGGTTTTGTTAATGCTGTGACCTGTAACTGGTTCCTTAATAGCTTTTGTCAGGGTTGGAAGTCATTACTGTTCAAGACTATGTGCAGACAGGAAGACGTATAACTATCCTGCCTGAAACTGAAAACTGAGTGAGTTTTTCTTTGCTTGTTTTTAGCTCAATTCACGTTTAGTTAGTCCATACATGGTGAGATAACAGCTATGTCTTTCTCAGCTGTGAAGCAAGGAGTTCAGTGAAATCTCAAGGTTGCTTGCAGCTTGGAAGAGGACATGACAGGAAGGGGAGCAGAAGCAGAATAAATGTTGGAAAAGTACTGATTGATTGTTTGCCTTAAAAGTTAATACTTGAGTTACTTAAAATAAGAGAAGTAAAGTAGAAGAGGGAGGAATGCATGTATTCAAATTAAATCTTTATTTTCTCATATTGTAGTTATGAGTGACAGATGCCAAGCTGGTTTTCATTAGGTCTTGTAGGCTGCTTGCATTCTTCTCCATTCAGTGAAGGGGAAGGTTTGCTAAGCCTCAGAATTTCTGGAATAGCTCTGAGATTCTGATTCTTCCAGGTTGTTTCCCAGAAGTGACAGAGCATATCCTTACTGTGACTATAATAAACCTTCGGTGCTGCTGTAGCTGAGATAATGTAAGGATAACTTTAGGATAATTACTTCAAGGATGAGAGAAATCCGTCTATGAAGTAATGGAAAAGTTAAAGGAAAGCTCACAGAACTTAAAATGACAATGTTTTCTGCCCTGTAACTGGGAAAACAAACTCCAGTGTTTCACCTCCATGAACTTTGATGTAGGAGAAAGGTTTCTGACTGTTCAATGACCTTCATTCATAGGTGCTGTCATGCTAGTGAAACTCATAAGTGACTGTAGTAGGTGAAATACAGCAGAAGTACCTTTTTCCTGTGGTTTATCTGCTTAAAACATCAGGTTGCTTCTGTAGCTGGCAGTTAGCAATCATGAAGGTCACCTAGTAACACTTCTGCTGTTGTGCTATTATTTTCTAAATTTTAGTGTACTGCATGATTCATGGTAAATGAACAGTAAATTGTTTGCAACCTTTATGGAACAGGAAAGGGTAGAGGTTGTTAGTGTGTGGGTTTAAAAAAAAAACCACCACAGCGAAAGAAATGGAAAGTTATGTGTCTCGTTGTTGAAGTGACTAATTCTTGCAAAGCATGATGTAGGCTTAAGGTGGTATTTTAAAGTGTTTTGTCTAGCAAGTGTGTGTATTCTGAAAGGGTCTGAGTCATGTAGCTCTGCCTTTCAGGCCCTTGTGGTCCAGCTAAACATTCCCACACTGTTCTAGGTTGGATGATGATGTCCTTGAGTGATGTTATGCAGTAACAACCTTCTATTATTCTGTGCATTTCTGAGTGGTATTTCATTTCTGTTTTAATGTGCCTGAGTGGAATGATCCTGCATGACAAGTGATTTAGTGCTGAGGTAAGTCTCTTGGATTCTTTGTTGTAGTTCTCTATTGACGTGCAGTTGCATGTAATAGCAACAGCTATGTAAGAAAATGCTACTTCATGTTAAAATCAGCAAAGCATGTTTCTTGGTGGCATCCTTTGGGTATCACTCTGCACCTTTTAATATAAAATGGGTGACATGCTCTCTGCTTAAGAGAGAAAATCTACAGGTAATGAAATGCCAAGACCGAAGGGATGCTTTTAACAGTAACATGAAAAAAAATTCGCAAGGTGGGAAACAATGTTCCTGCTCCTTGGAATCCATGTTCAGAGGCAGGAAAAATGATTTAGTCCACAGAGAAAATAGAAGTATGTGGGTTAAAGGTATATAGGAGGCTCAGTCTCTTCCAGTAACGGCCTTGGAGCTAAGAAGCAGAAGGTCAGAGGTAGCATACTGCAGCTCATGGCTTTCTGAGGTCTTTGCACCTTCATAGATTCTTGGTAAAACAAACAGATGCTCACACTATCTAATGTTTTTGTACATACCTGTAGAGAGAGTGGGAGAACCATCATATTGAATTCTGATCTTTTGAAAGGCTCAAAGCCATTTCTAAAAGGGCTATTTCTGTTAACATTGGACATGATGTTTGAAGCAGGCTGATATGGTGCTTGGTTTCTTGGATGTTAGCAGTGATTGACAGGCATGTGGAGCTACAGAACAAAACCTGCATTTTCTACTCTCCTGCCAGTTCCAAATGTTTGAGGGAACCTTGTAGTTACAGGAAGGACATTTGCCATTTATTGGCTATTCAATATGCCAGATGTGTCACTGTATGGTCACATTTCAGGCAAAAGATCTGGAAAGTAGAGTTGAGGTGTTTTACCAGGTTCTTCCAAAGTAGTTCTGGTGTTCCAGGGAAAGAGCTGCATAGGATTCTGAAGGGAAGGCTGGGGGAAAAAGTCACAGAATGGGTCAGGTTGGAAGGGACCTCAGTGGATATTCTGGTCCAACCTCCTGCTCAAGCAAGGTTATCCTAGAGCACATGGCACAGGATTGCATCCGGATAGTTTTTGAGTATCTCCAGCGAGGGAGACTCCACAGCCTCTCTGGGCAACCTGTTCCAGTGCTTGGTCACCTGCACAAAAAGTTCTTATGCCTAGGTGGAACTTCCTGGGCATCAGCTTCTGCCCATTGCCTCTTGTCCTATTGCTTGGCACCACCAAGCAGAGCCTGGCTCCATCCTCTGACACCCTCCCTTCAGATACTCATAGACGTTGATGAGGTCCCTCCTCTTGAGGCTGAACAAGCCCAACTCCCTCAGCCTTTGCTCATAAGAGAGATTCTTCAGCCCCTTAATCTTCATAACTCCTTAATCTCCACTGGACCTGCTGCAGGAGCTCGATGTCTCTCTTGTGCTGAGGAGCCCAGAACTGGACACAGCACTCCAGATGTGGTCACTCAGATACAGCTTTCTCCTGCCTAGCCTTGTCTATTAAAATTCCTCAGTCGATTTGAAATAGCTGTCATTTACCTGATACTTCATGCCTACTTTTGGACAGGAACTTTAGGCTGAGACTTTGACGTGTTTAACATGCTTTATTGGTTGAAAGGTTCCTGTTTCTATACTGGGACTTCACGTGTTGTCCACCATGAGCTACTTCCATAGGCACCTAAGAATTTGCTCAGGAAACAGAGGATAATGTATTTCCTATTCAGAAAAAAAATTCATAGAATCGGTAGTTGTTGCCTTTTGTCTGATTTCAGTAACTAAATAGTCAGCAGGGAATAAAAATATACCATGTTAGTTCAGGCTTCAAACAGAATGTTTTTGGAGTCTTGGGGGAACTGTGTGCCATAACACACCTTTGATAAACGTTTTGTTACTGTGGTTAGAATATGTTGCTTAATTTCCCTGTACTCAGTTTGGACCTTAATCTTATATTCCACTTCTGCAAATGGGGGAAAAGTTTCTTCCTCCATGATGTGACATTTATGCATATTTAGCTTAAAGGGTTTTTTTTGGCTGCCATATTGTGTCATAGCAGAAACCAATGGCTAGTCTTTTATTATTGCTCCTTGATTTTTCCAGGCATTGCTGCATCCCAGCCTTTTCTATTAATTTGTTCAATCTGTTTCAAATTAATTTCCACCAGATGCACTAGCTTTAAAAAAATACTTTTTTGAAGGTTGAATCTTAATTTCCTGCCCATAATTCTAATCTTCCAAGGTCCCTTCTATATTATTTCTTTTTCCTCTGTTGTGTTTGGAGCAGAATATTTCCTATTTTGGTATCATATGCAGGCTCCTTTAACTTGATACTTATTCTTTCTTCCAGATCATTAATGAAGTTATTTAATGGGACTGGATCTAATGCTGATCCCTATAATACCTACTAGCTATCTCTACCCCCTGCAGCTTGACTTGCTGCCATTTCTCATTATCTTTTGTTTACGGTCCTTCAGCTGACTTTCTTGATCTATGTTTGCTAGTAACCCAGCCAATTTGAGTAAGATTCTGAGTAGGATTTCATGGTAATAATAATGCACCTTCTGTTCAAAGACTCTGTATATGTAGAAACAAATTAAACATTAAGCCTCAGTACATTGTGGTGGCATAATAGTAGTATACCCACTTCTAGAAGGGAAGAAGTAATTCTGTCAAGTGCTGTAGAAGATAGGGATAAAGTTAGGACAAGTATCTAGAGACCTCAGTTACAGTCACATGGATTATTGCAAGGTATTCATTTATGACTTTAACGTTTTGGAAGAAGGAAATGTAACAATTACTTCTTGATCCTTGAGTTTTTTTATGTTCAAGTCAAATGCTTCTTCAATTTTTTTTTCAATGCTGTTTCTGTAAATGCTTTCCTATTCCCTGGGTGCAGGTAGAGGTTTTCAGTGGGGTTGCTGGTCTTTACTTCTGTGGGATCAGAATTGGGCTCCAGAGAGTCAAGCATGTTTTTGAAGTCCTCCTATTTTACTCCCCATGCAGTGTTTCTGAAAATATAACTTCTGTTCCAGTCTCACTCTACCTCAGTCATACACCCGTTGCACCAACACTCAGTTTGCACTTTGTTGCACCCCTTATTTTCTTCAAGTCCTAATTAGCAGATGCCCTGTGGAATTTCTCTTCCTTATGCTTTCTATTCCTTGTGCTCGTATTATGTGTAACATTTGTGAGGTCTAAGGTGTGTAGTTGTGCAGTTTAATATGGTAACTGAAGGTGATTGTGCTTGGTAACGTGCCTCTCCCTAGCACTTTGTTCTGTCATGTGTTTAATTGAGAACAAGCTGGTTCAGGATTGAGGTATCCCTGCTTTTTCAAGTTGAAAGGGGAACTTCTAGGACTGGGAAACTTTCATTCTCACTTGGAGACTGCCAACATAGGCACCATACTCCATTACCAAAAAGCTGTAACACCTTCAATCTCTTCTCTGGTTCATGTGGTTTTGTTGAGGGTTTTTTATGTCTTTTTTTTTCCTTAACCTTACCACTATCACATACTTCCTCAAAAAAAAAAGAAGTGTAACAATTCCATTTAAAGCTTTGAAAACTTTTGGATTGCTCTTCCTAGTGATGTTAACTTTAGTCTAGGCAGGCTTCAACAACTTGAAGACCATGTGGGTACCCAATCTGAACTGCTTCAGATGCTTCTATAATGGGAGTAGAAAAGAAGAGAAAACTGTTGGCTTTTATCAGCGCATGGTGCCCCTTCTGACATCAGGCTGTTGTGCTAATGTTGCCTTTGCTGTGTCTGCCAGCAGAGCTCTGAGTTTAAACAATGGTCAGCAAATCCCTCTTCTAAAGCCGGATTAGCTGTACTTTCTCCTTCAGTGGAAACTGCTATTTGGGTAAGAGAGGAATCCAAAATTTTCATTTTCCCTCAAGACAGGCAAGCAAATAAAGCTGAGCTTCTTTGCTGTAGGAATTCAGGGAAGTGCTGGATAAAGAAGGAAAGTGTATCATCTGAACTATGTTCAAGACCATCTGACATATCCAACATCTGCCCTTATCAAGGTGTGTATGTGATGGGAATGCAGAAGTGAGCCTGGCCTAGAAGTGGATGTTATCTGACACAGGCCTTCTAACAACAGGTGGGCAAGGTGTTAAGGCTATGCTACAGAATTCACTAATTTTAACCCCAAGTAAACAAGCAGATGCTCGTGAGTTCTTAAAATACAGAAGAAAGAAATTCAGTACATCTGTTGAAGCCAGGGCAAAATATTCTGGTGCTTATTCCAGATTTGTTCAAAAATGCATCTGGGGATACCCTTCCATGCTTTCTCTGTGGAAAAAAAACTTACAGCCTTATGCCCATCACTATTAGCACTTTAGTTCTCTCCTTTTGCCTTTAATTACGTTAATTGTATTCCATTTCTTTTACACAGTCCTGGATTTCTTTTTCCCTCTTTGTCACTCCAAGTGTCAAGTATGTGTCCTGTATTTTCACACTCATTCGATATCCACTTATACCTTTTGTCCACCCGTCATTTTGCTATGGTGGAGTTAAAATTATAGAAGATGGTATTGTCATATTTTTGGTTGTGTCTCTTGTAATAATGAGGTTTGCAGAAAGATCTCTGCCTTCCATTGACGGTCTTCTGTAGGCCAGAATTCGGTGCCTGTCCATGGCGGGGGAGAAACCCAGATCCATATGTTACTCAGTCCTGGACCAAGAGAATGATTGCTCTTTCCAGAGGCTTCTGATTCTGAGCTGCAACTGTAAATAATGCCACATATATTTGTAGTTCTGGCTTTTCTAAAGCTATTGGTGCTATTTTCCTTGCAGCATTGAAGAATTAAATGGATACTTGGCCATGGTTTTAGCTGTGCAATCCCGTGTTACAGATACACGAAGAATTGGAGGGCAGTACAAACAAACTGATGGCTGTGAACTTACTACTACTGATTTTAAAAATGACAGTAAGAGGGTCTGCGTTAGGATCAAAGAGAAAAGATACAATCAACAGGGTGGTGTGGAGTGGAAGAGTCTGTTTTATGTAGCTGGTTATTGATACCTGGATAAAAGAAAATTTGGAAAGGCAGCATGGCACTGACTGTTGAAGCCAGGATCTTTTGCAGTTGTTCATTGAGGAAACTTCATCTGTATGTGAATATGAGAAAATTCTGATAGTGCTAGAATGCTACCAGAGACTGACAGACCAGGAATGTATTCATTTCAACAAAAGATGCTTTTTTACAGTAAGAACAATCATGCTGCCTCCTCAGAGACATGATAGAGTCCCCATCACTGGAGGTTCTCAAGATGCAACTGTACAGGGTGATGGATAGTCTCATCCAGGCTCCATTTTCCACAAAAGGTTGGACCAGGTGATCTTTTGAGGTCCCTTCCAAACTGGACTGGTGCATTATTCCATGTTAAAGCAACAGCCTGTCAAAGGTTGAATTGCTGCAAAATAATGGTAAGAGCTGCCATGTGCCATTATTTTTACTGAAGATGGAGCGGGTTAGCATCTTTCTTTTTGAAATAAAGCATACCATCAGGACTTAAAACAGTGTATTCACGCTCCACCAGAAATCTGCTCTTTCTATCAAAGCAACAGCTACAGAGTCCAGTTTCCTAATTATCCTATCTACTTAAATTTTCTTTGTAATGTCAATATTTTTATGAATCTGTGGCAAATACAGGCCTGCTCTGTAATAGCTCTGAGGGTTGCAAATGACCTTATCAGCAAAATGAAGCTTTATATATTAGGTTTTGCTTTATGGGCCTATATTGTTTTGCCTGATGAAGAGTTGCTGGGAGCTGGGGGAAGCAGAGTAACAACTTAATGTTAAAGCAGCCCTACCCCCCCACCTCTCCCCAAAAAAAGATATGCAGAAATAACAGGATGATAATTGAGTTCTGCTTTTCAGCCAGAAATTACATGACTGCTTTGCCAACTTTAGGCATAAAATTACGTAGATCCTAACTATTAAGGGGGGTGGGGGCAACTCACCCTTCCTCAGGAGACATTTCAGATAAATATGAAGATGTGGAGGATATTTGGAAGGAATCTGAAGAAACTGAGCATACCATGCTAAATTTAAGGTGATGGCAGATGTTAAGTATGAGGCCTGTGTTTAGACTGACTTCCTGTTTTTAAAATCTGGAGGTTGTTTGTATACTGTGCTAGAAAACTGTTTGGTTACTGAATCCTGCTGCTATGCATCTGGAGGGAACCAAACTACAGACAGTGAAGATGATCTTTTGGTTGTTTGTGCCCACGGGCAAGTGAGAGAGTAGGAAATTCGCGTTGTGGTCACATGAGGTATCAGGAGAGGCCAGGAAATTTGAGTGATATCAACTCAACACGTGGCAATATCTCTGTTTAGCTTTTTTGTGTTGTTTTGTATATATTGCATTGCTAACATATGTCGGGGTTTTCCCTCCTGCATAAGTGAAAAGATTTTTGAATAGAGAGAGTTAGTAAAATGTCCCAGCCTGCAGTGTGATGAAAAGTTTCAGGAAAAATATTTGTCATTACTAAACCCAGAGGTGCCTCTCGTTGTTCCTGCTCCAGGATAATGTGTAGAAGTGCAATTAGATATGTCCGCTTTGATTGTTGGTCCAGTTGCCTGAACAGCAAGCGCTGATTTCCGTCCTGTTCCTGGCCCACTGACTAACTGGGATTGAAATGTGACACTGGAGCTTTATATGTGCGCTTGGTTAGTCTTCTGTCTCACTCTGCCAGTGTTTAATGGGACTTTGAGGTAAGAGAGTAGGTCTTCTGCTAAGGCTTCTCACACCAAGTGCACCACTTCCGCTTGGAGTTGAAAAAAACATGCTTCTCATCTTTATCCTTCCTGACCCTCTACTGTTACAGATACAGGGTAGTGTCACTGGAGCTCTGAGCACTGGGAAATAATCATGAGACACCAAAGGTGAAATACTATCTGCGCTCAAATCATTGAGAAAATTCCTGCTGCCTTCAGGAATGCCAGCTTTTATTCACCTTGTTCTTTTTGCTGGGAAAGACAAGCCATCCAGGGTTGGCTTCTGATACTGTTCATAGGTTGAAATTGGTGTGCTTTCTGAACAATCATGTGCATTACTTGACAAGTGCAAAACCAGGGTAGATCATGATTTATAATGACTAGAAGGTTAGTTCCCCTAGAAGTCACAAATCACAAACCATTAGATTTGCAAAGGCTGTAATTCGAAATAGTTAAGCAAAGTATGCTTACATAATAGCACTACAGACACCAGCTAGTGCATATGAGAGAGTGCTGGTATCTGGGTCATAACGTGTCCTTCAGCTTCCAACAGTTTCAGTAGCATGGAAAAATCACAAAGCAGAGATGATGGAACATAGCTACTTTAATGAGGTGAGAAGAACAGATTTAGTATGTATGTGCTTATATATAACCTAATATTAGTAGCAACTTTGAAGAGAACTGTGTTTGACAATACAGCAGATTAAGTTACAGTTTGCAGACTGGGACAGCTGCACTAATTCTTTCTTTGCTGTTGCAGAGCTCTACTGCCATGCTGCTCATAGGGAAGGCTAGCAAAGCTGGTGAAAGGGTTAAAGAACAAGTCTTAAGAGGAGGGGCTGAAGGAGCTAGGGTTGTTTAGCCTGGAGAAAAGGAGGCTCAGGGAGACCTTATCACTCTCCACTACTACCTGAAAGGAGGTTGTAGGGAAGTAGGTGTCTTTTCTCCCAGGTACAAAGTGACAGGATGAGCGGAAATGGCCTCAAGTTGTGTCAGAGGAGGTTTAGATTGGATATTAGGGAAAAATTCTTCACTAAAAGAGTTGTCAAACACTGGAGGACAGGCTACCCAGGGAATGGTAGAGTCTTCATTCCTGGAGATATTTAAAAGGCATATGGATGTGGCACTTAGAGATACCATTTAGTGGTGGACCTGGCAGTGTTGGGTTAATGGTTGGACTTGGTGACCTCAGAGATCTTTTCCAACCTAAATGATAGTGGTCTTGTGTACTCCAACAGAAAGGGGTATTGGAGCTTAAAGTAGCCGGGATGAGTGTTTTGGAGCGCTTTTGAGGATAATGGTAGAAAATTGCTTTGGAAAAGGTAGTTTAAACAGCAGCCACTTTGGGTACAATATACAACTAGTTCTGCCTTTTTTAAAGGTTGTAGGTGAAAGCAGAAGATGGTTTGTTCTGAATTTTCTGTGTTGTTGGTTTGAAGAAATATGTTTGATTTTTGTGGGTAGTTGTAGTCCTTCTGAATTTCCTGTAGTTTATTTCTGCTAGTCTGAAATGTTGCGAAGATGATGAATTGCTTTTCCTCAGAGATGTCTGTTCCTTTTTTTGTCTTCTGTCTACATCACCCGTTTGCTGTCTTTTTGAGCCAGCAATTGCCCTGGCCATGCTTGGTAAGTCCTCTGAAGAGCTGACCACTCTGCTCTCTTTCATTCCTTATTCGCCTCCTGTTCTTTTAGCCTTTATCCCTTGTTACAACAGATGTTGGCCGCGTTCTCTGTTGTATGCAGTAATACCTTGAGATGTATGTTTTGTGCTAAACCTTTCAAAGATAACTTGTAGTGGACATGAGCAAAAGAATAAAAGGTTGTTAAGCCCACGACAGACTGAATAGAAAACCCACAACCGATTTGTTGGTGCAGTTCAGCTTGGAAAATAGTTTGTAGTTAAGTTAATAGTTTGCAACTTGCAGTGTAGCATTTGCGAGCAGGCAGCCGAGACTGGCAGAAACCTCTTCAGCCAGTTTTGTTGCAGAAGAAACATAATGTAATCCTTTTTCAAGGAAGAAGTGCATCCCCTCTGAACTTAAATCTTTACTTTACTTGCACAAGTGGATGTCTTCACTGGAGGGAATTCTACTGTTGAAAGAGTTGCAGAAGTATCACATCAATTTTGCAGCTATTGCTTCTCTCAATTAGAATGGAAAATAAGGAAATTATAGGGCTTGTTTTTTCTTTTTGCTTAGATTGATATAGTTTATGGTTAATCACAGGTATACTAAATGTATGAGTGAGATCGATGAAATCAAAAAGCCTGAAAATAGTTCAGTATGTATGTGATTACTACTTGGGGCAGGTATTTCTCTGTAATTCTTTTCTTATGATCTATTGTTTAATCTAAGAGCTTTAGGTTTGTTTGAATTGGAGAAAGAAGGAACCATGCAAAAAAATCCAACCAGACTAGCCTGAGGGAGTTGATGATTGATAGAGTAATCATTTGTTTAACAGTGATATTGATTATATAGATTGTCTAGATAATGTCAGACAGAAGTTCAGGCATGACCTTTTCCTTTTGGGTGGGGGTGGTTTATAGCCTGTTCTTTCTCAAGGCAGAGATTTTTTAAGAGGAAGGGTGGGATAATATCATAAATAGTTGCATTTGCACAGGGGTGAGAGTCAAGAGTTGTGTTAGAGTGTTGTTCTGAAGGTGGGAAAGGAGGGCTGGGAGGTCTTTAGGCTGGAAAAAATATTCTTATCAGATTATATATTATCATTTGGACTGCATTTTCTTTTTGTCAGTTTGTAAAGTTGAAAATCCTCTTGCTCTTATAAATGTTAGTTAGGTGCAGCCTACTGTCACAGTTTAATGCTTACAGGTAAATAATAAAAGCGTTTTTTCCCACTTTCACTGGAGTCTGAAATGTCTACAATAGTGACATGCAAAAGGTTTGCATCTAAAAAGTTCAGGGTTTGAGAAGACCCTTCAAAGGGTCTATCCTACCAAGGATTCTATTTCAGTGAGTTTTCCTGTGTATTGTGCTGTCAGAACTAAGTGAAGAGCAGAAGCAGTGCTGTGGTCTAGGAGAAGACTGAGTTTGTAAAATAAAAAGGGTGTTCTGATACCTGGTGTTCCTTGAATGTTTGTGATTAGTGCTGAATTATTTTTCAGCTGATTCCCAAGTCTCTTTTTGGCAGGTTGCACTTTGCTATTGCCTTCAAAGAGCCCCTTTCCAAGAAACTGTGCATAGTAATTGATCTTCAATTTCAGCAGTGTGAGGAGGGTGTCTATTTTCCTTTGCAGTCGAGGATGTGTTCATACACAGTAGTGTGTACACAGAGAAGAGTTGTGATGTCACTTTGTATTTAACGTTTACCCTAAAATAGATGGGATCTCTTCAAAACATCTTTCATTCTTTCTTTTTTTTTTCTTCCTTTACAGGTGTTACAAGTAGCACTGAGTGCTCCTGTGGACGTAATCATTTTACCTGTGCTGTCAGTGCTTTTGGTGAATGCACGTGCATCCCTGCTCAGTGGCAATGTGATGGAGACAATGACTGTGGGGACCACAGCGATGAAGATGGCTGCAGTAAGAATACCATCCTTGACTTGTGTTTGGGAAAATTGAGTATCATTTTCTCTGCAGATGCTTCTCTGTTTTACAGGCCATTTCTATGACAAAAGTTTTCTATTGTAGATGACCTACTTTTGACTGACTCGGAGTCTAACAAAGCCATCATCCACTGATAAAAAACACAGTGAAAGCCCGACTTTGGCTTTTTTTGCAGCTGGTTTTAGATGGCAGTTGGACATGAATCTGTTGGAGGGAAAGGAGGAACAGAGAACAGTACCTCTCATTTTTCCACCCTTGCAGGAGCACTATCTGCGAATTAAATGATATGATTTTGCTATAAATATTAATGGAAAATAAACAGTGTGAAGAGGCATGTTGAGGATGTCTGCCCTCTTAAGTAACATTCTAGTTTCTTTCCTGGCTGCCCTATGAAGGGAGGGAAAGGCAGACACTGAAATAACATTCCTTGGTCTTGGGATTTGCTGAGAGAATTTACCTTGCAGCTACTTTGTATGTGCATAGTGTTGGCATCCATGTAGCTGAGCCCAGCTAGGTGAGAACTGATGTGAAATGTCACTCTGAGTGGGTGCAGCATGATAGAGATGAATAGAGAAAGCCTCTTTCCATGAAGACACAGGCAAGTTCCTTTTTTACCTCATCTTTTTGGATTCCACAGACCATGGGAGAATTGAAGAGTGGAAAAAAGGGCCTGGTCTTATGAAACTCCTTTCCTAGAAGTTTCCCTAGAGCTGAAAATTTAATTCTTCTGTCAATGAACATGAGAGAGAAATTTATCTTCCTCTGCTGGATCTTTCTCTAATTTTCCCTGGTTTCTGCCGTTGATTACTGTATGGAAAGGAGCTTTCCTCATCTCTTACATATTATCTTAAAGAATCTCTTCGTCCTTAAATGTGGGAGATATTAACCCAGCTTTGTGAAAATTTGCTTCCTTCTCAATTCTTGTTTCTTAAAATTTTGCAAACATTGAGCAATGTGGAAGACCTTGAGTCTTGGGGAGGTAAGGCATATCCAATAGCTAAGCTGGTTTTACTGGCTTCTTACTAAGCACAGAAGAAAATTCCTTTTTTTGTGTGGTTTTTTTTGCAGGCAGGCAAGGAGATTGGGAGGATGGTGGTGAGATTGTTTTGGCTTTTTTCTTGGTGGGCTCAGTAACAATTTAGACAAGTGATACTTGTTGATATGATTTTCTTTGTAATTCAACAACTTCCAGCACCAAAAGTTTTAAGCTAAGCAGGCATGGTAGGACTTGGGGGCAGGAGAGATAAGAACTTCCATGGGAACTAGCAGGAGGTGGTTCTAAGCTAACAAGAGTTGCTTCGTACAACATATGCCTAAACTGTGAATCCCCTTGCCTCAATACATTGGTTCTGAAATTTCAAACATTCTCAAACAGCAATCTGACAAGTTTATGGATGTCTAATCCATTAAGGGCTGTTAAAGATGAATATGGCCCCTTGTTTGGGAAGTCTTTGTATTACAAATAGAGGCAGATTTTGTGTTTTGAGGAAGAACATTTATTTTCATTCTACTTTCTTTCACTCTTCTCTTGGCATCTACTGATGCATCACGTCTCTCTCTGTTGCCTGAAAGAGAGGAACCTTTCAGTCTTGCACAGTAAGATATAATATATTAAGGAGATACAATATATTAAGGAGATCTGGCCTGTAGCTATTTGAATGGAAGCTGTACAAACTAGGAAGCAGTAGTGAACTGTGCGCAATCTGCTGATATTCTCAGGCACTGGAGGTTGGGAAGAATATAAAATAGAGGTGGACATATAAGAGGCAGAATATAAAGTGATGCAGAGAATGTGGGAACTGGGTTTGACTTCTGCCTTTTTTAATTTACAGTTTCTAAGAAGGTTGGCCACTGCAGTTAAGACAACAAAAAAAAATTCTATAAATACATTGGCAGCAAAAGGAGGGCTAAGGAGAGTGTTCACCCCTAGCTGAATGTAGAGGGTAGCATAGTGTCAGGGAAATGAGAAAAAGGCTGACTTACTTAATGCCTTCATTTGCCTTAGTCTTTAATGCCAAAACCAGTTGTCCTCAGGATACCCAGTTCCTCGAGCTGGAACTTAGTGACAGAGAGCTGAGTGAAGCCCCCATAATCCAGAAGGAAATAGTTAGTGACCTGCTAGGCTAATTAGACACCCACAATTCTATGACCCCAGATGAGATGCACCTAAAAGTAATGAGGGTGAAAGAACTTGCCAAACCACTTCCAATCACTTAGCAGCAGTCCTGGTTAACCGGAGAAGTTCCAGTTGAATGGAGATCAGCAAATGAAACACCCATCTATGCTGGAAGGATGATGCAGGGAACTAAAGGCCTGTCAGCCTGACCTCGGTACCAGGGACAGTCACGGAGCAGATCACCCTAGTGCCATCATACAACATGTGCAGAACAACCAGGGATCAGGCCCAGACAATATGGTTTTACAAAAGGCAGGTTCCGCTTAACCAGCTTGATCTCCTATGACAAGATGGCCCACTTAGTGGATGAGGAAAAGGCTGGGTCGATGGGCTGGGACCAGTTGTACAAGCTTTAACAAGGCCCAGTGCCAGATCCTGCACTTGGGTCACAACAACCCCAGGCAGCACTACAGGCTGGGGGAAGAGTGGCTGGAAAACTGCCCAGCAGAGTAGGACCTAGGAAGGTTGGTTGACAGCAGCTGAACATGATCCAGTGTGTGCCCAGGTGGCCAGGAAGGCCGATGGCATCCTGGCCTGGATCAGGACTAGTGTGGCCAGCAGAGCCAGGGCAGGGATTGTCCCCTGTACTCAGCACTGGTGAGGCCACGCCTCGAACCCTGTGCCCAGTTTTGGGCCCCTCACTACAAGAAGGACACTGAGGTGCTGGAGCACATCCAGAGAAGGGCAATGATGCTGGTGAAGGGTCTAGAAAACATATCTTAGGAGAAGCAGCTGAGGGAACTGGGGTTTAGCCTGGAGAAAAGGAGGCTTGGGGGCCCTCCTTGCCCTCTACAACTACCTGAAAGGAGGTTGTAGTGAGGTGGGGATTGGTCTCTTCTACCATGTCTCAAAGGATGAGAGCAAATGGCCTTAAGTTGCACCAGGCGAGGTACAGATTGGACAGTAGAAGAAAAACTTTTCACTGAAAAAGTGGTCAGACACTGGAATAAGTTGCCCAGGGAGGTGGTGGAGTCATGGTCTCTGGAAGTGTCTAAGAGGTGTCTGGATGTGGCTTAGGGGTGGTTTAGGTTGACTGTTGGACTAGATGGCCTTGAAGGTCTCTTCCAACCTTGTTGATTCTGTGATCTTATTTAGGACATAACTTGTGCTGTAGGTCTCTGCAATTTAGTGATAGAGGAAAGCTAGCATGTACAGAGAAGGATGGTAGGTTTGACAAGATAAAAGGGGAGACAAAGAACTCCATTTATACAGAGTAGAAAAGTGACTCAAGGGGAATGACTAGAATAGGAGCTGCCTTTTTAAATATTGCATCCTGGTAGAATAGATACAAAGAAGAGAACTTTTTCATCTGACAGCTAGCAGTACTTGAAGTGCAATTGAGTGGAAAGAAGAAAGCAAAAATAAAAAGTTAACATTTCTATAGCATTCTTCGCCCCGTTGCTTAAGTGCATAACTTCAGCACACACATGCAAGGTTGCAGTGGAGAAGCCTTAGGAACACTTATTCCATTAAGCCTGTTATATCTTGCTCTGAGTAGGTGCTCATTATGAATCCAGGTATGATACTATTCTTAGCTTGTAAGAACTAGATCAACTCTACACTGTAGGTTTGTGGTAGTTGTCTGTGCGGTTTCCTGTTTTGCTTAGTTATTATAGCACTGAACCTTTTTGCCAGAGCAAGTTGCTTGCTAAATCCCTCTCTTTAGCTTGGTGTACAGGAGCCTTGTGAAGGTGTACTTGTTTGTGGGGTTAACTTTCCATTTTCTCTGTTTGCTGACTGTGCCAAGCTTAAGCAGGGCAGCAGGAGTGCAAGAGCAGGGGTGGGGCTTGAGCCCCTTGGAACAGCAACTCGAACTTTAAATCAATTTAAGCTTCTCACGAATCAGCAGTGATGCACATAGTACATGAGAATAGTTGGTTCACCAGTTTTTCTTTCCTTCCCTGGCTGTTTGTCTGTGACATGCTGATTCCTGATTGGAGTGAAATTTCGAGCTTCTCTGTTTTGAACTTGATTTATGGTTTTATTTATTGACTGAAATTAGTAAATTTCTTTTAAATACAAATACTGAGCTAAAGGTTTGGATTGTCCTGATGAAGTCATCCAGCAAGCCCCAGATATACTAAAAGCCTATTTTAAAAAATTCCTCAAAAACCATGGGGCTAGTCTTCATGCTCCAGTTGTTTGTTCTGACTTATGGACCTCAGTCTGTGCAACCACTTTATATGGACTCTTCTGAGATGCTAAAGCTATTGAGATACTTTTCCAGCGATTCTGTGGATGTGCAGTTCTGAGTTTTACAGGCAGGAATTATAATATCAAGTAGATGTCTCTGACTGGAAGAGTGAACAGATGTGTTTGCAAGGAATCCCACCTTTCCACTGGTCTGCTGCAAGCTAGTTTTAGTGTTACAGGATTTTCTTTTTTCTCCTGTGAATATCCAAACTTTCCAGAGAAATAAAGCTGCAACCATACCTTTTTAAGGTGTACTTTTCTTCAGTGTATCATATGCTTATATGTATACTGTAAGCCAATACAACAAGAAGAATGAGTTCCTGAGAGAGTTCTGTCTGCTTCCTTGGAAGAGGAGAGGAAAATGTGAAGACATTGGACTAGTGGACTAATAAAGCAAGAGAGTGAAACAGGCTGGGGGTTAAGGTGAAAATTACTTTAGCAAGTCAAGATTCAGTCTCGCACCTGTGTCTACGTAGTACTGCCTGTATGCTTGAGTAGTTGATTGGAGTTTGCTAAATTCTGTATTAGTGCAATTTTCTAGCCCTGAATTGCTAATCTGTCATTTTGGTTAAAGAATAACAGCTTGAAATGCAGTGTGTGGTGTAAAAAAAAAAAGCAAGATACTTGGCAGTGAGTGGAGTTACAGCTATGAAAAACAAGAGTAGACACGGGAAACACTCCTTTTGGGAGATCTTTTCAGTTTTGAGATAAATTCTTAAAATATGGTGTGTTTTACTTTGGTTTTTAATATTCTGTTGCATACTATAAAACAAATTACCACTTCTTGAGTTGGTTGCACTAAATTTTTCCTCAACTGTCACTGTTTCTGTACAGCCCAGGCACTTTACACTTGTATTGGTGTCCTCGGAACGTCTGCCTCCCCGTAGGTATTTTCCATTGGTTTTGGGAGAGCCATGCCTCTGCTTACCTGTGACAGAAACTGTTCTCCTTGCAAATTTGAAGCCCTGCTGTGATGGAGGCCAGTTATTCCGTGACATGTTTGCTTCCTGCTCTGGATCATGTTTACAAGCCAGAGTGCTGTAGTAATAATAGCAGTAAGGAACCTGCCAGCTGTCATGCCAGCTCCATAGACTTTGTCTGGTGTCAGCTCTCTGGCTTGCTGGCAGTGCCTGGCTTGGAAGCCCTCGCTACACATGCACAGAGTAGTTCAGCTGCCTTCCTGCCTTGTGCCAAGAGAGACTGCTCTGGCCTGTCCCTAACGAAAGCCGCATGCAAGCGGAGGAATGGTTTTCATTCTGCCCTCCTGCACGCCCTTTGAAGTCCTGCGTGGTGTGAATGAGCCTTACTTCCTGTGGCAAGGGTGAAAGGACAACTGAGTAAACTTGGCCTGAGGATTGATAAATAGTTCTGTTTCTCATAAGATACACCAAACCTCCCCATAGCCATCCTCCCAGAAGAGCTTGCTTGCTCTGAATTTTGGATCTGTATCATACATAATTAACTTGTAAATGTGTTGCTTCTTGGGACACAGACTTGCTTGATTAGCTCCATGCACTGTTGTACAATACTTCTTAATTTAAAGGGACTGAAGAAAAATTTACTTCTTTTACCTTAAAGTTTACTGAAAGTGATCTGTTGTTCTCATCTCATGGAGAAATCTACACAGATCCTGTTGAACTACAGCTCATTCAAGCCCAGTAAAGGGTCTCTTCCTTGCCAGGCAGGACTATCAGTATAACCTGCTCATCAGCCCCACAACAAAAATTTTTAAGGTGACCTTAGGACAAAAATCTCACAGGTCTTTAGCTAAAATTAGTGGAAACTTAAAAAAAAAAAAATTCCTTCTGCCCTTCACTTGATCATGAGTCTTGAGCTCAGATGCGATGGCTTACGTGAAACTTCACTTCTAAACTTCAAGTTTTACAAACTAGGAACTCTTGTCAAGAGTTCAGTATTCTGTTGAAAACACACCAGTTCTGTATCTGCAACTTTGTCATTTTATTGGGTCTGGAGTATGTGTGTTTCCTTTAAAAGGCACCAGAATTAATGCAATGCCCCCTCGGGCAGAGTGCTTGTGATCAAAGGGCTGTGAAAGATTGGATGCTGATACTCTTCTAATTTTTTTTCTTTTTTTTTTCTTTTTTCTTCTATTGACCAACAACACCTTTAAATACAGTTCAGCAGTGCAATAACATTTTATCTCATTCTGGAATTAGATTTTCCAAAATGTTTGTTAGTAAAATGCAGTGTCTTGCTTTTCTTCCTGAGAGTGGACTAACCTCCTTTATTTTTGTCCCTGGACTTCTTGCCTGCTGTGCTGCAGATCTCAGCAAACAGGTCTGTTTGTGGGTATGTATGTGTTCATACACATGCATGAGTATGGACACAGCTGGGGGTCAGGCTGCACTTTTCTAATGCAGGTAGCATAATTTGTTGTTGTTGTTGTATTTATTTTTAAAATTAACTTCTCATTCTTCATGTGAATGAGAGTTTGTCTAATTAAGCAGCCAGTATTGTTCAAGCCTCTCTGCATTCCAGAGCTCTGAACACCAGTTGCTTGCTGTCCTTGGGTACAAAGCAACCTGCTCACCACAGGCAACAGGGATAAAGTGTTCAAAGGACAGTGGGACGTGATTCAGTCTGCGTTTCACCTTATAAACTTCCCTTTTCCCCCGCCCTCCCCCTTCTCCTTCTGCTTGGCAATAAAAGAGTGTCCTGTGTAATAGGAGTTGGGAGAGGGGGAGGAATAGCAGGCTTATGATAGACCTAGCTTTGCTGAAACATTGGATGATGTCCAGTGTGACCATGCAGAGGGATGAGCTCAGGGAAATGGTTGCAAGTTCAAAGGCCTTTTTGTATTGCTCACTGTCAGTTGACAGATGTGCTCTCTTTAGTTGTTGCTGCTCAGCCTAGTTCCTCCCACTGGCTCCCCTTCCTTGGGTTTGCTCCCCATCCTGCCTCTGGCTCTGCCTGGGGAGGCAAGTTAGTCCCTGTCTGTCTGGGCATTTGCCTGCCTTCAACTCCATCCTGGGACTTGCCTTTGCTCATCCCTTTTAGGAAAATATTGTTTCTTTGCATAGATATGGAGAGATCAAGCTGGAATTGAGCAGAGAAGCAAAGAAGAGGGGGTTGAAGCTTAACTGTGTTTACTGTTGGCATAGCCTAATCCTGCTATGAGTACTGGTGAAAGCATGTTAGTACAATCTATGGTTGCTTTCTTATCAGTGGAAGTGATGCCTATGAAAGACTTGCAGCTGTCTTAGAAAGTAATAAATAGCCTTAATTTTACAGGTTGGAGAAGGGGGCTAAAGAGGCAGAACTGTCCCATGGCCATGCATCAATATCAAGCTGGGAAGAGAATGTGGGGATTCAGTTTCTAGTCTTCTTGATGCTAACCCAGCTTGTCCTCCAGCAAGATGAAGAGGTCTTGTTCCACCTGTCAGTGAAAAGAGTTCTTGCTGCTTCATTTGTATCACATGTACTCATCTTCTGACTATGGTTTTTAAAATGAGCTGTATGAGTAAAAGCAATACACTTACCAGATTGTATAGCTGCTCCATCATGTCGGAACAAAACATAGTGGTGGTTGTTTGAGTGTCCTAAGTGTGACCTCCTAACTTTTGAATTTCTTCTTAACTTCAAATTTCCAGACACTCTGGATGTATTTACAGCAGTACTAAACATTCACTGTGGGCTAATGATATGGCCTGAGCTTTAACTCTATAGGAAGAAAATTCATCAAAATAAGTAGTAGTAAATGGTCAACAGAAGAGCTGATTAGTAACAACCCTAGAGCAAAGGGCTGTACAGTGGAACTGGAGCCTGATGTGCTTAGAACAAATAGAAGGAAACAGGAATGTTTCTGTGTAAGCAGTGTGCTTTTTAGTGAGAAGAAGGGATTGGGAAGGCAGAGCTAGGAAGAGGGGGATTAGGAAGAGACTGCCCCCATGTGAAAGCTGCTCCCAGAATTTCTTGCATTTTCTTCTGAAGCATCTGTTTCTGACCATTATTAGATTCAGGTTACAAGTTTATGTGGATCCCTGCCCTGATCCCATTGGCAGTTCCTCTGCTCTATGAGACATCAGCCCTCATTCATTAGTTTGGGTTTTTTGGTCTCAAGTGGGTTTGTGGTTTTTCTTCCTCCTTTAAAGGAGAGCTCCTGTAGAAGGGGATTTAATCCCACCCTGCCCCCACCCCAGTGTTGCCTGGGCTAGCACACACTTGCTCTCTGCTGGGTTGGGGAATTTGGTCCTCCTTTGTATATGCCAGTTCATGTTTTGCTCTCTTCCCCTGTGCTTGAAGCTGGATTTTTATATCTAGGGGGAGTATGAAATTGGCTGAACTGCTCCCTGTAGGGGTGGAATTTCATTTTATGTCATTACCTCATGAAGGGATGCAGCAGTTCAGTGGGATAATGGTATCCGCTCTGAACCAGCGCTAATGGCTTAACCCTCTGGGAGCCTGAAGAATTCTCCCCTGGAGAGTGAGCATGCAAATTCCCTTCCAGGTGGCTCCTGTGCAGTCCTTTGGTGATTAGTCATGCTAAAGCATATGCTGGGAGGATGGTCTTAGTCCTGAAATTGCAGCTGAGGCCAGGGAGGGTTTTCTCAGCGTGCAGTGTTTGGAAGTTGTGCTTGGGGGAGAGAGGTCTAATCTGTGGGACTGACAATCTGAGTCCAAAAATGTCTTGGTTTTATTTGGAAGCAGAGTTTGGAAAGTGGAGAGTTTTCTACTTCTACCTGCCCTGAGGAAGAAGAGGAAACTCATTCTTTGTTTTGCTGCTGCAGCACACAGGTGCCCAGAGAAAGTGCAATGTAAGGAAAAGGGTCAGCTATTGGAAACCAGGGTGCTGTCAAACCTGTAGAGGGAAAATACAGATTTTTGTGCTTCCCTCTCCTTCATACCCCTCTGGAGCCTAGAAGTAGGTGGATATGACAGGGATAGATATCTGCATGGGACAGCCTGGACATGATGGGAAGGACCTTTTCCCAAGGGCCAATGCCAAATTCTTTGAGCATTGAGAGCAACTACATCTGCAGTGATGTCCTCAGGTACAGAAATGTCTGCCACACTACAGGAACAGCTGAGAAGATGATCCAAGTTTGTGGTTAGCAAAAGGGATGTTAGAGAAAGTCTGAATTTACCTGCCCTAGTGTATTCTTACAGAGGGGGGGATTTTAGGACAGGCCCTTGGTGAGAAATGTTTGAGGACTTGCTATGGAGAGCAGTGAATGATTTAGTATTTATAATCCATGCTTCTTTAACAGGACACTGGCAGCAGTCCTGGGCCAGGAGGAAACAGAGGGTTGAGAAAGCTGGAAAAGCTGAAAATGTGACTGTTTGTTCTCCTTATTCAATCATCCTCCTTTTGTGTGTGGCTGCTGTCTTCGCCTTCCTTTTTTACCCACCTCCCTCCGCTCTCACTCCCACCTCCAGGATGGTGTTGGCAGGGAAAGGAGTAGCAGCATAGCAGAAAAGGGCTGGCCTGCCTGGTGACAGATGGGAGATGCTGTCGGCAAGCTGGGCTGGGATGAAAGGGTTTCAGGCAGTAGCCTTTCTAGCCCTCGCCCTTCACACTGCTGAGCGAATGCTGTTCTTCAGAGAACACACCTGTCAGGAACAGTCTCGTGCAGCCCCTTGCCTACCACAGCTGGCAGCACTTAAAAGCATGAACCTCTCGGGGTTGAGTGTTCCTCTCATCTGTGGGGGAAAGAACAGGGTTGATGCTCCCCCTCGAATTCCAGCTTTGTAGCTCCAGGCCTCTTCAAACACTGTGGATTTGTGGTTCCACTCCATTGCAAACAGACTCCTGTGTAGGCAAGCGCCATCCTTTCTGGGTGGAAACCTCGAGCAAGGTTTGGACTCTATTGTCCACACCTGAGATACAGCAAATTATCGCCAGCAGTGGATTCCTGCCTCTAAGCTTCTCCTTGCAGATTTTGCAGACAAAAAACCTGACAGAGTCCCCATGCTGAAACACACTGTAGCATGTGACTTAGTCAAGTCCCGTTCCCCAAACGCTTGCTTCTGACAGTTCTCACTCTAAGGAACTTGCTGCGTAATAGAAACAGGATGGACTGCACTGGGAAGCACGCAGGAAAGATATTGATAGTTTCATTTTGCTTGTTATAAAACAAGTGCAGTTATGGGAGGACAAGCAGGCTCAAGGATGAAAGAGGAAAAAAGGAACTCAGTGGGGGAATTGCGACAGCTACTTTATTGTGGAAAGGTCAGTGTTTCTCTGGGGAAGAGAGACTGCCAAGCTACAGACCTACCCTGACCCCCATCTGAGGAATAGCTCTTCCTGATGGCTTGAAATTTCGTCTTTTGTTTCTAAGAGATGTAGCTCTGCTTCCTCAGGAGGGAAGGAACTTTGTTTTCAGGAAGGAAGTTGGCTGCAGCTCCATGAGGTGTTTCTTTGCTCTTTCAGTGCTGCCCACTTGCTCCCCCTTGGACTTCCACTGTGACAATGGAAAATGTATCCGGCGGTCATGGGTCTGCGATGGAGACAATGACTGTGAGGATGATTCTGATGAGCAGGACTGCCGTAAGTCACCTGTCTGAGGGAAGAGGGTGGGTGCAGTGCCTGCCTGCTATGCCTGGGGAAAGTTGACCTTTTTTATTACAGGAATGTAAGAGTCTATCTACTGAATTGGACCTCTGGCTTGTAATAAGCTATATTCTGCCTCTGACAGAGGTGTGTACCTGTAAGCCCTGCTGCCTTGGCACCTGGCTTGCTGTTCAGCTGCCTGTCTTGGGGGAGGGTATGCTTCTCCATCCAGCTGTAGAACCGTTTATGCCCTGCAGCCTTGCTAGTTAATGTCCCATGAAGCACTTCCCGGAGCTGAGCTCTTCATGCCCTCCCCTGTTAGTGGAAACACCTAACCCCTGCCAAATCCTACTGAACTGCCTGTCTGGCTGACTTCCTGCGGCCTCAGGTTCCACTGTCTGACTTTTCTGCAGTGCTGGGCTGTCACCAGCATCCTGTCCCTTCAAACAGGGCTCCTCGAGGAGAGGGAGGTGCTGTAGGGATACTGCCTACCCAGGGTTATGTGCATGGTGCTCCAGAGTGACTCTGATGGAGGAGCCCCATCTCAAGAAATGTGGAAATAAAGCTCTTGACTGTAAAGTATTCCATGTCCACTAAATGCATGGAAATGAGTTCACTTTCTGATCAGTACATCCCTGATCTTAGCCTGCCTTTTTGGGCAAAAGACTGAGAAGCAAAGTTCGGGGTTGGCATCCTGTGTGATGCTCTGGAATGCAGGACTAAGCTCAGTTTTCCAGTCTATTAAAATATATTCATTAAGGAAAAGGTATATGGGTCTGGGTCTGTTTGGTTTTCTGTTTTTTATAAAAGGTTGAAATGCCCTCATATCTAAGGCAACAGTGGAGAAGGGTGTGATCAAAAGATTTGGAGACTGATGAAAGGAGAATGGCAAGGTTCTGTGCATGAGAGATTCCTGGGGGGTTATTCAGACTAGCAGTAACCATAGGAGGCTTTCTGTTGGACTGAAGTCCTCGGGTGCTAAATTTGCAGTCCCGTTCCTTTCCTTACTGGTCTGCAGACAAGCTTCCTTAGGAGACTGGCAAGGGGGGTGGAATGAGGCTGCAAATACTGAGGTGTTCAGAAGAGGAAGTTCTAATTTTCTCTCCCCCTCTTCAATGAACATGCCCTTTGCTTTGAAGACAGCTTTGGCATTGTTGTGAAAAGAAGATGGAAATACAACACTACTAGCAGTTATTTGTTAGATAATGATAGGGACTAGTAATTCATTTAAAAAGAGGCATGGATTACCTTTTTTCTGTGCAGGGTTATCTTGAGTCTGGCTTGGGGCTGTGCTAGAATACATACCAGCATAGGATGGGTGGCTTCATCTCTGTGTTCCAGCTACTTCCTTCAACCTATATTCTCACGTTTTAGAGCCTGCTGTACTTCTGGCGTGTGAACAGAGTGGGAAAGAGACACTCAAGAAATCTCCCAGTGGCTCTCCTGGTATTGTTAGGGGAATCAGCTCTCCACCATCACCGTGTCTGTGGAGGATGATGTTGCTTGATTTTTAACATTTGGTGTTCTGCAAGCTAAATCTTGCCTTGCCTTCACCTTATCCCTGTTGTGCCCCTGCAGCTCCAAGGGAGTGTGAGGAAGATGAGTTCTCATGTCAGAATGGATACTGCATTCGCAGCCTATGGCACTGTGATGGTGACAATGACTGTGGGGACAACAGTGATGAGCAGTGTGGTGAGTAATGTAAATACTGCCCTCACAGTACTTTGAAAGGAGTTGTGCGGAGTCCAGCCTGTGCAGTTCTAGGATCCCCTGAACATGGCTAAGACTTCCAGCTGGCTGTTGTGGGCTGAACTTGTGGGATATTCCATTCCAAGGGCTGGCTGCTTAGGGTCTTGGGCTATGTGCCTTACCTGCCAGGCAAAAAAAATCCCATGAGACCTTTCATTCCTTGACATGCCATTGTGAGGTCCCTTTGAATTCCTGTTGAATCCAGCACTCTGTGTCAGTTCAATGAACAATGATGGTTTTGCTCAGGCCCTGCCTGACATGGGTATGTATGGTTTAATGAGCAGTCTTGTTTGTGGGTGCCCTAGGAGCTTCAGGAGGGTGGTGTGGTGTTTTCCTGGGTACTCTGGAGAAAGCCAAGGCTTTGTTTGCATTGCTGTCTCTGCAGATATGAGGAAGTGCTCAGAGAAGGAGTTCCGTTGCAGTGACGGCAGCTGCATAGCTGAGCACTGGTTCTGTGATGGGGACACAGACTGCAAGGATGGCTCGGATGAAGAGAATTGCCGTAAGTGCTTTCCTTTGTAATCATAGGAAATAGCCCTTTGGACCTGCTCTTGCCTTTGGGTTTTGGCATGTTTTCTGCAGCAGAGATCAAAAACAATCCTGCCTGTACTAGCAGCTATGCTGCCTTCTGCTGCCTACCCCAGAGGGCACAAAAGAATGGTGTCTCTCTTGTGTTACCTCACAGGCATGCTTCGTCTGTGCCTTGGTGCTTCTCTGTTCCTTCCCACAGCTGTGACCTTGAGTCAGAGCAGGAGGTTTGTGCTTTACTGAATATAGCTCTATAAAAGTGGAGGAGTTGAAGGGCAGCTGGAAGACAAGAATACTATTCCCTTCTTTTTCCTCTTGTCTGATTCCTGACTGAAATTTTGGAAGTGGAGGGGTACTCTGCTTGTTGAAAGCACCCTCAGGTACTGCACACTGAAGACACCTCCTGCCTGCCCAGTCTCTTTTCACTTATTGCTTTTTGCGGGATGTTGCCCAAAAAGTGACCGATGCTGAAGAGGGGGGTGGGGCATGAGAACCCACAACAGTTGTTTCCTTCTTTGCCTTCAGAGGCTTGTAGCAAGTGGGACAGGAATTTGTGTCCCTTTCTAACCCACATTGCCTCTCTCCTGTGTCTGTGAGCACTGTCCGTGTCTCTGGAACTTGCAGTGGTCCCTTCCCCCACCCTGCTCTCAAAGGCATGTTGCAGAATTTGTTCTAGATAGCAGGAAACTTCAAAAGGCTCTGGGAGGGGGATGAGGGCCGCCAGCTCCTGAAGGGCAGGGGGAGTGGATGCATGGGGGAGTTGTCTTTTATCTCTCCAGATAATGAGAGTTGGCAGAAAGCCAGGGGCTGCAAACATTTCTAAGCCAGGAAAGGACTCTAAGAGGAAGCCAGCCTCTCTCCCTCTCCTTTCGCTCTCTGCCTTTCTCGTTCCCTTGCCTGTCACTTCACCGTAGGCCATGAATAGACCCTCAGGAAGGGAAGAGAGATGTTCCAGCATTGCCTCCTGTGGGAGTGGAGGGGCACCCAGAAGTGGTGTCCCTGCCTCCTGAGCTGGAATGCTATTTCAGTCCTGGCTGGCAGTTGTCTCTATAAGACATTTTAAGTAACTTGCCAAGAAGCTCAGTTTGGCTACCTCCTGTTCTCTTATCTTCATCCATGTGGTTGTCATCCTTTCCTTATCTACAGTCATGTTTGCCATTCATCTGGGACAAGGTGGGACTGCACTCTTCTTTTTTGTGCAGGGTTTTTTCTTTTTGTTTCTTTTGGGGATGTGCGTGTTATAGTTGAATCACACAACAGGATAATTTAAGTAACTGACTTCATTTTCTCAAGGAAACCAAAACACTCAGGCTCCCTTGGTGAGGGACACATTAACACACATTTTCATATCCAGCCACTGGACACTCACTGAATTAAGCTCTTAGTTCATGCCTTCAGGCTGTGCCCATTACTTCAGGTTGAAGACACAGGTGTAGTTCACTTCCTAGACTACTCTTTTTTTTCAGTCTTTCTTTTCTGTTTTGTTTAATAGATTTATATTCAGAACTCCTCAGTTGGGAGACTTGTGTGTACCTGAAACATACAGTGCATTCTTCAGACAGTATGAGAAGAGGCATCGGATTCTGTTGTGGGACTCAAAATATTTTTCATGCCCTCCCACTTAGTGTACTGTTGAACAGAGAGCAGTAGGCAAATCCTTGGCCATTAGTTTGTTTGGCTTTGCCCAGGGTCATCTCTCTGGCAGTGCTCCTTACTAAATAGGCATGGTTGTTTTGGCGAGAGCTTGAGAAGAAAGGGAGGGGGAAATCCTCAAAGGTCAAGTGCTGGCCTGGATACCCTGCTGCTTGCTTGCTTCCTTTGGTCTTCAAGTACTTATTTTTGTTAAAATTTTAAAGGAATCACTCCTTAGTTTAACCTTGCATTCTGACATGCCTCAGTCCTTAATATGGAGCTGTCCCTAAGAGTTTCTTTTTTTTTTCCATCTGTTTTTCTATCTAGCTTTTTTCAGATTTATTAAACCATTTAAACACTTTCTGGGCACTAAGGCATAGTGTTTCAAGCATAAGATGGAATGTGACACTCTTGGATCCTTTTTGAGGCTTTCCCATCAATTCTTCCCTCGTAGCCTTTTGCTTCTCTAGAATTTAACATCCCTTGAAAAGTTCAGTCTTTCTAGCGTAATACCCTATGTAACTTTTTAAAAAATTGTATTTACTGGATTGTCTGCATGAGGGTCTTCATATGTAGGTTTAACCTGCTTTTCAGTGAAGTAAAACCAGCATTCCTCTCAGTAATACAAATGATGCAGAGCTATGCATCAATGACTAGTAATTTCCAACCCCTTTCCATTGAATACTTGCCAATTCATTATGGGACTGAGAAGATTGCTTCTAAACTGGACTGAACCTTGTCACCTGACACATTTTTTCTTTGATTCCCTTGTTAGCGTCAGATGTTCCAGCTGCCACCTGCAGCTTGGAGGAGTTCCAGTGTGCATATGGACGCTGCATCTTGGACATCTACCACTGTGATGGTGATGATGACTGTGGGGACTGGTCTGATGAATCTGACTGCTGTAAGTTAGCACAGGGTGATGTCCTTGTCCAAGCATCAGAGTTGCAAACCTAAATGGATTTTGCATTGGCTTGAGAAGGGGTTACAGTGTAGATGGCAATCTAATTGTTCACATATGAGCTGGCTCCTTCATTATTAGGGGTTTTGTTTAACTCTGGCAAGTGAGAATAGAGATGAGAACTGTGTAGTCAGTGCACTTCTGCTTACAAGAATTACAACAGTTTCCAGAAGAAATCTATTCAGGACCAAGTTCCTTAATAATGGAGGGTTAAGGGTGGTACTGAGGAGCTTTGGGGGTGTTACGTTGGTCTGAGTTTGCTCTTTTTGTGTTTTACCATCTCTGCAGCATCTCATCAGCCTTGTCGCTCTGGAGAGTTCATGTGCAACAGTGGCTTGTGCATTAATGCTGGCTGGAGGTGTGATGGAGACTTCGACTGTGATGACCAGTCAGATGAGAGGAACTGCAGTGAGTGCTGGGAACTGGTCGAAACATTCAGTTTCTGTGGATGCAAAAGAGTGTTTGGGACAGTTAGCTTTGGAATTGGGTCTCTTCTGATCCTTCTTGCTCACCTAACGTTCCTTTTTTACCCTCAGCTACGTCTATGTGCACAGCTGACCAGTTCCGCTGTAAGTCGGGACGCTGTGTCCGTCTGTCCTGGCGTTGTGATGGGGAAGATGACTGCTCTGACAACAGTGATGAGGAGAACTGTGAGAACACAGGTTTGACCTGCTGCCTTGCTGCTTAATAGCTAATGTTTCTATTCTGAAGGTAATAGGTAGTGAAGTCTCTTTTGGATTGCTTCAGTGAGTTCAGTCTAGTGTTTCTGTCCTTCCCAGAGAATGGGATCTGTAGGCTGTCTTATGTGCTTGCCAACTTGTATAGGTCTGTGTGCTTAAACTAACTTAGGTGAAGGTGTTTTCCGGTCAAGTGTCCTCCTATCTTGTCCCTACACTGTGAATTATCACAGAGCTCTGGGACGATTCCCTTCAGACTTGGAAACATCAATAATGTGCCAAGTAACTATCTTTGTCACATGGGCTATACTAACTTATGCCTTCTAGGTAGTTCTGGATAGCTTTCACCTTGTTTTGTGAAATTGCTGAACAATTCTAGCAGGCAGTGGAACAAAAAAGAACATTTAGTGGAAGAGAAGAGTAAAGCCTTTGTTTTAGAGGATTAAGGGTGTCAGCTTCTCCCTTAGATATTTCCTCAGGAATTACTCTTTCTATTCGTTTCACATATTGCTATTCTTTTGTCTGATAGTGGTTACGGAGAGGAGGAGGGTTTCAGCACACCCTAGTGTTATGGTAGGATTCAAGGAATGTCTAGAATCTTCTCTTTTCCTTAAAGCCTTCAGGATGCCTGTAGGCTTTGTTGAGGAATAGAGTGTACTATGAATTCATCCTAGTGAGTGGAGCCCAGCTATGTGTACCAATCCTTCTGGATCAGTGTGTTCTGAGCAGTGGTTTTAGGGGTGACAAAACAGATTTGTGAAACTGTACCTCTTGTTTTGGGGCTGTTGAGGAGTGGAGAGTGGGTGTTATACAAGGACAGCTGAGCTCAGATGACCTGGAGAGGCACACTTTGTAATGATTTGAGAGCAGCTGCTCTCAATTGCTCAGCTGTTTTGAGCATCAGTGTGGTGATCCTGGACAAAGTACTTAAAGACAAGCTAGTAACCCTGTTTCCTCATCCTGATAACAAAGGTATTTAGAGGTACTGAAAGAACAATTGCCACCTAGAAGCCAAGTCAAATTTCCAGAGTCACTGAAATTCACTATCTCCACATCAAACCAAACACAAGGTATTGTTACTGTAAGGTTAGTTGTGCAGCTCTACGTTAGGTCTATGGTGAGAGTGAAAGGTTTATGGTGAAAATTAAACTGGGTTTTCCAAGGAGGATGTGTACTGGCTCGTCTAAGTGACATAGTGTGGTGTCCCAATGTCCATAGCAAGAGTTAAAATCCTCTTGGTTTTAGCGCAGAGTTATATTTTTGTTGGCCATAGAGAAGATTCCTGAAATACTAGGCAATCAGCTGGTGTAAGGATCTTTATGTTCAATATGACAAATGAAGTCCAAGTTTCAAAATCCTTCGTATAAAGTATTCTTGTGCTCTGAAAAGTGAATCTGCATGTGGTTTGGTTTTAGGTTCCCACTTGGTGTGTCTGTAGTTCTTAACTGTACTTGTTAACCTCACAACTACCCCTTTCCACACTGCTTACAGGCAGTCTGCCAATCTGATTGTTCCTCTGCTGGTAACTGTATTGTCCTGTTATCTTTGTAAGATTATCAGAGGGTGATGATTTAGGGACTGCTAATCAAGTCACCTTAAGACGTACAAGAAGTAAGAGGCAACAGGACAGTGCAGTTATTGCTGAAGGAACAATCAGATTGCCAAAGTCCCCCTGTTTGTAGGGACTTTGCCAATCTGATTGTTTCTTCAGCAATAACTGCACTGTCCTGTATTACTTTGCTTACAAGAATTCTGTACAGTCTCCTTGCCAACAGCAGAAGTTGAAGCGTGTAGGTCATGTGAAATCCTGCTGCCTGAGCTCAGATTTCAGGGATGCATGTAAATCTCATTCCAAGTCCATCAAAGTGCAGTTAGGGCTAGACAAGATGTTCCTTCCTAGGCAGGCTTAAGATCCATAGCCGTGCTGGTGTGACAGATCAGATTATTAAAGTGAGGAACTGACTCCTCCTTTGCGCATGCTGAGTAGGGCTATGGATTCTGGTACCAAAGGGAGCTAAGCCAGGACCTTCCAGTCATTCTAAGAGAAACTAGTTAGATGAACTTCACAGTAAAGTAATAGTGGACTCAGATTGGAGGAGAGTTTGCAGACCTCCAAATCAGCATAAAAATATGTGGAGCAATAAGGAGTACTAGATGAGCTGAACTCAAGAAAAGAGGAAGTCACGGATTTGTGCTCATATGAAAAGTTTGTAACAAATCTTAGAAAATGTACTGTATTCTTTTCTTCACCATGACTATTGTTCCATCAGTAAGCTGTGATGTGCTACTTTTCCCTTCTTCTGTTGCAGGCACTCCTCAGTGTGCCCCAGACCAGTTCCTGTGTGAGAACGGGCGTTGTATTGGCCAGAGGAAGCTGTGCAATGGAGCAAATGATTGTGGAGATGGCAGTGATGAGAGCCCACATCAAAACTGCCGTAAGTCCTCCCAGGTTCAGCCTTAAACATAAATGGAGGCCCAGTAATGTGTGGGAATCTATCTGGTGTTACTGAAGGATATGTGTAGGAAAGAAAGCCCGAGCTGTGATAATGGGAGACAGTTAAAGATCGAGGAAAAAACCTTGTTGGTTTTGCCAATTAAAGGCTGCGTGTGAGGAATAATGGGGAAAATATTATGATCTCAGGTATCACCACTTGTCTGCAGAGACACTGAATCCTAAAAACGAGTTAATCCGAGCTCTGTTGTCCTGTTGAGTTGTGGCCTGCAGAGGAGAGCTCTGACTGCAAAGAGGAAGCTTCCAGCACAGCTTGTGTCCTCCCCCTCTTGTTCAGCCTGCTTTGAAGGGCAACTGCTGCCTAACAGCTGAAGGCAAGAGCAGCTGCCTTGTGGTTTCAGCTCAGTTATCTTCACATGTTTCTTCCGCAGGTCCACGAACAGGGGAGGAGAATTGCAATGTCAACAATGGTGGCTGTGCTCAGAAGTGCCAGATGGTCCGAGGGATGGTGCAGTGCACTTGCCACACAGGTTACAGGCTCCTGGAAGACGGCCGATCATGCCAAGGTGGGTTTTTGGAGCAGTAGCCTCCTCCCTGCTGCTTTGGTATGTTTGAAGTTGGTGGCTATGATAGGGTGAAAATCAGAGTATGAAAGCCGATGCAATCTATCAGTGAGATTGTTGGGTTTGTTGATGATCTATCTAATGGTAACTTTCTCTGTAACATGCAGATGTGAATGAGTGTGCTGAGGAAGGCTACTGCAGCCAAGGCTGTACCAACAGTGAAGGGGGCTTCCAGTGCTGGTGTGAGCAAGGCTACGAGCTGCGACCTGACAAACGTAGCTGCAAAGCTCTAGGTAAAGGGGAGTTCAGCCTAACAACACAACTGGTGTGCGTCTGTTGCTCCAGTTCTCATAATTATGTCTCTAGTTCTTCACTGGCAGCTTTGTGCTGTTCACCAAATGAACATGTGAAAGAAAAGAAGTACCTGGATTTGTATCAGATATGCCCACGTTGTTGATAAATGCTTGTGAAAATTTTGTGTGATTTTGACCATGGAGAGATGTACTGTTTCCTTTCCCTGCCATGGAGACAGTACTTGCCTTCTCTTCCTAGTCCTTTGTCATTCCTTGTGACTCAGAACCTGGGACGAAATAAGATTTCTATCTCTGGTCAAGAAGTGTCTTAGCTTTTCCAATGAGTGAGGATGTATCACACCTCCTTGTGGTTTGACCCTTGATGCTGGTCACCAATATTGAATGCTGTGAATGGCTGCTGTATGGACATCTGCTGGGTTTTTTTAAGGATGTCTATACACTTCTTTAACTTTATTCCTCCTCTAATGTAGGTGCTGAGGAATTAGAAATTCCACTTAAAGACTTTAGATTTCATCAGGAATTCCCCTAGTGAAATCCATAAAGGATGTTGATATTTTGGTTTTTGGGGTTTTTTTTGCAGTGGAAGTACCTGCTGAGTTTATATCTGGCTCAGGCATATTTCAACTGTGCCCTGTCTGTGGTAGAAGGTGTAGTAGAACATGTGTGTTAGTATGGCTAGGAAATGGACATAGGAAAAAGAAACTGTAGTCCAGCTGCCAAGTGGCTGTCTAGTGGTATGGTTTCAGAGGCTGAGGTGAGGGAGCCTTAGGTGGGACCTGGAATGATCTCTTCTTACTGAGTTAATGTTTGCCAGAAGGTTTAAAACTGCTCATCTTTGAGTTAGGACTGTGTATAGAGGATGTAAAAACAGCACTCTGAAGTGTTTTGCACTTGGGGGTTGATTTTTGCTGCTAGTATTGCAAAACTCTGTTCTGAGGTTTGGTGCAGAGGGATGGTCCAGTTGGTCCAGTCAAATGCTGTCAAATACTCTAATGCTGTCTTCCTATATATTCTTAGGGCCAGAGCCAGTGCTGCTCTTTGCCAATCGAATTGATATCCGACAAGTGTTGCCTCATCGCTCAGAGTACACACTGCTTCTGAACAACCTGGAAAATGCCATTGCCCTTGACTTCCACCACAGCAAGGAGCTGGTGTTCTGGTCTGATGTCACGCTTGATCGCATTATGAGGGCCAATCTGAATGGTAGCAATGTGGAAGAGGTGGTTTCCACAGGGCTGGAGAGCCCAGGTGCGTCATCACAAAAAGGCAACAGCCCAGGGTTGGTGAGGGGAGAAAAGTGGGGACCCAGCATCCAGAACAAAGTGCATCTCCCTGAGCAAGGGTATGGGTTGGATGGAATGGGTGTGAGGTGAATGTCACCCTGGAGTTAATCTTGGCTGGCAGGAGAAGAAACTGGGCCTCTTCTAAGGTGGACAGGGAAAGGGAACTATTTTTCTGTGCAGATCCATAGTTTCATTCTGTGCTTAATTCTCTCTTGGACATAGGTGGACTTGCTATTGATTGGATCCATGACAAATTATACTGGACAGACTCTGGGACATCTCGAATTGAAGTAGCAAACTTGGATGGCACTCACAGGAAAGTGCTTTTGTGGCAGAACCTGGAGAAGCCCCGAGCAATTGCCCTGCATCCTATGGAGGGGTGAGTGAAAACGTGGGAAACCAGGGGGAAACCCAGTGAGCCCTCCACGTACATGCTTCTTGTTGAACACTGAAAACCCCATTCTAGGTCACAAATGTTACCTCTGGGCTCAAGACTTCAGCTGGCACTAACAGTTTAGGGAACCTGGCAGTGCTGGGACCCTTCAAAGCCTTAATCCTGCTCTGGACCCTTCAATTTTCAGCAGGCTGGGTGTTACTTTTCACTTCTTCCATGGCTGTGACCCAGTCTCGTGCTCGAGGTCACGTGACTGATATTGTTTTGCCCTGAGAGAGAGTGATGTTGGGTGCAGTATGTGGGCCATAAGTTTTCTAGCTGTTTCTCCCTGCCTCCTCCAGTACTATCTACTGGACTGACTGGGGCAACACTCCCCGCATTGAGTATTCCAACATGGATGGCTCTAATCGGCGCATCATTGCGGACACACACCTCTTCTGGCCCAATGGATTGACCATTGACTATGCAGGACATCGAATGTACTGGGTGGATGCCAAACATCATGTCATTGAGAGGGCTGACCTTGATGGACGCAATAGGAAGGCTGTTATTAGCCAAGGTGAGTAACAGGCTTTCTCCAGGGAGTGCTTTCTGCAGTAAAGACCACAGAGTAGCACAGTGCTGATCTGAGTTCGAGACACTGGCTCTTGCATCTGTGCTTGTCTCCTTTCACTGTGGAATGAATTCTGTCACCACTGAGGGATGGGGTTTGCTATCTAGTCATCAGTGGCTGCATCAAAAGCAGCATGGCCAGCAGGTTGAGGGAGGTGATTCTGCTCTTGTGAGACTCCACCTGGAGTGCTGCATCCCTCTCTGGGGCTCCCAACATAAGAAGGACATGGAACTGTTGGAGGAAGTCTAGAGGAGGGCCATGAAGTTGATGAGAGGACTGGTGCACTCCCCTACAATGACAGGCTGGCAAGAAAGTTGGGGCTGTTCAGCCTGGAGCGGAGGAGGTTGTGTGGAGACCTCATTGCAACCTTCCACTATCTGAAGGGAACCTACCAGGAAGCAGGAGAGGGATTCTTCATCAGGAACTGTAGTGCTAGGACAAGGAGTACTGGATACAAATTAAAAGAGGAAATTCAGGTTTGATATTAGGAAGAAATTTTTTACTCTGAAGGTGGTGAGGTTGTGGAACAGGCTGCACAACAGGGAGGTTGTGAATGCCCCAGCTCTGGCAGTGTTCAAAGCCAGGATAAGGCCTTGAGCTACTCGATCTAGTGGGAGGTGTCCGTGCCTAAGGTGCGGGGCTTGGGACTAGATGATCTTTAAGGTCCATTCCAGCCCCCTAACATTCTATCTATGATTATAGGACAGCAGAGAGGAATTGTCTGTTAAATTAGCGTAAAGCATATTTGCACAGGTTGGCTGTGGTGAAGCCTAAGGGGCAGTGGAAAGAGCATTCCCTTGTCTCCCTGCTAGCCCAAGCCATGTTAGACCTGATTATATCCCTGTATTGGATGTCTATTACAGGACTCCCACACCCATTTGCTATCACTGTGTTTGAGGACAGTCTGTACTGGACAGACTGGCACACCAAGAGCATCAACAGTGCCAACAAATTCACAGGCAAGAACCAGGAGATCATCCGCAACAAACTCCACTTCCCTATGGACATCCACACACTGCATCCTCAGCGTCAGCCAGCAGGTAACTGCAGAGCGGGTAGAGACTCATTTGAGCCAGCAGAAGACCTGGAGCCACCCACTCCCTCTAAAGCCGGGAGATGACAGCCTGAACCCAGCATGTGGACACATCCCCGCTTGTGCCCGGGGCTGTGGCAGAACTTGCTCCACCGCCCTCCTGTTGAGGATTCCGGTACCTCGGAGTTGGGTGTTACTGCAGCTCCCCCTGCTGACACCGGGGGTGGAGGCCTTTCAGTAGGAAATACGTGCGGCTTGTTTATGCAAGAGCTGTTTTGGGATGGAGGAAAAAATCATAAGTGGGCATCATAATGACTGACACCTCCCTTATTCCCCTTCTGTTGCCATTATCTGCTCTAGAAGTGGATTGGGTTAAATATTCATTTTAAAATTGAGCCCTAAAAGTGGAGTTAGTGCTTTAGTTTATACATTTCCTTATTTTTAATTAACTTCTGGGTAGGGAAGTTACATCCATGTGGTCTTGACGCCTCAGCTAGTGTTTTTCCCTCCTTTCTTTACTCTTTGCTTTATGTGTGGTTGCTTTTGTCTTTGGCTACTTGAGCAGGGAGAAACCGTTGTGGGGACAACAACGGAGGCTGCACGCACCTCTGCCTGCCGAGCAGCAAGGGTTACACCTGCGCCTGCCCCACGGGCTTCCGCAAGACCAGCAGCCATGCCTGCGCCCAGAGTAAGTGAGGTGGGACCACATGCTCAGATGTTCGGTGGGTGGCAGAGGGTGGGAAGTGGGATTAAGCATCAGCAGCCTTTGCTTCCAAGGAGATGCAGCTGGATAGACTGAGTTAGAAGTATTAAGGGTCCTGAAGTATTAAGAGGATGCTTCACCTTTTTGATGCATTCTCCTGTTGTGTATTCTCACTGCCCTCACTAGGCTTCATGAATGGGGATACAGACAAATTCCACCCTTGGCCTTTATTCAGGGCTGCTATTGGCACCATGCTACCCTTCACAGCTGATTGTCTCCCTAAAATTCCCATAATGGCTGTGTCAGTGATTAACAAAAAAATTCAGTCCTTATCATTGCCACATTTCTCCTAATTTGCAACCGTGTGAAAGAATTAGACCAACTATCTCCCAAATTCTCAAGAGCTATTTTTAAATAGCTATTTGATTTGGAGGGATGTCTATGCATCGTTCGAAGAATATGGTTTGCTTTGTTCCTTCAGCATAGGTTACACCCCAGGAGAGAGCTCACAACCACTCTGACCCCCCTTGCCCATCCTCTCCCAGTGGTATTTTGCTTCCAGTAAAATAAAAGACCAAAGACTTGGCAGTGAGAGATGATGTAGGTGGTTAAGGTTGTGGATATAGCAAGGAATTGTCTGTCTGTCACTGTATTGTTGAACTTAGAGAAATTAAAAGAAGACCTTTCGACCTTTGATCAGGTCTTGACAAGTTCCTGCTTTTTGCCCGAAGGATGGACATCCGTCGGATCAGCTTTGACACAGATGACCTGTCAGATGATGTCATCCCCCTTGCTGATGTTCGCAGTGCTGTGGCTCTAGATTGGGACTCAAAGGATGACTATGTCTACTGGACAGATGTTAGCACTGACTCAATCAGCCGAGCAAAATGGGATGGATCAAACCAGGAGGTACAGTGTTCACTGTGTGTGGAGGTCATCTGGCCAGGAGACTCCTGGAGCATCAGATTTGAAGCCACTGGGATACACTGGCCTTTTAAGGCGCTGCAGTTCATGGTGGATCTTTTGTTCATTAGTTTGCCTAGTTCTGGGAAACTAATGAGATCACTGGACACTTCATAAACAAGTTGGGTGTATGGAAAACCTTGAATGGAGACATAAAGCATGGTGATTTGTGGGCTGTGGTCAATTCCTTTGCTGTAGCCCTAAAATCTGAAAGGAAGAAGTATTAAATCCTCTGTTATGCTCTACATTTGGAACAAGAGTCATGCTCTTTGGGAATGCTTTTTGCATACACTCCTAGGTTGATGATACTATAAATGAGGCAAACAGTGTTCAAAGTTTGAATTTGCAGTTTGAACAGGCACAAAAAATAGATGTTTCTCCAAATAAAAGCCTTATTTGGACTTCTAAGTCCTTAATGCCCTCTCTTGTGTGGCATTGCTCTGCTCAGGCTCTTGCCTTTTGAAAGTTAACATTTGTGAATGGGTAGTGCATTGGGCAAGTACTTTCTCCCTAAGGTCTAATTTCATTAAGGTTTTTTCTTTTTGTTTTCATTTAGGTTGTGGTGGACACTAGCCTGGAAAGTCCAGCTGGGCTGGCAATTGACTGGGTCACCAACAAGCTATACTGGACTGATGCAGGTACTGGGATCCTCTGCCTTACATAGACTTCTGTCTTCCTTATTAGTCATGAAAACTGAAAATCCACTGGGTAGTTCTGTCTGCCTCATTCCAAATTTGTCTATTTCTGTGTAGCAAAAAGATGGAGTTTCATGTCATGTGCTTCTAAATGAGTGTGAATTGAGGCACAACCCTTAGTTTAATTGTCTTTGCAGTATCCCCAGTACTAATTCTGCAAAAAGATTTGTCACTGTTGTTTTGCTGCAGAGCTTGTGATTGTGTGCATTTGTGTACCTTCCAGCAGTGTATCTTGGGGTGCAGCAGGTAATATTTGGAGGATTTTCCCTGCTGGAGAGTCATAGTTGAGAGAAATGTAAGGAGGAGTATTCTTTTCTAGCTGTTCTCTCATGGCTTGGGGGCTTAGGCAAGAGGTGGTTTATATTCCTACAGGACTCCACATCAGTGACAGCCACAGAGGTGACTTGAGAGGACGGAAAGTGACACTTTAAGCCCCACTTTTTACCTATCTTCCAGTTAAGAACAGTTATGGATATAGGGGAAGAATGCATTGTTGTATGGAGGTTTTTCTGCCTTAGCTCTTGCAATTCCAATTTGATATCTGTCATTTTTTTCTCTCTCGACTTTTGTAGGAACAGATCGGATAGAGGTCTCCAACACAGATGGGACCATGAGAACTGTTCTAATCTGGGAGAACCTAGACAGACCTAGAGATATTGTGGTGGACCCTGTTGGAGGGTAAGAGATTCTTTTTTCTGGGATGACATAACAATTCTTGTGTGTCTAAAGATATTCTGATTCTTTGGTTTTGTACAATTTTCTTTCTCCTTGGTGCCATTGTTCTACAACTTGCTAACAACTGAAACTAGAGACATGATTTTAGATGCTAATGGGACAAGATAAGCAGAGGTAATTGCCTGTTGTGCTGTGGAGCTTGCGGGAGCTGGCTGGTGTTTTCATTTGTTTATCCTGGGGATGTAATAACTAAAGATATGGCACAAAAAATATTGAGAATGGGGCCATCTAGATGTTTTCTATTTCTCTATTTCACGTGTATGTTGAATTTGTATTCAAGCTCCCTGCTTATCAACTGGAGTTTCAGTCAGAAGGATGTCCTCAGACCTTGTGGAGGTGGGGATAGGGTGGATAGGAAAAAGCTTGCCAGCCATTGCTTTAGAAGCGTTGAATGTCTTGAATGAAAGTGTGCTATTCTTTCCTTGAGTGGATTACTGGAAGACAAATGCAGAAAGGTGGTATAGATTGGTAAATAATTAGTTTATTTTTAGACCTTGGCCTATTTTCTTGAACTTTTTCCTACACACTGTAATTAGGCCAGCCCATGGGCAGTAGAAGGTATATAAATTTGAGTATGATCTTAGGTGCATTACAAAAACCCAAGGCTGGACATGAGTACAGTAATAGTCTAATGCTTCTTCCTGCTAGGGCCTGGAGGCACCAGGCTCCCTTGCTTCTCTGTAACACTGCCTGGCTGTAGTGGCAGTGAAGAAGTGTGGGCATTCACTCCTGTCTGGGCTTCTTCTCAGGTTCATGTACTGGACTGACTGGGGAGCTAACCCAAAAATTGAACGTGCTGGGATGGATGCCTCAAACCGCCTGGTGATCATTTCCTCCAACCTGACGTGGCCCAATGGCTTGGCCATTGACTACGAGTCACAGCGCTTGTACTGGGCGGATGCAGGCATGAAGACCATCGAGTATGCCAGTCTGGATGGAAGCCACAGGAAGGTAAGGAAGCTGTCTTTGAGGAGCAGGTCTGGGAGCCTGAACACAAAGTGCTCATGGCTCCTGCCTCTTTTTCCAATGGAAAGGGAAATTGACAAATCAAAGTACACAGCTGCTTTCACTGGGAGAAAAGAGCTCCCTTTCAATTTCAAACTGTGTATGAGGGAAGTTTGAGGGCTAAGGTTGCCTCATCACTCTCCTTTTGTTGTGATTGTGTGCTATAAAGTTGAGAGGGAGCAAGGGAAGCCTCTTCCCCTTAGTGACTTCATAGTCACTTATATATATTACATATATATATTAGCAAATATATATGTAATATATGTTTTAATGTACTCTAATATATATATATAAAATACAATATTTTTCTTGGGGGCCTGGGGGTAATCTGAGCAGGTGCTGATTGGGAACAATCTGCCTCACCCCTTTGGACTTACTCTTTATGGCGAGAGAATCTACTGGACAGACTGGCAGGCCAAAAGTATCCAGAGCGCAGATAGGAGGACTGGGCAGTCCCGGGAAACGCTGCAGGACAATCTGGAGAATCTTATGGATATTCACGTTTTTCACCGGCACAGGCCACCAGGTACAGAGCTCACCCCCAAGCCCCACTGAGCTGAGAGCTTGTTCCGGCTCTGCCGTGCGGCACATCTTTTCTGCAAGGAGCTGACCTGTCAGCCCTCATTGTCTTAAGTGTCTCTGTGGAATATAAGAGCATGAGAATTAACTCTCAACTTGGTATTTGAGGGCATCCTAGAATGCATTTCTATGGCTGTTGCATCCCTTTTTTGTGCCAATGCTACTGGCTCATGGATTTGTCATCCTCTTTTCCGTAGTACATACAGCATGTGAAGTTAGCAATGGAGGCTGCAGTCACCTGTGCCTTTTGGCACCTCTTCCAAAAGGTTACAGCTGTACCTGCCCTACGGGGATCAACCTGCAATCTGATGGCAAGACCTGCTCCCCTGGTGAGTCTTCTCTGTAGGATCCTCATTGCAGTTTTGTATCACAGCTACATTTTGCCTCTGCCTTGTTAGAGCACAAATTTCATTTTTATGTGCTTACCTGCTTTACCCCTTGAAAAACCCATTTGGTGCCTGTACCTTCAAATTGAGTGAGAATTACTATGGAGAAACTTAGTGATAAATGCATTGATGAAGGAGACATTTTACTTAAAATGATGTTGGACAAGTAAACCAAATGTCACATTTTTCCCATACTTTTGCTGTAATGTTGAGGTGAATTCTTAAACTACAAAGTGCTATATTCTTTAATAGGTCTGTATACACTCCTCCTGTGGACCCTCTTTTAAAGACGGTGGAAGGCAGTTGGCTTCAGGCCATGGTACATCCACTTTTCCTCCTTAGCAGGAAAAAAGTGACTCCTAATTTCCATTTCCCATACATATTAGCAGAAGTAACTCTTCTATGAGTGTACTGCTTTTCAACTTGGATGTAAAGAAGCATTAAGTGATGCTCAGTAAAGCTTTTATACACAGACTGTCCATAAGCCAAGATCTGCCTGAGACACTTTCCCTTTTCCACTGAAGTGGGTGTAACCTCTAGAATATTTGGTAAATGATGCCTACAGTTGACTGAACTTGCTCCTCACTAATACCTGTCCGTTTTCAACTCTACAGGAATGACCAGCTTTCTGATCTTTGCCAGAAGGACTGACATCCGGATGGTCTCTCTGGATATCCCCTACTTTGCAGATGTTGTTGTCTCAGTCAATGTCACCATGAAGAACACCATTGCAATTGGAGTGGATCCTCGTGAAGGTCTGAACTTCTTAGTTTATCTGACTGTGTTTGAAAGGCAACAAGTAACTTCATATCTAAATGTCTGAGTAAAGACCCAGGCACAGATCTTACTGTAGGCTGTGGATTTGGGTAGGTTTTTTTTTCCCTTGCATGTGCTGCAAATAATTCATTTCCAGTGAGGGAAGGAATATCGTTACAGGAAAGCAGAGGACCCAAACTATATGGAAAAAAACTGCCTGCAATATTGAGTGAGATTCCTGTGCATTTTAGATTTAAGAAAATTCTTCCTGCTGAGGCCTTTTATGACAGCTGAGACTCTGGTTGTTCATGTATAGTAAACATCTGATGCTGTGTTGGATGTAAACACTCTTGCACTGTAAGGTGGATGGTCTCATTTTGAGAAATCATGTGGAACTCTACTACTAGCTGATGGTATTAGGTGTTCTTTGTCCCTGTGTGAAGGTCAGACCTTGTGTAAAGGTCCTACATATTTTGGGGAGAATTGGAACAAGAAAATTTGCACTGTTTTATCACTCTAGCTTAATTATCTTGTGCTGTTATTATTCTTGTACAATCAGATCCATTCTGAAAGGTGTAGCAGGTAGTCAGAGACCTGGATCTGTTTTTTAAGGATTTTCCTGTTTGGTTGTTGGGGTTTGGTTTGGTTTTGTTCTGGGCTTTTTCAAGTTTCTCTTTCTTCTTCAATCCAGGAAAGGTTTACTGGTCAGACAGCACATTGCGGAAAATCAGTCGGGCTGCCCTTGATGGCTCACAATTTGAGGACATCATCACTACAGGTGAGGGAGATTTTGATCTGAGAGCCTCTTGCTTCTATGCAGTATGAAAAGAGAGATTCTGATACCCTGGTAGAATACATTTTTGGCGGAAAGGCAAGCAAAGCCTAAAGCAGTTCCCTACAAGATGGACAAGAGAAATACTAGTAGTTCATGACTAAATTGGGAGAATAAGCAGTGACCAAAATGTTTTTCTATTTTCTCAGGTCTGGTGACTACAGATGGGCTGGCTGTGGATGCTATTGGCAGGAAGATATATTGGACAGATACAGGAACAAATCGGATTGAAGTGGGCAACCTCGATGGCTCCATGAGGAAAGTCTTGGTCTGGCAGAACCTGGACAGTCCTCGGGCAATAGCTCTATACCATGAAATGGGGTTAGTGTTGTCAAGAGATTGTCTAGGAGTTACACAGGACTTCTGATATTCTTTTCCGTAATACTTGCTGACTTTTCCCCAGGTATATGTACTGGACGGACTGGGGTGAGAATGCCAAGCTGGAACGCTCTGGGATGGATGGCTCTGGACGTGTGGTGTTGATCAGCAACAACCTGGGCTGGCCTAATGGACTGGCAGTGGATAAGGCTGGGTCCCAGCTGCTCTGGGCTGATGCACACACTGAGGTCTGATTCTGTTCTTCAGTGTTGTTTGTCATTGGGTTGGTAGCCTGGAGGCTGCTTTGAAGCTCTTGAGCAAGTTGTCAAAAGAGCAAGGGGAATGTAAGCTTTTTGGAGAGTGTGGGCTATGGAGGGAGGGTGAACCTGAATAACATCACTCACTGAGACTGTTTCCCACTTGCTACAGTAAGTGCTAGCAAGAGGAGAAGTGTTTTGAGTATGGGGTGACATTCCGCTTCTTCCTTTAGCGGATAGAGGCCGCAGATCTCAATGGCGCGAATCGCCGCACCCTGCTGTCTCCAGTGCAACATCCCTATGGCCTCACTTTGCTGGACTCTTACATCTACTGGACTGACTGGCAAACTCGCAGCATTCACAGGGCTGACAAGGACACTGGTGCCAATGTCATCTTGGTGAGGGCAAACCTGCCTGGCCTCATGGACATTCAAGCTGTTGATAGGGCTCGGCCGCTGGGTAAGTTGCTCCCATGTCGGTGGTGGCGAGGGGAATCCTTCAGAGCTGTCATTGGAAAGAGTCCTTTGATGTAAAGCAGGAGTGATAGAGTGACTTCTCAAAAATCAGCTTTTCTTTTCTTCTGATCCCTTCTTTTAAGGCATCACTTCTTTCCTCTTTAACTATTTTTGCGCTCCTCCCTGTTTACCCCGCTCTGTAGGTCTAGTGTTGATTAATGCATGCTTTTTGACCCCTTTGTTCCATTTCCTTCACTGGATTGCACTGACAACCTCATTCCCGCACACAGCAGAGCCACTTTCTTGGGAGAACTGAACCAGTCATGCCTTATTAGGCTTCACCAGAGTGTACTGCCATTGGACAATTTCCCTTTTTTAACTCCAAAAGACTCCAATTCTTCTTAAACCAGTTGCTGAAATCTTATTTCAAGTTCTAGTATTATTTCCCAATCATTGCAGGCTTCGTCTTCTTGTCTGTCTCTGCTCTGCAAAATCTCTGCTGCTTTAGTTGCTCTTAATATATCATGCTATTCTGTTATTGCCAGTCAATTCTTTGTTACTCTTTGGGGATCCTATAACACCCCATCTTGCCTCCTTGCTTTTCAGTGGAAGTCGTTGCTTTGTGCTGTGGCTTTATTTTGGTAGAATTTCCCCAATACATACTTCTACAGAAAACTGTGCTGCTTTTCCTGTGGTTACTAACAGCAGAACATCACTCTTGACTGCGTAACTTGGCAATATAACTTATAGCTGGCCAAAAGTCTAGCCATCATATCCACGTTGTCTTCTTCCTACTCCCTGCACCTGTTTTCTGGGCTTATTCCCTCCTAGTAAATGTATGCTGGGTTCTTTACAATTAAAAAAAATTTTATGACCCTAATACGTCAGGCACTTCCAGCAGGCTTCTCTGATGCCTTTGTTTACTTGCCACTGTGTGCAGCTAAGTTGAAACAGAAGCTTCTTTGTCAGCCTGGCCTCTGGTGCATTGTCTCACTACTTCCCCACAGGGTTGGATCTTTCTGTCAGCATTACCATTTGCAGCAGTAATAAAGTTAAACTGCAGTTGCATAAATCTATGAACATTTGGCTGTTCCTTTTTCCATGGGAAAGCTATGATTAGCAAGGAATGCAGGTGAAGATTTTTCTTTTAATGACCCCCCTTCTTCTGGACCCTCCTGTTCTCCTTGCCAATCATGCCCATGAATCTTTGAGAGGAGGGAGAGTGTCCCTGTACAAAGGGCTGTAGATTCCCAGCAAGGCTGGGACAGTAAGGATGAACTTAGCTGCTAGCAAGTTGGGCATGTATGTAGCCTTTAAAATAAAACTTTGGTCTGTGGGATCCTAAAACTATGCTTTCCCTGTTTCTAAAGGCTTCAATAAATGTGGAGTTCGTAATGGTGGCTGCTCCCACCTTTGCTTACCTCACCCCACTGGTTTCTCCTGTGCCTGCCCCACTGGCATCCAGCTGAAGAGAGATGAGCAGACATGTGACTCTTCTCCAGAGACCTACCTGCTTTTCTCTAGCCGTGCTTCCATCCGTCGTATCTCGCTGGATACCAGTGACCACACAGATGTGCACATCCCTGTCCCTGAGCTGAACAATGTCATTTCTCTGGACTATGATAGTGTGGATGGCAAGATTTACTACACAGATGTATTTCTTGATGTTATCAGGTAGGTGCCAGTCAGCTGCTTGCCTGGTGCCCAGGTCACCCAGTGACTTGTGCTGAGTGTGCCAGTAAACTGGGGAGACTGAGCACTACACCACTACTTAGACCTTGTCTTTGGTACACAGCATCATGTGTATCACTGAACTCATGCTTAAGGTGTGTTTACCCTGCTGGAGACTGGGGAAAAAAGTATTAAGGAGGTGGTATGCAGTGTCCCTGTGACTGATGGAGATCCGGGCTTTCCAGGAGCTACCTGTTCCTCACTGCCGTTTGTCACTGATTTCTATCCAGGCGGGCTGATCTGAATGGCAGCAACATGGAAACTGTTATTGGTCAGGGTTTGAAGACTACGGATGGCCTGGCAGTGGACTGGGTTGCCAGGAACCTCTACTGGACAGACACAGGACGCAATACCATCGAAGTGGCTAGACTGGATGGAAGCTCCAGGAAAGTGCTGATCAATAATAGCCTGGATGAGCCCCGAGCCATTGCTGTCTTTCCCAAGAAAGGGTAGGTATGGGGGTATTGGTGGGGCAGGGGGAAGGGCTGCACAGAGGCAGGTTGGAAGAGGAGGTTGTGGGAGGAAGAAGAGATGTGCTGTGTGCATCTGCAGGTACCAGCAAGGGGTTGACTCTGAGTTTGCAGTAGTCAGGCAGACAGTGAATTTGAAGGTTGGGCAGATAGCAGTGAGAAGCAGGCTACAGACCATATTATCTTTTTTGAACCTGAAGAATCTGGCAGTTTCATTCATATCTAAAACTTTCCTTAGGCCAAATGAAATGGTCTTTTCTTCTTACATTTGCCTTTTATCTCTTCAGGTATCTCTTCTGGACAGATTGGGGTCACATTGCTAAAATTGAACGGGCAAACTTGGATGGCTCTGAACGTAAAATCCTGATTAACACTGACCTAGGATGGCCCAATGGATTGACTTTGGATTATGACACCAGAAGGTCGGTGAAAGATTTTCCTATAGTTGCATAGGGTTAAGAGATGTAATGAATTTTTTAGCCCTCTTAGCTTCATTTATTGGAGTAACACACTGTGGGTTTGGTTTTGGTTTTGGGGTGTTTGGGGGGGTTTTTTCTTTAGTTTTTTTTTTTCCTGATCCATGATGATTCCATGATCTTGGCCAGTAAATGACTAGAAAGTAAAGAGGGTTTGTACAGATGAAAGCTCACCTCTTTCCCTGTGCCTTCAGGATATACTGGGTGGATGCGCACCTTGATCGCATAGAGAGTTGTGACCTCAACGGGAAGCTACGGCAAGTGTTGGTCAGCCAGGTGTCACATCCCTTTGCTCTGACACAGGTGAGAAGATTTTCCTGCTGCCACCATTCTCCCTGATGTGTTGATGAGTTTGTACGGTGGAATTTGGGAACAGGGACGTGTTACAGTCTGGGGAAACCAAGATGACTGAGGGGATAGTATTTAAATCTCCTCTGGAGCTAACAAAGGAAGTTTGTCTGAACTGTGGGGTGTAGACAGTCATTTTCTTTAAAGTAAGAGGGTAAGGGTTTGAAAAGGCCTTTATTTTGGGCCTTCTGCTACTGGGATATGTTTTTTATGGGTACTCCGTGTCTATATGACTAAACATGCTAATAATGGCTGTGATTTTTCTTTGCTGTCTCCCTGAGCAGCAAGACAGATGGATATACTGGACTGACTGGCAAACAAAATCTATCCAGAGAGTGGACAAATACTCTGGGCGGAACAAAGAGACGGTCCTAGCCAATGTTGAGGGATTGATGGATATCATTGTGGTTTCTCCTCAGAGACAGACAGGTAAAGAGAAGGACCTCGGTTCAGGCAAATGCTAGTTGTAGACCAAAGGAACTCTGGAACCACTGCACTTTTGTGGATGTCAAGTAAGGATGACATCCTTTTTTATGCTCAAACTATTCACACATCTTCCCTTAGCACATTCCTTGTCTGCCTCTGACTTTTCAGTCAGGTACATCTTAATGGTATTCTGTTAGAGCTTTGATTAGCGAATGTCACTTTCTTGTTGTTCACCCGACATTGTGTTAAAACAGAAGAATATGAGCTTTTTATATTTTTTTTATCTGTGCAACTGTGCTGTCTGGGCTTCTGTCTAAAGATTTCCAGTGCCTTCCTTTCAAGACTGCCCTAATCCAATTCAGTGTCTGGCTATTGTCATCACTTTCTTAGCAACCAGGTGAAGGGCATATGCCAAAAACATAACTTGCTGGATTTCTAAGAAATATTTCTGGCTGAGCAGGAAAGAAGGTTATTGCTCGGAGCTCCTTTTTGTTCAGATGTAACATATTTAGAAAATTGTTTGTTCCTTCCAGGTAGCAATGCATGTGGAGTGAACAATGGAGGCTGCACTCACCTCTGCTTTGCCAGGGCTTCTGACTTTGTCTGCGCGTGTCCGGATGAACCAGATGGGCGGCCCTGTTCCACGAGTGAGTGTACTGAGTGTCACTTGGGCAGTAGCTTCTGTAAGTGAGCCACTGCTACTGCTTAGTGGCAGCCACAGCAGCTGAGGCTCTCCAGTGTATAAATCTTATGCAAAGTCGTATATTGGAGGTAAGGCTAGTGGTTGTGAGCAGTAGAGCTTTCTTCTATCCTTTCTGCTGACAGATGGGATTTGAGATGGGAAGGCTGCTCATACAAGCTATAGAGAGTTTTGAAAATGGCCTATCAGACTTGTCCATCTGTCCCACAGAGTTGGAGTCCTGCTTATTTTTCTTTATATGTTGTTCTAGTTCCTGGTGTGGTGCCCCCTGGTCCAGAACCAACCAGTGTAAGTGAGAGAAGTCAAACACTGCCTGGCAGACTAGGTACCTCAACAACCAAACCTCTCACATCTCTGGAAACAGTGGAAGGAAAGTAAGTGTTCTTGTTCTCTTGGAACTGGGGTGTGAAAGTCACAGCTCTTGCAATATGCCACATGTGAGCCCGCTCTGGTTGCCATCATCCAAATATACCTATCCCTAGCCAAAAGAGGATATTCCAGCTCCAGATTTCACATTCTTAATGGATGAAACTATTATGACAAAGATGTAGAACATTGTTGAGATGGCAAGAAAGAGCTGCAGATCCTTTCTGTCTGTTTTGTTGAAATGTGTGTGTAGGCTGACTGTGCCGAAGTGTTAAAATACTCCATTAGCACATGTGTCACTCATGTGATTGATTTTTGAATCCCCTAATTTTGAGAATTCATTTCTGAGAGGAGGACAGAGGAGTCTGTTGCTTCAGTTCACTGAAACATCTCAGACTAGACCCACACAGCTGAGGAAGTGGTTCTGCCCTGGGAAGGGGATAGCTTGCTTGGGGCAGAACAGAATCATTGCAGCTCTAACATTTAAGTTACAATGCAGGTAGTTAAGAGACTCTTTTCTGCTAATTCCCTACAACTTGCTGTTTATACAGCTCAGCAAAAGAGTGATTCTATAGTATATGGCTGAATTACTTACAGGGCAAAACTTGCACTTTGTTGAGTATGATTTATTGGACAGAAAGGCCTTTGTGCTGACTCTGAGACAATTTGATTTTTGTTTCAGCACTGATGCTGAAATATGTTTCCTGATAGATATATGTGTACACCTGTGTACCTGAGAGGTTGAATCTAGAATGACTCAGATAGAAAGATACTGCAGACTGATAATTGATATATGCATGCACACCCCCTATATATATGTATGTATATGGTTGTCTCTTCTCTGGGTACAGAATACTGAAGAGAAAGGAAGACCTGTGTTTTTTAACTGGAAAGGGAAGGGATATCAGTGCTAGTACATTCCATCCTGTTTTTTTGATACCTTTGATACTGTTGATTCCACTTTCAGTAAATAACTCTCTTTCTGTCATTCAGCTGTTCTGACAAAGATGCTAGGCAAGGCTTGTGTACTCGTGCCAACGAGGCAGTGTTGGCCACTATGGGTGAGTTCTTTTTCTTTAACTCTTCTCCCGCAGGGTTGTTGCTCCAGATGTGCCCAGGGCATTTCAGTCCATAGTGTCTGACACTCAAATTTCTGAAACTCAGACTTGAATTATTCAAATGCCCTCTGAGCAGACCAAAGTGTCTCTAAGGATGAACATCAGTTGTAGACATTCATTAACCTAGATGGGGGCTTTTCCAAATGACTCTTTGGTCTGAAGAATAGTTCTGTTTTCTTTCATCTCATACCTCATTCATTGGGCTCTTCCCATTAATAATACTCCTTTTCACTGTCCCCTTTGTGTTTAGTTGAAGATGGTTGACTGGGTTAATTGCTTCCCACTGCAGGAGTAACCTGTCAGCAAGGGGGTCTAACTCATCCATTACAACCCCATTACAAAGATCTTGACACTCCTTGGTTTGCTGGGGCCTGGATGGGAGGAAAGTTTACCATATGTTTGTTTTCATATGAAGCCAAACAAAACCCTCTGCTAAACCTTGATGTGCTGACATTTTAGTTTACATACTTCTGTACGGGTAAAGCCCCAGAACTAGGCATTACACCAAGGTCAGTATTATCCACTGAAATATAAAATGAGTGCATAAATTACCCTTGGTGTTCACTTTCAGGAGAAGGACTGCACGTCAGCTACATTATTGGAGGCCTTCTCAGCATCTTGTTTATTTTGCTGCTTATTGCTGCTTTAATTATATATAGGTAAGTGATCTTTTTTTCTTCTCCTGGCCAATTGTAAACTCTAGGGTTGTAGGAGAAGAAGGTTCCTGAAAGCACTAAATCTTTCTTTATTGTCATTTGTAGTCCTTTTTATCTCCCTTGGAAGGAGTGCTTGATGGTTTTTTTTTGCAAGGTTTGAGTCCTGTGCCTCTGAAGTGTTGGTCATGCAGTTCTACTGTCTGAAACCTTATTGGTTAAATTTTCTGCAGAGAGCTTATGAGTTACAGACAGGGATGTGAGATAATTCATATCTCAGTAGAGGTGTGAGCTCGTGTGCTTTCTGACAGATAGCTTCACCAGTTACTGCCAGCATAGCTTTTGTGGTTACATGGCAGTGCCTTGCTGTACTGGTAGCTAGTAAATGGACTAGTAGCTGAAGAGCCAGGTGAAGCCAGCATTCTCTCTCTGAGTGACAGTGGAGATTGCTGGAGCCTTCCACTTGCTGAGCATTCAGGAACTTTGGATCCTGGCAGTGGGTTCCTGTGTCTTTTCTGACAGCTCTCTCCCTCTAGGCATAATAAGTCCAAGTTTACGGACCCTGGCTTGGGGAACCTAACCTACAGTAATCCTTCATATCGGACATCTACCCAGGAGGTGAAGATTGAATCGATTCCCAAACCAACCATGTACAACCAGCTGTGCTACAAGAAAGAGGTAAGAGCTGCTACTAAGGACATGGGAGCCCAGCTCAAGCTGCTCTTGAGTATTACAGGCTTCACTAAGTGGAAGGATTGCAACTTGTGAGCAGTTACTTCTAGGACATAGGAGGACAGCTGCAGTGAATTGTTCAGACTGCTGTGGAGATCAGCCAGCAGCACTTCTTCCCCAGTGAGCTGTAGTGAATTTGACCTGTCTTTAGTTCTCTTCTTCTTACCCACTCCCACAGTGTCTTGTATTTCATTTGCATTGAGTGCTGGCCCTCAAAAGTACATGAGTCAATTGGAATTGTCTTCCTTGGATACAGCTCCCAGTTAGGGACTGTTGCACCAAGGTTGCTTTGGACAGTCACCAGGGGAATCAGGCAGTCAGTCAGAAGGGGTTTGGTAACAAGAATGTGGCTCCTGGCTGTGCACTGCCTGGAAGGGGTGGGGTAGGGGAAAAAAATTGAGCCCTTATTAAATAGAGCATTTTAAAGGCCCTTCAGAGGTGCGTACTTTGTGCCACAGGATGGAGACAGTTTAATATAGTATCTTGCAGCACTTAGTTTTTCCTCTCTTTTCTCCTCAGAAGCTTTCTTATCACTCAGATAGCTTCTCATCTTCCCTCTTCTGATTTCCGTCCACATCCTCACGTCAGGTATCACTGCTCTGTGTGTTTGATCCTGCCTCACTCACTCAAGCTCTGTTATGTGGCTCAAGCACTGTCCGTACTAATTGCTCTTTCTTGGTTTTCCCCCCACCCCGGCTTTTATGTCCTTAAACTAGCTCTACTGTCTGTCAGGAAAGTGTAAGTAATTTCCTATGGTAGATTCTTTGGTCTGGGTTTTGGGTACTCATACTCAGTGAGATTTGGAAAAGGTAATTTCTGTTAGGACTATTTATGATTATGTCTTAGATCACTTAATTCCTTTAGCAGGGATCACAGATTTGCACAGGGGAGAGTTTTCCTTTACTATTTTTCAAAGGTACTATCCAATAGATTTCCCAAACTTTCAAGCCATTTCAGCCTTATCTGTTAAGGATAAACCATGATTATTTATCTGGGAATCTAAATCCTTTCCATTTTTCTCTTAATTCCGATGCTCCTTGATATACACAGATGTGTATTTACCCACCCCCTCAGGGATAGCTCAGATGCTCCTTATTTGTCAGTGAGCCAAGTTCGACAGATTTCACTACTTTAATCTCAGTGTGGTCCCTTTAGCCTCTGATCATTTTCGTTGTTTCCCTGTAATCTCCTTCCACTGTGTCACTGTGAGACTTGGACTCAACAGTGGTATTCCAGCTGTGTTTTGCTGAGAGGTGAATCTAGAATGACTCAGATGTAAAGATGTTACAAACCTTGAATTGATTCTCTGCCTACTTTTACCATGAGGTTTTCTGTCTGTTTCTGCTTCCCATTTTGTTTGGTGGGGTTTTTTTCCTTCCTTTCTAGGCTCAGTGTTTTCACTCTCTTCTGTCAGGGAATATGTATAGTTGAATGAGAAGAGCAATCTCATCCTCATTCCTCTTCCATGGCTGAGGACTCATGGAGTTGGGAATGAAAGCTCTTGCAGGGAGGACTCGCCTGGGGGTGGTGAAGAAATAAAGGAAACTTAAAATGGGGTGTGCCATTGTGGCAGTTAAAGCCAGTGGCTGTTTACATGGAGGTCCAGCTTTTTGTCTGCTTCACTGTCTTCATTACAGCTCTGCATTGCTCTTTGCCATATTTTTCCATAGATGTATTTTTTTCATTAATCTGTCTTCTCCCTAGACTGGTCCTGACCACAGCTACACTAAGGAGAAGATCAAGATTGTGGAGGGAATATGCCTCTTATCCAGTGATGATTCCGAATGGGATGACCTTAAGCAGATTAGGAGCTCCCGTGGAGGGCTCCTCCGGGACCACGTCTGCATGAAGACGGATACGGTCTCTATCCAGGCCAGTTCTGGTTCACTGGATGACACTGAAACTGAGCAGCTGCTACAGGAAGAACAGTCTGAATGCAGCAGTGTTAACACAGCAGCAGCCACTCCTGAGCGGCGTGGCTCACTCCCAGACACAGGCTGGAAACACCAACGCAAGCCCTCCACAGAGAGCGAGGTCTAAAGTACACGTGACTTTGGAAACAGTCGTACCCTCCCTACCCTCTGCTCTGCACAAAAAAGACAGGACTCTGCCTGCCTGGCAAGGAAGGGCGCAGAGACCAGCCTCTCTTGCAAGGAGCCCGAGACTGGGACTGCCTTTCAGCAAGGAGCTTGGGCAGCTGTATTGTGGTTGGAGAAGGAGGATGGGGGGATTGGTTGGAACCCAGAGACCCTTTTGACTCATTTTCACTGTCTGTGGTTTATTTATATGTTCCCTTTTCCTGGAAGCTGCCACATTAACTTTTGCAGTGACTCGTCTGGCCTGAATCTGGTTCAGAGTCTCTGTTCCCTGGCAACCTGCAAGTCCTGTGCCATCCAGCTCACGGTCAATGCCCATGAAGAGAGCAGAGCTGCCTCATTGCTGGCTCCTGGTCACAGAAGTACCCCTAGTCATTCCAGCACTAGCAGCACTCTTTGAGGCTTTGTGTTGAGGGGTCTCTGACTTGAGAGAGATCTTGGTATAGATGGGATATATTTTGGGGCTCAAGAGGACACTGACACAGCATCAGGTCACCTTGTAAAGGCATAAAGAGGGTAACCACAGTTGCCAAGACTCACTGCATGAGAGCATCACTGCTTACTTTCATATCTGCTACTAAAAACTTTAAGGAATACCCAGATTGGAGCACTGTGTCTGTTGCTGGCAGTGGACACTGCTCCTCTTCTCCCCCTTCCTGTTAAAACATGTTTCTACTCTGGAAAAACAAGAGTCAGCCAGTGGCCCTTTCAGAACTGTTCCCTGTGGGTACTGGAGTCTGAGTGCTGAACTTGAGACAAGAAGAGATTGGTATTTTACTCAGCTCTACAGAGCTAATGGGAGGAAATGGATCTCAGCAAGACCTAAATTTTACTGATCTTTGCGTAACTGATATATAAAAAAAAGAAAATTTGCTAGGTCCCCACTAGTCCCAATTCTGCAAGGTCCCAATTATTTTGGCCTTTAGGACCTTTGATTACCGTAATAAGGGAAAAGAGAGAATTCCTAGGTCGAGTCTTTCCCAGGGGAATGCTCAGTGCTGACAGTTAGGAACTGCTTTATTACTAGGCTGAGCCCATTTGACCTAGAATGGGAGACAATAATCAGGGAGCTGCAAGGGCCATTTTAAGATCAGATAGAATTGCACTTTAAGTTCTTCTGTTACCACTAAATAGCTCTCCTTGCCAAGTAATTTTTTCCCATCAGCTGCATGAGCTTCAGTTGTTCTCTGGCCTCCAAGGCTCTTACCCTTTAGGGAATGTCATCCTACCCTCGCAGCCAAAACCCAGCAGCATTTGGAGCTGGGTCTTGCATGCTCCCAAGGACTATTGCCACCTTTTCACGTTCTCTTGTCATCTGTTGTTCAAAAAGAAAAAAGAGAAAATACTGCTTGACACTTCTTCAAAAATGAAATTTATATTAACCCCTCAAGTCATATGGTAAAACGTAAAGCATTAAGCCAAATACTTGGAAAAGCAGAACTTCCCGGTGAAGAATTTCTCACTGCAAACTTTGTAACCTGTTTATCACCGGGAAAGAGGTCAAGTACATTCCCACCCATGGTGTAAAGAGAGCAAAACATACACCAGGGGCATGGTTCAGAGGTAGGGGGAGGGTACCTCTCCCATGCAGTATTTTTTTCAGCTGGTAAAAAGAAAGGAGAATCATGCTACTCTGCTCTAACCTTGTTTATATACTAACAGGCCTGCTACCCCTGAAAAACACAACAGTTGCCAGTGGTTTGGCTGTACTTTTCACAGCAAAGGTAGCTTTGTAGATAGGGGAAGGTCGCAGCTTTGACCTGGCTAGGTGGCTTGAAACTCTGTCCATAACTGCACCATTGGGCTGACAGGTGTATATTCCTGTGGAAAATGAACTGGAGCTAAGGCTTGGAAATTTCCCTGTGTTAATGTGGGACTCTTCCCTACACCCAGAGGGATTTATTTTTATTTTTTTTAATTAGATTTTTATTTAATTATTTATTTAATTGACTCCAGCCTGGGAAGCATTGATTTTGTTGGGCAGAGGCACTTTTGGATTGAGGTGTGGACCTGACTGGGAACTGAGAAAGGAGTGCATATCACTGACATGGACGCTGCCCATCTGAGCCGCTTCACGCAGGGACAACACCAGAGGGCTCAAGTGTAGGCAGAAGAATTAATTTGAGCAGAAACCACGTGTAGGGTCAGGGGCATGGGCATCAGGACTGGAGGTGGGGGGACTGCGGAGGAAGGCTCTGACTTGTAGGAGAGCAGGGCTTCTTTGGGTTTTGGAATGGGTCGGCTTTTTTTTTTTCCCAATAGCTTATGTGACCATGCACCAAAATGCTGAGGTGGGACAGGGGTGAAGGGAAACATCTGCCCAGACCTGTCACTTAAGATTAAGTCAGCCTGTCAGAGTAACTGCTGTCCAAGTCACAGGTGTGGAGTGGAAAGGAAAAACACAGTCAGTCTTTTCAACAACTCANTAGGGGAAGGTCGCAGCTTTGACCTGGCTAGGTGGCTTGAAACTCTGTCCATAACTGCACCATTGGGCTGACAGGTGTATATTCCTGTGGAAAATGAACTGGAGCTAAGGCTTGGAAATTTCCCTGTGTTAATGTGGGACTCTTCCCTACACCCAGAGGGATTTATTTTTATTTTTTTTAATTAGATTTTTATTTAATTATTTATTTAATTGACTCCAGCCTGGGAAGCATTGATTTTGTTGGGCAGAGGCACTTTTGGATTGAGGTGTGGACCTGACTGGGAACTGAGAAAGGAGTGCATATCACTGACATGGACGCTGCCCATCTGAGCCGCTTCACGCAGGGACAACACCAGAGGGCTCAAGTGTAGGCAGAAGAATTAATTTGAGCAGAAACCACGTGTAGGGTCAGGGGCATGGGCATCAGGACTGGAAGTGGGGGGACTGCGGAGGAAGGCTCTGACTTGTAGGAGAGCAGGGCTTCTTTGGGTTNTTGGGTTTTGGAATGGGTCGGCTTTTTTTTTTTCCCAATAGCTTATGTGACCATGCACCAAAATGCTGAGGTGGGACAGGGGTGAAGGGAAACATCTGCCCAGACCTGTCACTTAAGATTAAGTCAGCCTGTCAGAGTAACTGCTGTCCAAGTCACAGGTGTGGAGTGGAAAGGAAAAACACAGTCAGTCTTTTCAACAACTCATGGTGCTTGTGATCTCCACCTTGGTCAACATTCTCTGCTGCTTCATAGGAGAGACCCTGCACACTCCAGCCTAACAACCATTCATAACTGCTCTCTCTCTGCTCCCTTCCTCAAATGATTATGGTGAAAAGGAGCAATAAAATGTCACATAGCCTTCTCTACCAGTGAGGTGGGCAGAAATTCGTGTCTTTTTCCTAGAGACAGCCCCAGTGAGATGCTGCCTTGGGGATGCATCATGGTTCCCCGTTCTGGGGAAGAGAAGACCCTCATTGCACTTAGGATGTTAAGAATGTAGAAAGGCTACTGGAGGATGATCTCTTGAGCACTGATTTACTATGTAAAAAGCAAACCTCTCTCCTGTCTGTCCCGAGCTAACGTCAGTGATTTCCGTGTGTTCCTGTGTAATGGTTTTAACGTTACTCACTGGAGACATTGGATTTTCTGGAGTTATTTAACCACTGTGTTCAGTATTTTAGGGGTTGATGATAATTTAATATAAATTTAGCTTTTCTTAACCACTCTGCCTGGCTTTTGGTTGTGAATCGTGCATGTTATTTGGACTCTCCTTTGAATGAGGAACTCCCAAATTTGTTCAGACAGAAACCTCAACTTTGCTTCATTTGAGAAGAGCAAGAAGGTAGGAACAGATTTCGGCTCTTAGGAACCTGATTGTAGCACACACTGTACCCCTATGACTTTGAATCAAGGGCCCAATATCTACACTCACTTTTGCAGATTCTTTTACACACATAATACCTCTCACTCTGCCCCGCTTGGCTTTTTTTCCCCCCTCTAACATGACAACAGCAGAAGGGGTTGTTCTTTTTGGCATGTATTAGGACTGTAGAGATCTCAAGCTCCTGCCAAGTGGAAAATAAAGCTCTGAAGAAGAGCTGTTTTTTCTTTCTGTAGGGGGTTTTGTTTAAGCTTCTGTTGCCTTTTTTTATAACCAGGAGTTTAAATAGTGCAAAAGGGTGAGTAATGAATGAAACATCCACTAATAACTGACACTGCAGTACTGGTGCCAATCTTGTAACACATTCTGTCCCTTTCTGATGAAAGAGCTACCTAAAACATTTAAAACAACTGTATTCCTGCTCATTTCACAATTGAAGCACAGTGCAGAAGCCATTTCAGTCAGGTCATGAAAAAATTGCCTCACTTTCAAAAAACTGATGGTGCTTCCATGGCATGGTGGGGAGAGGGCAGTGTAAGATTGATTGCAGTTGCATGCATGGCACTCTGCTGTCCTTTTTCTTCTATTCTGATTACCCATAAAAATTTTTCCTTCAATTTCTTAAGCTGAAGAAACAAAGGAGGGAAAACACGCTGTGCTTCAAAAACAGTTCACTAGGGTGGAAAAGGACACAGTGGGTCATCTGAGCCAACATCCCTGATCAAGCAGGGTCACCCCAGTGCACATGGCTCAGGATTGTGTCCAGACAGATCCTGTGATCTCCAGTGAGGGGGACTCCACAACCTCTCTGGGCCATCTTCCAGCACACGGTCACCCACGTAATGGAACTGCCTGTGCATCAGTTTCTGCCCATTGCCTCTACTCCTATTGCTTGGCACCGCCAAGCAGAGCCTGGCTCTACCTTCTGATACTCTCCCTTCAGATACCGATAGACATTGATGAGGACCCCTATCAGTCGTTTCTTCAGTTGCTGCTTTGCAAACTCACTGACCATAGGAAAGAGAAGGCCCATTCCTCTGTAACAGGACCTTCCCCAAAGCCCAATCGATCAGCTCCGAGCTGCTTTAGCCCTTTGCCAAAGGGGTCCTGCGGCCTGACGCGGCTGCCTCAGGACCAGCGCCTCTCGCCCGGCGCTGCCCCGGCCGCAGCGGGCCCGGCAGCCCCCCGCACGCTCCCCNCGCTGCGCGCTCCCCGGGGACACGGCGGGGCCGAGGCAGCGGGCGGGCACGTCTCTCTGGGGAGCGAGCGGGGTCCGCCCGGCCGGGCCGCTGCGCGCTCCCCGGGGACACGGCGGGGCCGAGGCAGCGGGCGGGCACGTCTCTCTGGGGAGCGAGCGGGGTCCGCCCGGCCGGGCCGCTGCGCGCTCCCCGGGGACACGGCGGGGCCGAGGCAGCGGGCGGGCACGTCTCTCTGGGGAGCGAGCGGGGTCCGCCCGGCCGGGCCGCTGCGCGCTCCCCGGGGACACGGCGGGGCCGAGGCANCCGCTGCCGGACTGTCGCCGGGCCGACCTGCCGGGCCCAGGTGAGCCCCGCCGTCCTTGTCCCTTCCCCGGGGAGCCCCGGTCCCTTTCCCGTCCGCTCTCCGCGCCCGTGGGAGGGTGGGTAGGCCTTCCCCCGCCGCCAGGCCCGAGCCTCCCCGTTTTTCCCGGGGACCGTGTGGAGGCGCAGTCCCAGCGGCGCGACATCTCCCCACGGGGATGGCGCGGGCCCGCGGGCTGCGCCGGCATCCGCCTCCAGAGCCCGGCGGCGTGAGGATTGCGGCTGGTAGCGGTGAGAGGCCGCGGCCTGTGCCGCGCCGCGCTGGGGAGGTGCAGCTCGCTCAGGCCGCTTGCGAAGCGAGGGGCGATGGGGCCGGTGGGAGCCGCGGGCTCGGCCGCCTCCGTCCTGTCGTCGTTGCGGGCCTGGGGCTGCTGCTGGGGCCTTCCCTAGGAGGCGGCCGGGAGACTGGGCCTGGGGGCTTACGGGGTAACCGGGCACCCCTCGAGGAAAATGCGGACCGGGCGCCTTCTGTCCCCCGAGGCTGCGTGCAGGATTGGTTCCCCCTCCAGAATGTCCTAAGAAAAACGTTCTCTGGGGTGATTGTAGTCTTCAAACCAGAGGTGCGAGCTCATCTCTTATTTCTGCAGCTGTGTTGTTGGGTGCAAGTGTTAAGATTGCCACAGCCTCTCACCAGGAGATGCTTCCTGTTGGATCGTCTCTAGTGTCTGCGAAGAGGGGCTGGATAGAAATGTGTGTCTCGTGTTTCTGCACACACACCTTTCCCCCATTTAATTTGATTTTGTTTCTGAATCAGACAGTCTTGTTATTTTTCCAAAGACAGTAATTTTCAGGTTGGTGTACAGAGGGTTTTCCTCCTGAATTTGGCCCTCTGTCAGTGGGAGACCCGAAGTTTTGCATGACAGAGGCTGAGGAATGATACTTCTGTGCACCTTTAGCAAACCTGGATTCTGTTCTAAGAATAAAATTTAAAAAAAAAAAGTGCTACAATTTTCTAACTGGTTTATGTTTGTTGTGTATCATCTATCTGATTATTCTGAGGTTTTTATTTTTTGCTGATTTATTTTGTGTTTAGTGTTTGATTTTCTGCTGAACTGCAGTGCAGTTAAAGTTGCCTTGTGCAGGTGAGAAGGGGATGAGTAGCTGTCGGGATGTTGAGCTACCAGCTATGGGAGCCCTTCCTTTTGTATTACTTGTGTATCAAAGCAAGCATTGCTGTAGGCTTTCAGTGAGTCTATTGGTTTGAAACTGTAAAGCTGCTTATTTCAGAATGCATAGAGTCTCAAATATTGGAGTATTCTAAAAGTCTACTCACAGAAGTCTGTTACTAAAACTTTAAGATTGGGTCAACTCAGAAGGAAGAATGATTGAGTGCAACTTGCCTGTATAGTTTTGACTCTTTGCTGTCCAACATGAGATCAGTTGATTGACCAAAATTTAGCATTTGGTTTGGTTTTCTTGCCTCAGGCTTGGTTTTTCTTTAAACTTTGCTGTTTTGGTAGCTTCCCCCCATATTGAGCTTATAGATTCACCTTTTTTTTTTTTTTCTTTCTACTTCAAGAGTTGTGATAGGGCTAAGCCTTATAAGCAACATTGAGAGAGTGATATATCAAAGCAGAATCACTGGCAAATGGCATTCAGGTGCAACAAACTGTTTCTGAACAAATGGTTGTAGATGTATTGAAAGTAATTCTCAAAACCACAAAGTTGGGTACATTAACTAGGGGACCTACTACAGGAAAAACTATGTGACAACTTGACAAAACAAAATTTCAGTTTTAGAAGTATGAGAGTTTTTCAGACTGCTTTAGATCTGTATTGATGGAAAGCTTCTCCCTTGACATTCTAATATAAAAAAAGGGAATACCTGGTGATGGAACACGATTCCTGGTTCTTGTACACATAGGACTTGTATTTTGTCAGACTTAACTTTCACGCTGGCTCTTGTCCTTTCCCTTGTATGGGCCAGTTATGTAAGCTGGGCCTCTGCTTCTGAAAACATGGTCTGCCACGGTGGGGCTATGCTCTCATATCAGTGTCTGCTGAAACAGGAAGATCTTGTTTCTGTTTAATAGTCAGCGCAGAAAACCTGAATTTCAGTGTAATGTTATAAATTGTTTCACTCTGTGTATTCGGTGATAAATTTACAGCTGAGATGCACTTGGCATGTTGTATGCTCCTTCAGTCAATCCTTTTTTATATTTTTTTTTGCTACCCAGTTGTCATCTGCAAATGTAGCACTTCTGTTTGCCCCTTCTTATACATCACTTATGCACATCTTGAACAGTACATACAATTAGAAACTGGTCTGAATGTTTTGTGGAGTAGAGATAACTATCTTAATTATCTAATTTGGAGGATTTTGTTGTGTAGGATGTATGACTGGAAGGACACTTGAGAGATGTAAATGCTTGCAAACCTTCTAATTAAGGTTTTCAAAATCATAGTCAGTGTTCATCTGGTTTCCTTTTTCCCCATTCCTATATCTCCTCTGTTCCACACTACCTGCAGCTGTCCTTATATGGTTTATAAAAAAAATGTATAAACTTGTATTACTAATTTGTTTGTAAACTATTTAATGTAAATGGTTTGTCAAGTCTCTGCCAGAGTAGGATGGCATTTAAGCCATTTGCATCTATAGCAGAGTGGTTGGTTCAAGACAACATAGTCCAAGACTAATACGGTGTTGCTGTCGTTGCTGATGCTTTGTTGTAGACTGTTCCCAGTGGTTCATGTTGTATGGGTGGAGTTGTGAAGTGACATGGAAAAGCCCTGTACCCTTGTGTTTAAACTAAATATTGCCTTGCACCAGGCAGTGTTGCTCTGGCTTGTTTGAATAAAGAGTCTTTTGACCTGAGCACTTGCACATTGTCTGGGGTTGTCTCTGACAGCTCGACTGCTGCAAATGTCAGATGTTGAAAAGCAGAAGCTGCTGTGCATGTTCGTGCCTTCCTGTTGCAGGGGGCAGAGTGCGGTGGTAGGAAAAGTAACTTGGACAATTATTCAGTGGGCAGCATGGCTGGTGCTCTCAGTGCCTGGAAGAAGCTTCTTTCTTCAGCTAGCTAAAAAGATGGCTGGAGAAAGACAGCCTTGCATCACATGGCTTGATGCTCTTCTGAGGAGGAAGCTAGTGACACCCAGTTTCCACCATACCCGCTTTTCAGTTGCTATTGTCACTATAGAAAAGGCATCTCAAAATGTCAGACGATGGGCTAGAGAGATTGCTGATGAATCAGCTCCACCAGAGTGCTGTCATTACACATCTCGCAGCAGCATGAAATGCGGGGATGGTATGGTGCCAGGCTCTTCGTTCGTACCTCCTTTGGAAGGCACTGTTTCTCCTTCCCCACGGCTGGCCTTGTTCCTCCTGTCGGGTTTCAGAACCGCTCCCTCCTTCAATTAGGGATTGCTGGATGGTTGGTGGCCTGGGATAATGTCTGCTGCATGCTCGGGTATGACCGCAGCTCCCTCTGTTAGAGTAGTAATTGTTCTGACGGGTAAGGGCGTTCGGGGTATGACTCATGAGGACAGCAGGCCTGGCGGGCCAAGCTGGTCACTGGTCGCCGGCCCGGCGGCCCCTTCCCTGCCGGGAGGCGGCAC
>VWZT01008896.1:871633-881834 GCA_013397055.1 Pachycephala philippinensis
GACAATGCCGGGCGGGCGGGCGGCCTGCTCGCCGTGCCCGGCCGCGGCCTGCGGCCAGACGCCCGCGGAACGGGAAACACCGCCGGGCTGCGGGGACGCATCTGGGGCTGCGGGCAGAAGTGGAGGGGGTGCTCTTCTGGAAGGTGCTGGGGATGGCGGGGGCGCCGCTAGTTGCAGAGGGAAGCCGTGCTAGAGGGAGCTTCGCTTGGAGAAGGAGGGAGCTAGCGATGTCTCCGCGGGAGCTTTCCTTCATCAGCAGTTCAGGCCGTCCTTTTAAAGAACATCACATGAGCCTTTTCATGCCTGAGCTTTGTAAAACCTCTTGAGGGATGGGGGTCTTTGCAGCTTATAAGCACAGTCCCACTGACATCTTTCACTCCAAGTGTCCACCCTTAGAATTATGTCAGTGCATGCCTGTGCACTTGCCCGTGGGTTCCCCTTTTCCCTTTTGCCCTTCTCGACTCCGTAAGACTGGCTTCACTCCAGGCTTACCCATGCAGTTACAAATTGCTTTTGGTCTTAGTTGTTACAGAAGGTCAGTTTATTTTGCATTGTCTCCCACCTTTAGATGAGTGGAAAAGAAAGGCCCTCGTTACTTTCAGAGGCCATATATCATATATTAAAATGTATTTTTCCAGAGAAATTAAGTATTTATATATCTTACCAATAACTTGTCATTTATGCTATTAAAATTTTTCTGAGGTGAGTTAGGACATACAAGTTAGAGCAGGCATGAGAGAATTTAATGGTGTTTGTTCTTGAATGCCATTTTATTGCTGCTGAAGCAGTAGCTTCTCTTTAGCATACATTTCTCCTTTTTCTTTTCATTATTCTGAGGTCTTGCTATTTTTTCATCAAGAGTCTGTGTATCTTGCAACTTATAATTATCTATCAATTGAAAATGCCAGCCTTTAAAGTTCTATAAAATTTTTATTGCCTACTGTGTTATTATTACTTGAGTCTTCAACCTTTTTTCTGAGCTACTTTATGTTGTGTCTAATGGGAAGGTTTGGCTGGCAAATACAAAAAAGAACATGTTGGGCTAAACTTCTAAGAAAGTGAAACTTCTTCATTTCAGAGCCAAAGAGCAAATGTGACCCAAAACTGCCATTAAACAAATAAACAAACAAATAAAAATTCTTTCTGCTAGGAAAACTATGGCTGCACTAACAGAGATCTGTCTGCCAAGAAGTACAGTTTTATCTGAAATGTGACATCCAACTATATACACTCCAAATTTATGCCCTACTGTATAGGAACATTTCAAACTGATTTTTCATTTAAAAAGACCTGTCTTAGTTTCTCAGAACTTAGTCTTGAGTAATGTTTTTGAGAATCTTTCAAAATATGAAAATATTTGATGATGTTCTCATGCCACAGTAATATTCAATAGGTGAAAGTGAGTAGGAAAGAGTAGACAATCAGTATCAATAAACAGCTGGTTTTGTTTAGCATAAAATGGCTTCCTAGTTTGCCATTGTACCTCTTTTGTAGAAAATGGTCTGGAAGCTGACACTTCACAATAAAATGTGATGATATGTGATGAATGAATGCTTCGAAAGAAAAATGATGGAAAGACTTTTCCTTAGCGGTACCCCGTACTATAAGCTATAATTTTAATGCAGTTCAGCTCCCAAAATTGTAGCAGGAAAAGCATTTCTTTAGAAGCTGAGTAGGAGCTGTTCAGAGTAGTGCATGGTTAATCCAAACTTCCATGTTTTGATACTTTCCCACAATCTTTTAATGTGTTGATAAATTTATTTCCCAAACTTACTTATATTCCTTTGGGAATTCTCAGTTTTGCGGCTGAAATTCCTGCATTTGTGCTGCCTTGTACATGTTTTCCCCTCTTGCCACATTTTGCATGATCTTCCTTCCAAAGATCCTGTTCTTTTCTTGATGGTCTTCATTTTCTCGCTGTTCCGTAATACAAACTTGCCCTGCCAAGAACTGTCAGGGAAGATTTGTTATTCATCTCCACTACAGATTTCTCGGGTGACTTGCTTTTGGAAATGTTACATTGACCACTTTTATGACAAATGTCTCTCACAAAACTTATTTTGGTGGTTCAGTTGCTTCAGAGGTCTTGTTTTCTGGATTTTACCAAAATGAATGTTGTTACTGAAAGACTTAATTCTGTTTGTTCTGAGTTGTGGCAACAAAAAAAATCTATGTAGGTCAAACACTTCATTGCTGCAAATTCGCTAGTAATAACAGAATTTAGCTGTGTTATCGTATAATGAGGACACTTGCTACTTGGATGTTGAGAAGTAATGACTTGAGGTTTGCATATCTTTGCAAAGAAGCTTTTAAGAAAAACCTTTTTGTCAAATGTGGGATACTCTATGATCATACAGAACCCAGTGACTTAATTGAAAGGAGAAACAACTGTCTTTTATTCTTGTAAATACAAGATATAGACAGTACAAAATCTTGGCATTCGGACAGACGTGAGCAGTGATGAAGCTAGAAAGACTGGATGTTTAAGAAGGAGCTTTCCCTCTGTGACCATGGAATACTTTCTGAGAAACTGTCTATTCTAAAGGGATTTGTAAATTACTGGAGGGAGTATAACTTTATCACTATTTTTAGATGCCAGATTCAGTGCAGAAGGCAACTTAACCCATTTTGTAATTGAAGTATTGATTGTAGATGTTCATGACTAAAAATAGTAGGGGAACTGAATTGACCAGACTGAAAAAAATAGGTGAAATGCTGTTTCCTGGTCATTCAACTCCCCTCCCTATGTCTCTCTTATCATGTGTGATCCCCCCCCAAGTTAAGTACCTTGTGATGTGAGAAGGGAAATCTTAGATCCTTTTCTTCTAGATTCTGTAATGTATCACTAGGGTACAAGCAAGAGGTTGTACTTTGTGGCAGCGAACTCTTGTATATGTGTAAGGGCAAAAATAATTGTAAATCAGTATTGGTCTTGTAATGGACAAGCCTGTTTAATAGAGCTGCTATTGACTTTAGGGTTTGAACTGAATTGAGGTTTGTAGTACTTGATTGAGGACTGTCCTACAATGAGACTTCATTCTTTGGCAGAACAGATCTCTGGAGAGAAAGAAATTTTTTTTTTTATTGTTGAAGTAGGAAGTTCATGCTTTTGTCAGTTTTCTGGAAAACAGAGTGTAGATGTCTAGTACAGGCACCAAAATTTTATCCCAGTGTTTCTGTTGCTGGCAGGTGTCTTAGTCCTTTCTTCCCCTTTTTGTTTTTGTTGAGAATAACTATTGTCCTTGTATTGGTTCCTCATGTGTTCTTCAACAAAAAAAAATACGAAGAGGCAATAGCTTGAATTAGTTCCAAGTTTCTGATTAAGAATCAGAGCTACCTGATTTTCTAAAAAGTTCACTCTGCTTGTTCTTCACAAAGGTGTATGTGACATTGGGAAGAGACCACTGCATCTGTTTATGTTGTCTGCATCCACACTGAGGAAGTACTCCGTTATTTCTGTACTGGTGCATTAAAATGAAGATATTCCTAATGGAAGCGCAGTTTATACTGGCAAAGCTGTCTTTGCTGATGGCACTTGGCTGCAGAACTAACTTGAGTGATGAGGAATTTTACTGCTGGAAATTGTGTTCACTCTAGGGCACTCCTGCATCCATTGCTAGGCGGGCTGTTTGGAAAGCTTTTCATGTGTATTCAGTCTCATTTGTTGCTTTTGGAGAGCAGTCGCCACCTTCACAGGATTAGATATATTTTACCCTCCACCTCTGTGTTTGTCGTGAGCATCTTGCTTTTGGGTGTGGGGTGGTGCTTTTTTTTGTGTTGTTTTGGTGTGCATGTTTGGTTTTTGTTTTTTGATGGGTTTGGGTTTTTTTGTTTGTTTGGTTTTTTTAATAGGTAAAATGCATTGAGTTTCAATCAGGAGTCTGTTGATTAGTGTTTAATTTTGAACTCTCTCAGTAGGCTGAAGGAGGGATAAGAGGGGAGGTTGGGGCAGAGAAAACATAAGCAGGAGTTTAAACAGATGAAAGCAGATCCATTGCAAAAGGCTGATGAGGTTTGGATGCAGTAACTCACTTGTCCTTTTGACCTCGTATGATTGTTTGGGTTTGGTATGGCCTTTGAGTTCTATTCTTATTGTAAATTTTAATTTGGGGTACCTTTTTTTGTCAGTTCCTGACATGGAGGAATGCTGTGACTAGGGGTTTTTTTTGTTTTGTTTTGTTTTTTAGTAAGTTGAACATTTAGAAAGATAGTGAAACAGAATTAACAGTTCAGTAGAATGGGTTTTAGGTAGCCTCACTTCTCAATACTTTGCTTCTTACACAATGAGCAGATCCTTTCATTCTCGATGGTTTACAGTTTTTTGGCCCTCCCAAAATTTTTTTTTTTCCTTTAGAAGCACACTTGGTACCACTGTGCTGATGTCAAGAAAAAATAGCCATATTGTTGTTTGTTTTGATGAGAAAGGAAATGAGAAGGACAAACCATAATAACACTTGGATACACTTGTTTATGTATGTAGTCAACTTGTTTTCTGACATTGACTCTTGTTTTACTGCCATTGGGCAAATTAATAGTTCATGCAATTATAGTGAGAACAGTATTAACATCCATAGGAACTTGTAAATATTTAAGGCAAGCTTAGTATAATTTGCTGTGGGGCTCTGTGTGTTGGCGACAGGTAGGGGTTTTGGAGTTCTTTGTGCTTGTTACGGTTTTTCTTTTTTAATTATTGGGAGGTTAGGTTATTATTTTTTTAAGTATCTTCTAACTAATCCAGGAAGGAATAAAAAAGATTGTTTTTACTGTATGCTGTTGCTAGCCTAATTTTGCTGTTGAGTTAGCTGCATGCGTTTGTGTTGTATGGCTGACAGAAGGCTTTGAAGAACTTGTTTATGTTAATTTATGTGAGTGAAAATACACCCCTAACTCAAGGGATTAATTTTCTACAGAGAACTTCTGAGTATTAGGTGAAATACTTCGTAGGCTAAAGTGTACAGCTTTGCTGGTATAGGCTGAATTTCTGTTAGGAGCATTCTGCTAGTGTTGTGTACTTATATGCCTGTAATGATAAATTGTTGTGTATGGCCGGGTTATAGAGTTTTGGGCTTGGTCTGTGACTTCAAACTGGTGTGTTGAAATGTGTTAGTCCCTCTCTGGTTTGATTTTGTGTGTATAAATAACACTGGGAGCCCTTTTTACTGCTGCTGCTATTTTCATTTTGCTGATCTCTCTGCATCAGACGTGTTCGCTCATTATTTTCTGAGCAGTCAGGTTAGTTGTACAATAAGTCTGAGATGGGCATAGAGCCTGAGATCTCATCTGTCATACCCTAATAGTCGGTGTTCTTGTTTTAATCTAAAGGAAAGCCAGAAGGGGGAAACCACTAAAACTTGAATGAGTAAGGATTTGAGCCCTACACGTGGCAAGAAATTGATCTCTTGCTCTTGTTGGCAGTTGCTGACGCTGGCTACATTAGAATTAGAGCAAAAACGGGTTTTGTTCTTCTCGGTAACTGTTCATTTCATTTGTGCTGTTTGTAAAGTTGATGAAATGACTGTCCTTACACTCGCATCTGATTATTTTTTGACACTGATTCATGGCACCTGTTGCTAAAAGCACGTGTCAGTAAGAGTCAGTGTTTAGTGTTGATGGGAACTCATTTTAGTTTAGTGCCTTAGCTGTAGTACATTTTTCCTCAAGCTTAGGTGAGGTTATGTTCCACATGCCTTTTTGGCTTACTAAAACTTTCACTGAGACTTGTAGTGTTAGAAATACTACAAACTGCACTGCTTTCTAATCTTTAATGGCTTCTGGTAATTTTCTAGGGCTAAAAAAAATAGTGGTCTGGTCTTCAAAGTGTCTATCTAAACATAATTACAACGTTGGATTACATACTAGCAATGAGATTTGCTACAGAACTGGAGTTTGGGGGGGGTTTTTGGTTTTTTTTTTGGTTTTGTGTTTTTGTATTTTTAGGCATAAATACGTATACACCCAGTATATATTTTTATGTTTTCTAACTTGTCCTTATCTCCACAGAAATTACTGTAGTTACAGAGAGAGCGTGATTTACAATGGGGGACGACAGTGAGTGGATGAAACTGCCCATTGATCAGAAATGTGAACATAAGGTAGGAAATACTGGATTTGGCTTGCTGCATATCTCTGCTTGTGGTGATTTTGTAGTGTTTCTCTATCTAAATACACCATTAGGCAATCTTGATAGCTGCATGGTGTGAGTATTAACAGATCTGAAGCTGCATCAGCTCTATCCAACCTAGAGGCTGAATAACCTTTATTAAGCAGATTTTAGTAGCGTTACGTGGTGTAAGCTTGCACACTGAAAGATCACTTCTCTCATTCACGTGGAGAAATTACTCATCTGTAGCTGCAACTATTGTTGGGCTCCCACCTCCTCAGTGGTGGTTGCTAGAACTTATGAAGAGCAGTGGGGAAGACTGGCATCTCTCTATCCAGATCATTCTTGGCGGGAGAAAAACAAGTATTTTGTCCTGTTGCATGTTATTCATATAGACATTGAAGAGAAATCTGCAGGTGCCAGCTTGCTGAGTATACTTTCAAATATGGTTGAAGAGCTTTGTGAGATTGGTGAGTTAAAGTTGTACTAGCACAGCATTTAAATGTCCAATTTCTGCTTCCAGCTATGGAAAGCCAGATTAAACGGTTATGAAGAAGCCCTTAAGCTCTTCCAGAAGATAGATGATGAAAAGAGTCCTGAATGGTCCAAGTATCTTGGATTGATAAAGAAATTTGTGACTGACTCCAATGCAGTGGCTCAGCTGAAAGGACTGGAAGCAGCGCTTGCTTATGTTGAAAATGCTCATGTAGCTGGGAAGTAAGTAGCCTTTTCTTGCTGCTCTTAGGCTGTTGGGACAGTGTAATGTGCCTCTCTGAGAAAGGCTGCAGCTGCACGGAAATTGTGCAGTGGCCGCTAACAACTCTGATCTCTATCGTTAAGAGCAGATCTTGCTTTCTAATCCAGACAACTTGCCAAATGGCAGGCTTTCCTTGTGGATGGCCTCCATGTGCATATTAATTTGTCACGAATTGCTTGCAGTGTTCTAAAAAACCTGTTGAAGGCACTAGTAAAAATTTCTGAAATGGCAAAAAAAGTGAATTGGTGATGTGGTGGTGTAAGTGCTGTGAACTGGAATCTCTGTTCTTGTTTGATTTAAACAGTCTTATCTGTACAGGAGGGAGCTTTTTTTCAGGGGGATATTTGTGTAATTCATACATGAAATAAAATGTAGTTATGTTTATATGATGTTGCATCCAGCATAACTAATATGAATCTTCATACCTGCAAATTTCTTCACTGGATATTTTTTAGTACTTCTCTGTTGTCTAGCCCATTAAATAGGCCATATGAGGGTGAAATGAAAGCACATAACAGGCTAAATTAGTGCTTTAGTCCACTGACTTTGTGACCTGATGAAATGAATAAAAGTCTTACTTAAAAACCAATAAACAAACCCGAAGCTGTGTTTAAAAATCTAACAACCTTGCACACACTCCTTGTTTTAAAAGTGGTATAAATGGTTTAGTTTATCTGAAGCTTGGAAATGTACGTGAAATACTGTGCTGGGATTATGTACTGATACAGTTAACATATTGCAACATACACAATTCCAGGACATGGCATTTATTTGTGAACCTCAACTAGAGAATGTTAATACGCTCTTGAGAATGTTTACTATTCACTGGTGTAGTCTGGTATTAGAATCATGTTAGCTATGATCTGTGTTCTTTTAAGTAAACTAGATGTTGAAGTCATCCCTTACAAAAGGTTATTTCCCTCAAGGTTATCTTAAGATGTAGTCCCTTTTATGTGAAGACTTGTTGGGTTTCAATCTGGTTTCAGTGTTCTGTGTGGTTTTTTTTCTATGGATAATGATGTAGAACACTTAATTCACATAAATATTCTGAAAGTAATACTCTCTCATCTTTCAGGACAACAGGAGAGGTAGCGTCTGGAGTTGTAAATAAAGTGTTCAATCAGCCAAAGGCCAGAGCGAAAGAGCTGGGTCTAGATATATGTCTAATGTATATAGAAATTGAGAAGGGAGAGGCAGTACAAGAAGAATTATTAAAGGGACTGGACAACAAAAACCCGAAAATCATAGTAGCATGTATAGAGACACTGAGGAAGGCACTAAGGTAAGCTTTTAATTCATGGTGTTTTTTGTGGTTTTCTTCTTTGCCTTTTCCTCACCCCAGCAATATGTGGAGTCTAATTTTATTGCTTAAGTCTTTAGCAGTACCTTGTTATTGTTGAGTAGAATGCATCTTTCCTGAACTGGTATTTTTTGACAACAATGGTTGACAACATGATGGGATTTGTTAGATGTGAGGGTTGTCTATGTTGTACAAGCCTCATCTGGATCTCTTTCATTCATGGTAACTGTTTACCAAACTTCCGTTTTCCCAGCCTCTGAAAGAAGGGCAAGATTAGTGAGTCTTGTTCCAAACTGTGAAGCTTCTCTTCTGAATATCTGTAATAAACTCACTGATGTGAAAACTAAAATATAGTTTGGTTTTTTTTAACCACTGTTTTCCTCACTGATGTGAGCATGTTTAATTGGGTACACAGTGTGTGTTTTCAGAAGAGAGAAAAAAAAAAAGCTCATTGCATAGTAAGCTTCTATTGTCCATATAATAATTCCTTTATTGAAAAGGAGAGCTGCTAGTGCTCCCTAAAAATCAAATCCAATTTAAGATGATGTAGTAGGTTTCAGTATTAGATTATTTTTTGGTTCCACATCAAGTTTGTTTGCTGCCTTTGAGTGAAAAATACTGGGGCTTTATGAAATTGTTATACTTGGTGTGTATGTAATTTACTGACCATCAGGGGGCTTTTTAAAGGAAACAGATACTTGCGGAATTAATGGACAGAACACTTCTTTCTGAGTAAAATAGTTCATGTGAAAACTGTATAATGTATGTGGAGAGTGCCTTGTGCTATATATCTTTTAGAGAACTTGCTGAGGCATACACAGAGATGATCCTTGTTAAACTAATTGTTTCAGGCTTCGGTAATGTCAAAATAAAGCTTTGGGCTTAACACATTACCTATGCTTCTGCTAAGTGAAACTACTGTCCTATATTTAAGAATATATTTTAGCTATTTTAAATTGCTTATCTAGTTAAATGTCCTTTCAACAGTGCAGTGTAATTAGAAACCTGCATAACCTTCCTCAGTACCTTTCAACTAACTACTTCTGCAAAATGTGCCACATCTGGTTTTTTCTCACATGCAGTATTTTATTGTCTTTGTGATGTTAAGATCAAATATGCACATGCAGCCCTCCTGGCTTAAACTTCATCTTCTGCTTCTGAGCTGTGTTGCTGCTTAAATTTGGCAGGCTTTCTGCATTGATAACAAAATTTGTCTATGTTGTACCTAGGTGGGTAGCTTGAATGCATAACTAGTTTAATTTCTGGTATTTTCTGTCTTGTGCTAAGGTTTCTGTTCTTTCTTGTTATATAAATTAGATTATATGAATTAGATATGTGTAAGTTTGCATAGGCACTTCTCCCAAGATGCTCTCTTTTTGAGTCACGAGAGAAAAATTGAATTCTTGGGCAACTTATTTGTTCACATATTTAAATTGTGTTATTTCCAAAACCTCTTTTGAAGGTTTTTATACTTTATATTTTTTAAAGTTGGTGTTGAAATAAAATGATGTGCACTAGAATTTCTAGAAAGTGAGACATGAAGATTTTAGTTCTTGAGCAGCCTTTTTTTCAGCTTTTTTATGTGGAACTTGAATTGGAGGGAACCATAAGAAAAGGTGTGATTGGTGGAAAGGTTAATTCAGAATTAAGAAGAAGAAATGTTTCTGAATCAAAAAAATTTACTGCTTTTGATGTGATTTATATATGATGCCTTAATAACTACAGCGGTTAACTTCACTGTGAGTTTGAAAAGAAAAGTTCTTGTGTTCTCATTCATCAGTGATTGAAATAGGAAGTTTTGTGTATTAAGTGTAACAGCATTTAGAATCTTCTGTCGAGGAAGAGTGATTGGCTGGGGAAACTTGTTTTATGTGTTCTTTCAGTGGCACATATTTCAACACGTATGTTTTCTGTTAAGATGACCCAAGCTCACTATAATTATCTTGTCCAACAAGTGGAAAAGTGACTAATGCATTTACTGCAGTTTGCTTCCAAGGATAGACAAAGGAGATGCTATTCTGATTTAACAAAAAAAAAAAAAAAA
>VWZT01008896.1:881841-940608 GCA_013397055.1 Pachycephala philippinensis
AAAGTAGGTCATACAAATTTTGGTCTAAGGACAACTTCTTTCTTTCTTCTCTCTTTTTGTTTTTCCCCCCTGGCAAGGAAGCCGATTTAAGCACTGGATTGGATTAAGTGCTTTGAAGTAATTTGAGAGGCCTGATTTTGTAATTCCAAACTGGGTGTGGAGGTTAATTTTGATACGGCATGTATTCTTTCAATTTTTACAGTAGCATCTCAAAATAATATCTGTCATAACAGTTTGAGTAAATGACAAAATCGTTAAATGTGCACTGTTAGACTGTTTTTTAAAAAATGAATTATTTGTGGATTGCTCCCTGGTTGCTGGACACTGATGCTATTCTGTGTGTTCAACTTTCAGTGAATTTGGTTCAAAGATAATCTCACTGAAGCCAATCATCAAAGTATTGCCAAAACTTTTTGAATCTCGGGAAAAGGCTGTTCGAGACGAAGCCAAGCTCCTTGCTGTGGAGATCTACCGTTGGATAAGGGATGCTTTGAGACCTCCCTTACAGAACATAAATTCTGTTCAGGTAGGCAGGAAGTATTTCTGTATCCAAACATTCGATAAAACACTTTGATGCTCATCCTCCCTGATTCTGTGGTGTTAGGCATTCTTAAAGTCAAAACTGGAATGTAGTTTTTTAGCTCCATATAACTTTACCCAAAATGTTGGTCACTCTTGGTCATTTGTAAGGAAATTATAACAATGTTTAGTTGCTCTTAACATACATGAAGTGTGAAGTGTCATATTGAAACTGAGGATGGAAACAGTAGAATGGTTGCCCTTATAAAAGACGCTTGCACTGAAAGCCTTCAAGTCAATCATTTTCATTCTCAGTTTTCTTTTTTCCTGAAGTTGTTTCTTCTGTGTATCCCTTCATACTTGTTCTGATGCTCAGGATGTGACTGTTTCCCTTCAGGAAGTGGCATTGCATTATGATAGATAGATAGAATATTTCATCATTTTAAAACTTTATAAATTATGCATCCTTTCCTCCTACCCACTTGAGTTAATTGTGTTCAGGTGGAAAGCAGTAGCTTGCTTTAAAAGGGCGTGGTTGAAAAAACCCGAACTGTTTCATCAAATGTAGCTCAGCATGTTTGTTTCATCTTAGTTTTAGTGTGTAATAATAGCATGGCTGTAAAGGAAAGCTTCCTTCATGCTCAGCCGTTTTTATTTCAAAGTGTCTACAGAGGGGCCACACCATTCTGACTGTTCTACAGTTTGTTCTAACATAGATGCTTTGCAATAATATTCTGTTCTGTGGATATACTTAGTCAAAGACTTCTGAACAGTGAATGTGAAGTCACTCCTTTTACTGGCAGAAAAAAAAACTTGAAAGGTAGTGCTGTCTTGGTTTTGAAATGGGAAAACTGTAATGGGTTGCTTGTCTTGAAGTATGTGCGTAATGTGTCTGATACGATGGTTCTTTTCTCTTTTGGCAGCTAAAAGAACTGGAAGAAGAATGGATCAAAGTGTCATCAGCTGCTCCTAAGCAGACCAGGTTCCTGCGTTCCCAACAGGAGCTGAAAGCAAAATTTGAGCAGCAGCAGGGACTTGGAGGAGATGCAGATGGAGGTAAACTTTAATCTCTGAACTCCACTGGCAAGTATATTACTTGTATATAGTTTGTGGAGGAATGCATTGAATTGTAAAGGAGCTTCTGCTCAAGCTGGTGCAAAATGTGGAGTGCACTACACAAGAAGAAAATGTGTCTGAGGCAGAAACTTTAAATGAAAGAGTATTTGTCTTTTGAAATAGCAAAATCACAACTGTTGATAGCACTTTCTGAACAATGAGCCTGAGGTGGTGCTCTAGTCAAAATTTCGTGTCACTCTACTTATGTATTTGTCTCTCCTGGTTGCAGGAGGTGATGATGAGGAAGAGGTGGTACCACAAGTAGATGCATATGAGTTGCTTGAAGCTGTAGAAATTCTTTCCAAGCTTCCCAAAGACTTCTATGAGAAAATAGTAAGCATAAACTTAAATACTACCTGTTAATTCTATGTGTAGCTGATGAGTCTGAAGAACTATGGGCATTCTGCAATGTGTGCTTTAGTGCTGCATGGATAATAACAAACTAGTGTTAATAAAATACAAACTACCATAAATAAGTCTTAAAGTTGAATTTAGCAGCAAGAAAGCTGTAATTTTAAGGGGCTGAGGTATGTCCTGCGAAAGGACTGTATTTCATATTTCATTGCAATTAGTGATGTTGAACTGTAGGGAGACCTTGGTTTTCTCAGGATGGAATAAAAGGTTTTAATCTATGGTTTGTGGCAAGTATGCTTCTCTAGAACTGTTCTGTTTATAGATTAATGTAAATTATTTGCTGTGCAGGAAGCAAAAAAGTGGCAAGAAAGGAAAGAAGCTCTAGAGGCTGTTGAACTGCTAGTGAAAAATCCCAAGCTGGAATCAGGAGACTATGCAGACTTGGTGAAAGTTCTCAAAAAGGTAATAAATAAAACCCAGAGTGCACATATAGTTTAATATTTTTTGTAATTTATTTGTATGATAGTTTAAAAGTTACAGTTGATAAAATACTCATGAGTAGAAAATTACTAGCTGGAACAGTTGTGGAAATAACCCAATCCGTGGCCCACTGACTATTGTAAGAAATTCTTCTATGTCTCTGAAACTTGGATTTTCTCTTCAGGTTGTTGGAAAGGATACAAATGTTATGTTAGTTGCTTTGGCTGCCAAATGCCTTGCTGGACTAGCTACAGGCCTCCGAAAGAAATTTGGACAGTATGCAGGGCATGTAAGTAAGAGTATGTACTTTTTTTCCTGATTTTATTGATGCTGGACACCTTTTTTCCCTTCCCCTTTTCCCTGTCAAGCCTTGGTATTTATCAGAGGTATTCTTTGTACAATTAGGAATGCTTACTTACCCCTTAAAAGAGTAAGCATTGAAATACTTGCCTAGGTCTTTGCAGCTTGAGTTTGAAAGGACCTTCTTCATTCATATTCAGCAACATTAAACTTTCTGTTGCCATATAAGTCTTCTGTACTAAGAAAATTGAATTGCTGTGCCATGAAATGAACTTTATTTACATTACCTCATCCTAGAGATACCCCTACAGGAATGCATTTGTAGGCCACAGTGGAAAAAACAGCTTCTAAATCAGAGTTCTACTTAGCACCTCCATGGTGTATGTTTTATGTTGGTTGGGTTTTTTGAATGTTGGGGGATGGTAGGTGGTAGGCGTTCTGTTTCTTTGTTGCCTGGGTTTTGTGGCGGTTCTTTTCTGCTTTAAATAGCCAAAAATTCTGAGATTTTTGGTACCAAAATGTTCTGGTGATCTAGTTTAGTGCCATTTGTTCTCCTTTGCTGCTCTTCTCTTACCAAAAGCTATTATCAAGGAATACAGGGAATCTTAATCAGTATGTGGAAACAAAGAGACCTTGTAATAAGTTGCAGTTCTCACTTGTTTCTCAAGCCTGTGTCACTGTGTTCTTTAAGCTACTCAAATTTTTCCTGTGATAAGCAAAAGTAACAGGGTTAGGGGCAGAGAACTGATGTGCCTGGCTGCCGGAAGAGTTGTCTCTGTATTGGGAAGTTGCTGAATCTGATTGCTTCAGAAACATTCAAGTCTCTTGAACTCTGAACAACAGTTTGGACGATCGTTTTCATTCTGAAAACTGTCTGTAGTTACAAATATCATTCTTGCATCTGTTTTATAGTTGATTTCTGAAGGTTAACCCTTATAGCTACAGAGTTGTTGTTGAAAAAGCCAAGCATCTAAGATAAGGGTGTACCTCTGTGGTTGCCAAGCAAATGGCATTGGGAAGATGACTTTTTCAGTGCGGTAATGGCAGCTCTGAATTGCATAATCTCAGTACTTATTTTAGCAGTTTGCTTGATTTGTTTGCTGGATTTATTTACTTAAGAGGAAGATGTAGACTTCCCCTGAGAGTGGGCATTGAAGTGTTATAAAACAGAATTGTTGCTGGAACTGTATGATTATAAACTCTTATTAGTTAAATATAGGACTGCAATGTTAGTCTGCAGTCTGTGTTCTAACAAGAGTAATGAAATCATGCATAGAACCATGCTACTCACTATAATTGAGCACATGTGTGCCAGCTTCACCTCTGACTGCATTTATAGCCCTGGACTAATTTTTCTTCTTTCCCTCTCACATGGGCTATGGCTTCTAACTTCCATGTTAAAAAATGCTCATTCTGGCTGTCAGCATTTTCTAAAACAGAGGCTTAATGATTTTTAATATCTCCTCATTATGACTTTGTTCTCTGTAGGGCGTAGGGCTGTCTAGCACCTGAAATAGCCTGTGTGATGGTCTTCGTGGTGCCATCTGTATTATCTGAAGGTTTTTTGAGTTTTGAAGTCTGTGAACTGGGAATTTGGAGGTTGCAGCCCAAAAAAGGATACCACCTGAGCCTAGGTCATGGTGTGTCACAAGGGCTTGAGATCCCATAGTCAGCTTCTGAGTAGAAAGCAAATCTATTTTGTGTTACGCAAGAGTTTATAATTTCTGTAAAGCATCTGACTGCTTCCAAACTATGAACTACTATGTTTATGAAAATCTTGAAAATAGCCTGCTTTCCACAGTTAAGATCTGCATGTTTCTGGCTCACTGACAGAAGTACTTACTGTGTAACATATTAGAACGGACCTGTTCATATTACTGGCACGTGAGAAAGTCTGCAGTGTAGTTTTTTGGTTTTTTTCCCCTTGAATATTTTATTTATTTGTTTTTTCATCAGTGACTGTCTGAGCACTTAGACTATGTAGAAATTGCTGTCAAATTCCAGTATGGCATAGTTTACTGTCAGATGTGCTTTTACAGGGTGATAGATCTGAAAAATATTGCTGCAGAGAGGATTCCGGTTGCTTTAGAACTATGCTCTTGTTAGCTGTGGATGAGATGAGGACTTCTTAATGAGCCATGCTTAGTGCTGTCAGAAAGCTGGGAAAGAGGGGCCAGGTTAAATGCCTTTTTGGATTCTTAGAATACAAGAGCACAGCACTCTTTACGTTGTGAAATCGTATATTTCCGTTCTATTGCTCTGTATTGCAGAGCGTTAACCTGTAATTATGTGAACTTGTATGTCTGCCTTTTGTTATGAAATTGTTCAAAAAATCTATATTTGTTGATAGAGTGACTGGAATGAGTTTAATATCAGAGAACAGCAAGAATAAACTAGTTCAGTCTGTTGTTGTGTACTTCTGGAGGGGTACAGCAGGGATGTCTGAATTACTGGCTTCTCTGCAAAGTACCAAAGCGCACACTATCAGGCTTTCCAGTTACATTAGTGAAGAGGGGGTTGACATATTTGTTCCCTTTTCTATAGGTTGTTCCAACAATCCTGGAGAAATTCAAAGAGAAGAAGCCCCAGGTAGTACAGGCACTTCAGGAGGCCATTGATGCAATCTTTCTTACAGTAAGTAAGAGTGAAAATTTCCCCATTGTCTGAGAATTGGTCTCTAATTTTGATTTGCTTTTCTCTTTACTGAAATAATTACTTTTTTATTCAACACTGTAGACCACATTGCAGAACATAAGTGAAGATATTTTGGCAGTCATGGACAACAAAAACCCAACAATTAAGCAACAAACATCCCTTTTCATTGCAAGAAGCTTCCGACACTGCACACCTTCTACTCTGCCAAAAAGCCTGTTAAAACCTTTCTGTGCTGCACTTCTTAAGGTAAAGCAGAAGGAGTTGGTACTTCTCTGGCATTGACTTGAGCACTGTTGTTGTGAAACCTTGGATTGTTTGGGGAGAAAGACCTGAAGGTAGTGCAGAAACCAAAGAGTTCTCATGTGCTATGTAGGCCTCAGAGTCAATTTTGATTGATGTCAAACTTGAAGGTGACTGTCAGTCAGGGGAACCATTTAGTTTCCTTTTTCTTAGCTTTTCTAAAGCTGTAGACTCACTAAGTTTGTAATAGAACAAGACAGTGATTTATAGCTATTAAACTCCCAGACACTTCCACTTGCTTCTTGCACACATCTCTAACAAGTTTCTGTTGGGATGCTACCATGTACTATGAATAAAAGAACAACCATCATTGATTCATATGTGGCAGTGACACTAGAGCATTAATCAGTGTAAATTAAAATGATGTATACTTTTTTCTTATTGCAAAGTAGCCCTTTCCTTGTTATGGGCAATATCCCTGGCTTAAAAAATGGAGATTTGAACAAGATTGCAGAACTTTAAACTCTTTATGAACTTTCATGATATTTAAAGCATGAATGTTCAGCATCTTCTTGTGGAAAAGGCACAAAGATGAGAAAATGGCAGTATCTGAGAAAAGGTAGACTTGGTCACTACACAGGAAAACAGAAGTGAAAAACAACCTCTTTCTTTCTGCAGTGGAATGTTAAGGATTATTCTGTAGTAGATTAAGATTTTAAATAAGGGGAGGGGATTTATATAGAGGATGTTTAGATATGAGCCGCAAGTCACATGACATAAGTTGTCTTTCTCTGCAGCATATCAATGATTCTGCTCCTGAAGTAAGAGATGCTGGATTTGAAGCATTAGGCACTGCCTTGAAAGTAGCTGGAGAGAAAGCTGTGAATCCATTTCTAGCAGACGTAGACAAACTAAAGCTTGATCGGGTGAGTATTGTTATAAATGTTGTAAAAAAGGCTCCATTTATCCATTTAAGATGCATCTTAGGCTAGAGAAGATGAAAGATGATCCTTTAGCCTAGTTCATTTCAGCACAGATTTTTGAAGATGTATTTTTTACTTAAATGTTACTGATGTTGCAGGGAATCTGAAAATCTCTTCATTCTTACATAAAGTATCTGGCTGTATTATCTGTGAGGTGGGTTGTGAAATTTAGTTGTGGTTCTGGTTGGTGGTATATGGGGTTTTGTTTGTTTTTTAACACTTTGTTGTCTAAAACAAGCTTTTAGGTCACAACCATGTGGTCTAATTTTTTATTACTACATAGGATTTGGTATTAAAGACTTACTTTCCAACAACAAAGTTGTTATACTTTTGCATAAGCTGACAGGTATGTTGACTGAAAGAAGATTTTATAATTTAAGGTGTTCAGACTTAATCTTAGAGCGTCTGTAAGTATCAGTAGGTTGTCAGTGTTTTCTTTGTATATAAATGCACTTCATTTTGAACTAGGAAAATTATTTTGGCCATACAGGGATGGCAGATGCCACTGACTGGTTAACCTTACTATTAAAGGAACACTGGATAACAAAATTTTGTGAAGTAAACAACTTAAACTCTTCACATTTTTTCCAGAGTAGTCAAGTTTGAGCCACTGCGGGGAAAGGGACACTGTACATCCCATTGTGGTAGCTAAATAGCTTCTTTCCATCCCCACCTTTTTTTTTGCCCACTACTTGGCAGATTAAAGAGTGTGCTGAAAAGGTAGAATTGGTTTATGGTAAAAAACCAGGAGGAGCTGCTGAGAAAAAAGACGGCAAGCCTATTGCTGGAAAGGCCGCTGCTCTTCCAGGGCCTGGGGGAGATAAAGAGACAAAAGATGCAGCAACCAAACCAGGACCACCGAAAAAAGCATCTGCAGTGAAGGTAAGAGATTGTCTGCCTGTGAGGGCTTCAAATAGTTACTTACTGCAGATGAAGGATGGCCTGTTGAACATCTCCCTCCGCTGAGCTACTATCACTGTCCTTTTGCAGGAGTAGGTGAGCCTAACAGCTAAAGGAACTTGGGACTTTCTGGGAATGTACTTGATGAAATCTTGGTTTTTAATGATAGAAACTGTCTTGTCACTTATGTCTTAATGCCAGATTGTGATTTTGAAATAGACTGGAGGCAGAGGAGCCTTACGTGTTGTAGCATTGATGTGCTCTGTGATATAGTAATACTTGGCTGAAATCAACATTTCTTATAACTAACAAGGTTACTAATTAAGTATTGGGTATTTTTTCAGCATCATTTTTAGTTTGTTCCTTTGTTTATTTTGAAATAATTTGAGCTATTAGCCTGTATTTCTTTAATATTTTTCTTTGGATTTTAAAAATTTACTGCAGTAGATGATCTTTGTAATATGCTACTTAGTTCTTCAGGTGGGATACCTGGAAGTTAATAGGAGAATAGATAAAATTTTTTAAATCTATTGGTACTCAGATAACCTGAGAAAGAGACACCAGTCACAAGTTTAGCATCTAACCAGTATCCATAGGAGAACATATAGATGAATGCATTATTTGCAAAACTTTCACAAATACATACATTCTTTCCTTTTTCATCTTTCATTGTCTTGTGCATCCCTGATATGTTTTGTAATACCCATAGTCTAAAAGCAGTATATTAATTAAATAAGCTCTAGCAGAAAACTATCTCTGCCTACGGTTATGATATCAAAGAGATACGTATTTTTTTGACACTAGAATATAGCAGTGCAGTATAGGAAAGATAGCAGTTCTTTTGATATTTGAGCTAGAGACCTATTTGATCCTGGCTAACTTGTCTGTTAACTTTGTAGGCTGGGGGCCCACCGAAGAAAGGCAAACCAGCTACAGCTGCAGGTGCAGGAGGTGCTGGGGCTAAAGGCAAGAAGGGTCCTGAGACCAAAGAAATATTTGAGTCGGAGCTCTCTGTGAGTATTCTGCTGTTCTCTGAAATACAAAGTCCTCTGTGTTTGCAGCTTTGGTTTATCAGTTCTTCAGGTACTAGAAAGTTTTTCACTGAGGTTGTTTGTTTTTGTTAGGAGAAGGGAAAGCAATATGTATAAACTTGTAACTGGTGAAATGGGTCTTTGGTAAATACACCTGTTCTTCAGGCTGTTGTTGGCACCAGGCCATGTAAGATAGTAAGCAATAAATCATGCTTATACCCTTGTAACAGCATATATCGTTGTCCCTGAAGTAGAAAAAGATGAAAAAAACAATGATACTTCATATGTAATTTAGGACACATCATTTACTGAAGGAGTCTGGTATTAAAAGCCTGAGAATACATTATTCTGGAGTTTACATTGAAATCTGAAGTGAAATAAAGTAATAATTAAACGAACTGATACAAATCTGTTCTGTCCTGTTCATATTAAGTTACATTTCAAAAAAATTACTGAATTCTGCATGTTAGCTGAGCATCTACCTGCTTTCTTGTTAGGGAACCAGGTAAACTCAGTTATCTGTAGGTCAAACAGTAAAAAAAACCTACTAAAGCTTTGCTAGATGTATCTGCAAGTTTTTTGGACTGTCAGTCCAAACCGTAGTTATATTTGGAGTGTTGCTTAGAATGAGTAATTTCCACTGTGTATCCAGTTAATATTGCTAGTTATACAGTAGAAAATGAGAATACAGTTCCTGAAGGTGATGCAGACATCAGTGAAACAAGGGAAGTTTTTATCACTAGATAACTTTAATTTTCCGTTTTGCTAAAATGGAGACAGAAGATACATCCTGTTTGTCCTCATCAACTGCTCATTTGTTGCTGTCAGTGTTTATTCAGACTTGATCCAAAATTACCTTCTCAAATTTTAGGTTACCTCTGCTTGATTCTGTAAGCAGATAGTTGGTATTTAAGATTATTTTTGACTGTCTGCACAGTTTCTCATACTCTCCAGGGATTACTTTTCAGTTGCAGTGCAATTTAGTAGCTTTCTAAACCCGTAAGACCCTTAAACTATAATCCATACTAAAATCTTTCAATCTATGACAGAACCTGTTTCATATTTTGTAAATGCACTACAATACCAAGGGTCTGTCCAGTGTATTACCTGTACTTAAGGTTGCTGCCCTTCTCTGAAGAGATACAATGGAGTGTTAACCTTGTTCTGATCTGTCTGCAGATAGAAGTATGTGAAGAGAAAGCTGCTGCTGTCCTTCCAGCTTCTTGTATCCAGCAGTTGGACAGTGGTAACTGGAAAGAGAGGCTTGCCTGCATGGAGGAGTTTCAGAAGGTACGTTTGTAATGGTTGATAAGTGAGGCAGTAAGGAAAGAGAAAACAAGTGTTAATTTCTTCAGCTCTGTAGGCCTGGTAAGTCTCCTGAAATACATATTAGTAGTAGTCGTATGTCAGCACTTCAGATGGATTAAATGACACTTGAAAAAGCCAAACGGCTTAACTGTTTTAAATTTCATAACAATAGTGGAGTATTTTACCTTAATGTAGGTAGTTGTACTTTTGTCAAAAATACTTGTAATTTGATCGAGGATATTTAGAGGTCTTTTTAAAACTCCAAATAATTCTAAAGCTTGGTCTCAAAGGTAGCTAGATTTAAACAAAAGGTTTTGCAATGATTAGGCCAAATCTATTGCAAATAAGTTCCTGCTGTTTGCATGTTAGGCAGCAATTGATTATAATCAACTATTTGCCAGCTGAAATTTTTGTGTTTAGAGGCGTATACAGTACTAGCAGTCTTCACAGCTGGTGGAAAGTGCTTCATGTAGTCACAAACAAAAAAAAAGCATCACATGTCACTCAGATGGTATCCATCAGAAGACCTTTGAGAGTTCACATTCAAAAAGCTTCAACTGTAGGTGTACAAGTAGTTCATACCACTACACCATTACAGTTGTGACTGAGTTTCTAATACTTTAGTGGGAAAAGTGACTAACTTCGGTTAGGAAATGGTGACTGGCTGCGTTGAAATGCTGCTGCAGAAGCCTTCTTTACTCAAATGTTGCCATTTCAGTTGAATGAATAAGCGTAACAACAGCTAAACCCCAGTAATTTAGTTTATATGCAGGCTTAATCTCTACTGTGTAGTCAGCATTTCAACATGAAAAGTGCATAATATGCTTCATCTTAAAAAACAAAAGCAGCCCTTTGAGGGCAGGTGGGTTATTTGTGGGGTTTTGTTTGTTTGTTTTTAGTTAAGTGTTAAATTCCCATGGTTGGAATGGCCAGTAGTGATTGTTAAGGACATTGGTTAAAGAACATTAAAGGAGCAGTGATGTGAATGCTGTAGGTTAACTGTTGGCTTAGTACCTCAGGATCCTTGTAAAAGAGGTTCTTCAGGTAAATTTTAACGCTGAGAATTTTTGCAATTTTATTCGGTGTTAAAAAAATACTTAGAGGACAGTTGAGAACTTCTGTTTGGGTTTTAAATAATTTGTGACCTGCTGGTTAACTTCATGTTTATCCTTTAGGCTGTTGAGCTTATGGAGAGAAGTGAAATGCCTTGCCAAGCTCTAGTAAGAATGCTGGCCAAGAAACCTGGTTGGAAGGAAACGAATTTTCAGGTAATACATTATTCTTCAGTAAGTAAACAGTCCATTTTTTGTTAATATAATTAAGTAGCTTCCAGCTAAAAGGCTGTAAGTGCATATGTCACTGTGGCCACAGTTCTGTCTATAATCAACGAGATTATAAACTCTCAAACTGGATTTTATTTCTGTTGAGATTTGAGACTTAGATGTCATCTAAGGTATCTAAAGATTGTCTTTAGATGTATGTGTATACATGTGCATGTATACAAGCATGTGTGTGTATATAAGTTCTAAAAGTAGATAATGGCAGCCCAGTATTATTGGTTGTGTATATATATAACAGTATGTATTTGTGTGTGTACACAATTTTTGTATCTAATCACACAAAACACATGTATGTGTGTGTATATAAAGTATCTGTGTACATAAATGCCTTTACATATTCAAATGTGTATATGTATACAAATACAAATTTTGTGTATATGTTTGTGACATTGCAGGTGATGCAGATGAAACTGCATATAGTTGCATTGATTGCACAGAAAGGAAACTTCTCCAAAACTTCAGCACAGGTTGTGCTGGATGGTCTTGTAGACAAGGTCGGGGATGTGAAATGTGGAAGTAATGCAAAAGAGGCCATGACAGCAATAGCAGAAGCGTGTCAGTTGCCATGGACTGCTGAGCAGGTGAGTGAGCAGCAAAGGTATTCTTTCATTAAATAAAATCCAAAATAGTATGTGGGGTGTCCTTTTGGTCTGAGGAGTAAATCCCAAATCTTTGATTTTTCTCTATTGCATGAAAGTAATTTGTGTGCTCTCAAGATGCTTCCTGAGGCAGAAGTTAAATATATATTCCTCTAAAATTGAAAATAGAATCATAGGATGGTTTGAGTTGGAAGAGACCTTAAAGATCATCTAGGTCCTCCCCCCACACCCTAGGCAGGGATACCTTCTACTAGACCAGGTTGCTCCAAGCCCCATCCAACCTGGCCTTGAACATTTCCAGGGATGGGGCATCCACAACTCTTCTTTCAGTTCAGATCCATTCCTCTTTGTCCTACCACTGCATGCCCTTGGCAAAAGTTTTCTCAGAGGCCTCCTTCGAGTACTGGAAGGCCACAATAAGATCACCCTGGAGCCTTATCCAGGCTGAAAAATTCCAGTTCTGTCAGCCTTTCTTCACAGGAGAGGTGCTCCATCCTTTTGATCATGGTGGCCCTGCTCTGTAGGCATTCCAACAGATCCGTGTCCTTTCTGTGCTGAAGGCCCCAGAGCTGGATGTGGCACTGCTAATGGGGTCTCATAAGACCAGAGCGGAGCAGAGGGGCAGAATCCCCTCCCTCGCCCTGCTGGTCACACTGCTTTTGGTGCAGCCCAGGACACCGTTGGCTTTCTGGGCTGTGAGCGCACATTGCTGGCTCATGTCCAGCCCCCTTGGAAGGGCTGGATGCTCTCTCTGGCACACGCTCTCTCCATTCATCCCCCAGCCTGTGTTGATACTGGGAGTTGCCCTGACCCAGGTGCAGCACCTTGCACTTGGCTTGTTGAACCTTTTAAGGTTTCCATGGGCTCACTTCTCAAGGTTATCCAGGTCCCTTTCTGGATGGCATCCTGTCCTTCAGGTGTGTCAATTCCACCACTCAGCTTGTTTCATCTCAAACTTGCCCTCAGGATGCAATCCTTTTGTCTGTCATTTAAGACATTAAATGGCACTGGTCCTAGTATGGATCCCTGAGAGGTGCTGCCTGTCACTGACGTCCATCAGGACTCTGAGCCATTGACCACTACCCTCTGGATGCGGTGGTTCCACCAATCCTTTATCCACAAGAGTCCACCCATGAAATCCATGTCTCTCCAATTTAGAGAGAAGGATGTTGTGGGGGCCCTTGTCAAAGGTCTGATAGAAGTCCAGTTATATGGTATCTGTAACTGCACTGATGTCATTGCTCTATCATAGAAAGCTGTGAAGTTGCTCAGGGAGAACTTGCCCTGGTGAAGCCGTGCTGGCTGTCTCAATCACCTTCCTGTCCTCCATGTGCTCTAGGAGGATCTCTTTCGCGATCTTCTGAGGCACAGTAATAATGAATAATTATTCAGTGCTTTTTTTTTAATGCTGCCAAAGCAGGTACAAATCCACAATAAAGGTGTCTCTGGCTGCCTTTAAGTACTTCAGGAACTTCTGGTTCACTTCAGTTCCAGTTACATCCTGCTACAGTGACATAATTGCTTTTTCTTCTTCTGTTACCCCAGCTTTTTCTGTTCACTTGCCCTGTGTTTTTTGCACATGTCTTCACTTCTTTATTACAGTGCTTTGTCACCTCGTTTGCCAGTGAAAGTTTACACTTAACTCTCTTCTATTCCAGGTTGTGGCTATGGCTTTCTCTCAGAAGAATCCTAAAAACCAGTCAGAAACTTTGAATTGGCTTTCAAATGCAATTAAAGAGTTTGGCTTTTCTGGGTAAGTCTTTTAAGTAAATTGCTACGAGAAACTTGAAAGAAAATGTTTCTAATCTAGAACTAAGAGTCTGTTCATCTGAACTCTAGTTACTTAAACTGATGCTAGCCATGCTCTTCTAGCTCTTCAGTATATAACTGAAAGTATCTGGCATTACTAGTATGATAGGATGTGATTACACTGCTGGCTGCTTAATTCATCACTCGACCTTCTCTGAAGAGCATTTGTCTTAAACTTAGGGTACTTCTAGGTGTGGGCTGGGCACAGAACTGTGCTGTTGCATGTCTGTTACACTCTTTCTACTTGGATACACCTGCACCCAGGTGGACCGCTAGATTTTATAGTTTAAAAGAAAAAAACACAACTGAATCTGACAACCTACTGAAGAGTACATACCAGCATGCCTATTAATCTCTTTGGGGAGACATTTTGAGGTTGATAACAGGTGGATGAAGTTTTAGCCAACAAAATAGCTGTTACTATATCTGGCACTGTGAGAGTAAGAAATTAATTCTCCATCAGAACCAGGGATAGCATTCCTTGATTTTTAATCACTTGTCTTTTGACTGAATGTGGTCAAGCATATGCAATAGAGTGTAGTCCTGAGGAAAAAATCTCTAAGCAGGGAAAACTTAGAATATCACTTTATTTGACTAGTACTTGGGCAGCTACTGTGCCTGTCTTAAGATATTTTGTGTCTTTTAAATGGGTAGTGACATTGAATAAGTCTGGGAAATAAACTCTTTTTTAGTAAATTCCCCCAAAAATATGTATTTACAGCATGGTAATGTGTGTAGATGTGTTACACAGTGTAACACAGTGTTTGAGGACAGCAGTGTTTGAGGCTCCACAGATAATATAGAAGATTCAGGAATTTAAACCTTCCTTTATTTCTCTTGTAAGTTTCCTTTTGAAAATTGTGCCTTTTTCTGGAAGATCCTGAGACTGACTAACAAAAGAAAAGACCCACCACAACAATCATATACCCTCACCTTTACTGTGTAGTCATATTTCAGGTACTTAAAATGTTTTCTAGCTGCATTCCTCAACGTTTCAGTCCTAGCAGTCACATGGATTATGTAGTTTAAGAAACTTTCCAGCTGTGATAATAGTAGGCTTTGATATAAATTGTTTACTGATTGATTTTCACAGTAGGCTATTCTCCAAACGGATCTCTTTCAGTAGTTATTTAGGCAGCTACTATCTACACGGTACCTGGGATGGTATTTTATAGGTATACATGTCTTCTGCATGTAAGTTAGTTATGTAAATCTGTCTAGGGGTATCTTTTTTCTTTAACATATTGTGATTTTTTTGGTGCTGCTGTTTCCTGTGTTGTGTTTATGGGAGACATCTTTTTTCCACAGATTGAACGTCAAAGCTTTCATCAGTAATGTGAAGACAGCCCTTGCTGCAACTAACCCAGTGAGTAGATTTAGAATCTTAATCCTAAATTATTATCAGTCCTTAATTTGAAGACTGAGTGCTTTTTCCTCTTTCTGGCAGGCTGTGAGGACTTCAGCCATTACATTGCTGGGAGTAATGTATCTTTATGTGGGACCTTCTCTGCGGATGTTCTTTGAGGATGAGAAGCCAGCCCTTCTCTCCCAGATAGATGCAGAATTTGAAAAGGTATGAAGTGTAGCTCTTGCTACCAAGTGTAATTAGAACTACTTTGAAACTTCAGTAGCTGGAGTCTGTAGTAATATTGTGGTCTAACCCTTGGGTTTGTAACTGAGCCAGATTTTTTAAGAAAGCGCACAAAGGCTGCAAACTCAGTATGTGTAGCTATCTCAATAGTCATTTTTTTCATTATGAACTTCAAAACTTCCTGGGTTTGTTTGAATAGTGTAATGTTTTAGAAGTCTGTTGTCCTGAGCCAGTGCATTCATATCATACAAGCGATTTTATTTTTAATGTCAAATGAAAAATTGTAAAATAGTTGTTTCTGATTTTGTGTTGCTTGCAGATGCAAGGACAGACAGCACCAGCTCCAACTCGTGGCATTTCCAGGAACAGCGTGGGAGGTGGGGATGATGGTGAGGAAGAAGAACAGGAGGAGGTTGGGAATGATGTTGTGGATCTCTTGCCAAGAACAGATATTGGGTAGGTTTGGATTCTACCACCTGAAGATACACTTTCACTGCAATTCAAAACTTTGCATGTATAAGTGCTTTCTAAGCAGAAATCCGTGGTGTTAAAGCACTCAAATACTAATAGAGAGATAACTAAGTAAACGGGCACTTGACCTGTTTTTCTCTTGCAGTGATAAGATCACAGCGGAACTAGTGTCTAAGATTGGGGATAAAAATTGGAAGATCAGAAAGGAAGGTCTGGATGAAGTGACAAGCATAATAAATGAAGCAAAGTTCATAGAGCCAAACATAGGAGAACTTCCAGCTGCTCTGAAGGGTCGTCTCAATGACTCCAATAAAATACTGGTATGTTTTTCAAAATCCTTTTTCAGCTGTTTTCAGCTTAAAACTTAAGATAGTTATGATTTCTGAACCTTGCTTATTACTATGTGGTCTGTTTCAATGTCATTAAATCAAAAGTTGGAAAACAGTGAACTGTGTGTTTCCGAATCATATATTTGCCTATTTTAATAAATATTTGCCTTTTTTCAAATTTAAAAATGCTTTGAAAGAAAGGGAGATCTACTTTTACTTAGAATGTAATATAAGGAAATGTTAAAAGAAAAATGTTTGACTGATTGCTTCGTTTGTGACAAAAGTGAATTGTCCCTTGTTTGAAAATAATTTTACTTGAAGCCTTATTTGCTCAGAATATGGAATTATTTTTTATTTTTCAGTGTAATGAATTTGAAGACTGGAATAGGTGTAATTGAGCAGGCATTCTAAAATAAAAGCTTAATATATAGCAGTGTCTCTTTTCCCCATGTAACTTGGAGTTTCTGCACACGTGCTTGTAACACTGTTTTATTTAAAACCTTTTTTTCTTTATGTGCAGGTGCAACAAACGCTGAGCATTCTTCAGCAGCTAGCAACAGCAATGGGCCCCAATATCAAACAGTATGTGAAAAATTTGGGGATTCCTGTCATTACAGTCCTCGGAGACAGTAAGGTAGGACAGATGTCAAGATCTCTTTGCTTTTTGCATATCTGAGCTATTCCTGAAAGGTGGATGGTAGTTAAACTTCCTTGGAAGCTTACAAATTTTTTTTAAAAAGTTCTTGCCTGAATGACAACTTAATATTCAAGTATAAATGTGTGCCTGAATGTGTATTCAGGTGTATTCCCCTCCTTGTGACTAAACCCAGTGTCACAATCTGGCTTTTAAATTAATGTGATGACTGTATGCATATTTCTGCTGCTGAAAGTACACTATGTTAGACACTGAACAGGTTTGCTTGGTAAAGTTTCTTGTAGAATTTTTAGTGTATCACTGTGGATTCCAGTATACATTGTTGTTGTTATTGTCACTGTGTAGGAGACCTTTGAACTGTAGGTAGACACAGGATATTCACAAGTGACACTGAAGCTTGTATAACATCAGTGTCGAGTTTGCCAGGATGCTGTGTCAAAATCAAGCTAGGACCATGGGAAAGAGCTATTCGAAGCAATGGGGAAAGAGGCTTGGGAAGGTGCCAATATCTTGTGCCAGAAGTCATGGGCAATTATCAGAGATGGCATACTTCAGCTGTCTCTGCTTGGAATGTGAGTAGGAAAAAGAGCAGAAGCTGGATCTACCTGTCCCAAACAATGGAAGGACTAGGACTTGTTCTAGGGCTAGATAAAAATCTCCTGGTTCGAGCTATTTTCTCTTTAAGAACTGAGATTTAATGTGACTTAAATTCTTCTTTTAACTCGCCAATTATCCTGAGGTAACAGCAAGCTCCTTTTGTAGAGTCATGGAACTTTTTAGGTTGGAAAGGAACCCTACAGACCATCTGGTTCCAACCCCACTGCCGTAGGCAGGGACACTTTCCACAAGACCACGTTGCTCAGAGCCCCAGATTGGTAGGAGAGTTCCAAGTACATGTTTTAAGGATAAGACTAATTGTGATTAACTTACACTGTTACTAAAATGCATAATACCGACATAACTTGTAAGCACTATAATGCTGACAGAAGATGGTATGCTCATTTGAACACTGTTACAGTGGTAATATTTTTTTAGTACTGCAAGTGCAAGATTTAACTAGTTTATCAAATTTGTCAAGTTTCTGAAGATGAGAATGGTCCTTTTTGGGTCCTACTTCAATATGTTTATAGTGGATCCACTGAATAGTTGAGAAAAATCATCGACTTGTAGCATGAGTGAAGACAAATTAATTTTGGATGATGGGAACCAAGGCCTTGTCAGAGAGGCTGATGAGCATCTGTTTATCTGCAGCACATGATTTCTTTCTTTTCCTCAATGAGACAGAAGATGGGGCAAGTTATTTGCAAGGATGCTTACTTCTTGTTTACATATATTCCCAGATGTTACTTCTGCATTTAATATTGGTTCAAAGTTAACTAAATGAGTCTGTTACATTATTAGCTTTCCTCAGAAATTCAGCCTATAGGAGAGGGTCATATGTATAGAGTCATGTGTAGACTGATAATGTTTTAAAGAACCATGGTTGTTAGATATTCCATCTGGCTTCTCATAGCTTCATATAGCTGCTTCAAAAAAGGGTGTTGTTCTAAATTTTGCTTGGAAAAAACACTAAAGATGGAAACTGGTAGGAGTTAGAGGGCTCCCTCATTCCTGATTTGACTTTTGCTCATGTGTATCCTAAATGAGATTGCCCTAATAGCAGGCTCCATAATCCACTTGCCTTGATTTATGAATGTGCAGTCTATTATAAGCACTATATAAGTCATTAACATTATTTTTTAGCTTCTTTGAGAGTTAGACTCCCAGAAATGTCATCAATGAATGGTACCATGTACAAAGTAATTTTAAAGATACCCTTTCACCCTCTTGATCAAACTTATTTTTAAAAAATTATGGTAGATAAGTATAATGTCTGATTTGGAGATTGCTGCAGCTGATACCGTCACTAAAACTAAATTCTTCTGAATTTTAGACTTCTCGAGCAGTGAATAAAAAAAGAGATTTCAAAGCCCATGATGTGGAAGCCTCCTTTATAGGAAGGATGACTATTGCTTCTTCTGTCATAATCTTCTGACCCCTCTTTAGGTTTATTCTTTCTAAATCTTGTTCTTGCTGCAGAATAATGTTCGTGCTGCTGCACTAGCAACTGTGAATGCTTGGGCTGAACAAACTGGCATGAAAGAGTGGTTGGAAGGGGAAGACCTGTCTGAAGAGCTCAAAAAAGAAAATCCTTTCCTAAGACAAGAGGTAGGCTTCAGTCAAGTAAACTTCTTATGTGTGTCAAATCCAAATAACCTCATGTGCTATGGACTTTTTATCTGTGCAGACTGAAATGACACAATGCTACCATTATATGAGAAAACAAGTAGCTGTGTATTTGTACTGACATAAAATTGTTAAACCTCAAAAGGCTAATAACAAGCTTTCTTCCTGCATGATAGCTGTCATTTAGACTTCAGTGCCTCTAAAGTGAAATTTCTGTTTGTTCTGATTAGCATTTTAAGAGCTAGTGTGTGTTCCCTCAAATTCACCATGGAACAGAACTAGAGACATTAAAAAGACTGGCTGAAATTCTGTTCCTTTCAAAAGGAAGAAACAGCCTGCAGAGAGACCAGGCTTAAAGATTTAAGATAGTTTTGTGTTATTATGCTGTACTTAGCGTTTAATTCTTGTAATTGCTGATATGAAAATTGATATTGTTCAAGAATATTTGTCTGAAAAAAGTTTGGGTGGGTTTTTCCTACTTACATAGAGGTATGTGAAGGACTACTATTCAGACTCTTGTGGCCTGACATAGCACTGTGAGCACTTCTTTAAAAGCTTTTATTTTAAAACTTTCTTTCAGCTTCTTGGTTGGTTGGCTGAGAAGTTGCCTGCCCTCCGTTCTGTTCCTTCTGACCTACTCTTGTGTGTGCCTCACTTGTACTCCTGCCTTGAAGATCGAAATGGGGATGTGCGTAAAAAGGCACAGGACGCCCTGCCGTTCTTCATGATGCATCTTGGCTTTGAGAAGATGGCAAAAGCCACTGGCAAGCTGAAGGTATTTCTGTTACAAAAATAAGATAATGTGATCTTGAATGAGTGAATATTAAGTCCTATTCACAGTCTCGTGATATGCTGTCTTGAGTCATATAAGCTTGTCTGCGTTGAATATTTTCGGGGGGACTGAAAATAGTATCAGGAGCTGTGAGCTAGAGCTTTCTCTACTTCAAAAATTGTTGCTGCCATTATAGGCTTATCGCTTCAAGAGCTTGAAAAAAATGTACTGGCAGATAGCTTCCATACCAGTTCCTGTCCTGTTCTATGCCTTTATACTCATACTTTAACATGATTTCTAGCAGTTTGGTTTGGCTTACGGGCCCCTGAGTGGTGAGTAGGCACTCCATTGACATCCTTAGACCACTCACCTAGAACAGATTGCTGGTTTACGTATGTCCCGTGGATCTTGCAGAAGAAACGTTAAAGAAAGATGTTTTAACTTGGAACAAAAGCGTCTGAGAACAATGATGGTTTACGATGAGCATCCTCCAAGATGCTTAACAGAGAATGGATTGTTTCAAACTACTTTTGTTTTCTGTAGCATGTATTGGAAAGATTAGTGATAGACATTACTACATTTGTCACTTCTTTCCCCCACTTTTTGTTCTCTAGCCAACTTCCAAAGACCAGGTACTGGCCATGCTTGAGAAAGCCAAAGCCAACATGCCAGCCAAACCAGCTCCTCCTGCTAAAGCATCTTCCAGAGTGGTAGGAGGAGCAGCTCCAGCCAAATTCCAACCTGCATCAGGTAACCTCTCTGACATTTTGGGAAATGACTGAGAAAATGGTGGATTTTGAAGCTTTTTGACATGCCAGAGGAATAAACATACTTAGCTGGAGAAGAGGTATTCAACATAGTTAGGGTTCTGGTCTTTCTTGCATTTGAATCAGCTTCCAGTGTAGGAGGGTGTTTCCTTACCACACAACCATCTGTCAGCTGCTATTTGAAAACTTGAAAATATCTACTTGGTATTAAAGCTAAAACCAAGCTGGGCTAAAGGGAGAGGGTTTTTCTAATATTAATCTGATTTTAATATAATATTTTTTTTTAAGTGTTTTCACATTATTTTTTATCTGGACTATTTCCTCAGTGTAGTTCACTGTGGGACTACCAGAATGCTTGTGCTGATGGAAAAAAGTGTGATGGGAAAGTGTGTGGGGACAAGTGATCTGAACAAGTAGTCCTGCCTGCTCAAACCAGGTGCAACTACAGTTCTAGACATTAGCCTGCACTGTATATATGTCTGCATTTTTAAATTGTTTTGAAAAATGACAAATTGGCTGACATACTATGATCTTAATTAGGAAAACTTTGTATGCTAACATGGAACTTAAGGGGCCTCTTCAGTGGGACTAAAATCTTCAGACATCTGTGTGGTTAAGCATATTGTAACAAACAGTATTTCTTATGTCCTAAGAACAGAAAACTGATAATCTAAAATGGGCTTCTAGATAACTTTAAATGGTCTATTTCTCCAGCATTTGCTGATGATTTGGGGTCTAATACCATGGAATCCAAGCCTGATCCCAAAAAAGCCAAAGCAGGAGGACTCTCCTCTAAAACTAAGGTATGTTGATTTCATTTTGTATAAAATCAGTTTTATGAAGTTAGTAGCTGTGGTTTGTTAATGTGTTATAGGTAGAAGAGTGTAGTCCTTGCTAGGGACAGCTTTTATTAAAAATCTTTATGCTTGTCTGAACTCGGAAATGACAGGCGTTCCCATATCACTTACCTAATCACTGCTTTTGTCATTACTTGTTTAATTCTTAAAGTCTGTATTGTCAAAAATCAGTCTTATGAGCAACTCAGTCTGTTCTAAATTTTCTTGGCCTTCTTGATTTTGTGCTATTGAGAATTCATTCTTACCATTCCGGTTCCAATGTTACACTTGAATGTTAATTTTGAACCCGTGTATCAAAAGAAATTAATCTCTGCCTTAAAGTATGAAGGGTAGAAAGTTCTCAATCAATAGTGCAAAAAGGGAAGGAGTATGCTTAAAAACATAATAATCTCAACTGACTGCAGTCAATTTTTGGTTAGATTTTTCTGTTGTTTTGTGTTACAATAGTTTTGTTGTTGTTGTTAATAATAAAGTTTGTCCTATAACTAAAAATAACCCAAGTTGTTCTACAGTCCCCTTGTCTGAAATAGTGCTGTAACAAGAACATTTGATGTAAGTGCATATTCATGGCAAGAATGAGCAGAACAAACCTTGAAGGATGTTGTAGGTTTGCTGAAGTTGATGCAGTGTTCTGTCAGAACTCTGCTGGTACAGTTAAGGCCTTTGTTGTCAGACAGCTGTTTACTCTTAAGAGTTTCCATTCCAAACCTTCTAACACATTCACAGCAAAGACTTTTCTATGGCTTATTTACAGCAGTCAGATGTTAATAGCAATATGTCCAAGGGTAATGCCAGCCTGTCCAAAGCTAATAAAAGCCTCAGCAAGGGCGGTTCAAGTCTGACAAAGAGCCAGCCTATCAAACAGGTACCACGCTGGGTTTTAGGGATGTGTGTGGGTGACTAGCACACTGGTTGAGAATGATGTGTCATAATTCACAGGCTACTACTGTGCACACTGTCACGGGTATTGCTTCCACAGCAGCTGAGCACATACTTTTAAACTTCTAATCAACATTTTTCTTTCAGCTTCTCTCTGGCTCTTGTACACATAGGCAGCATGAGGGTGGCAGGTACCTAACGCTTGCAGTTGCTGGGACTGAGGCGCATATATATGGCTTGGGTTGTCTGTTAATACCTTGCTTTTTTCAGGGTGTACAGGGAAAGAAGGTGCTAAGCAAGCCTAATTTGAAGGAAGATGATGATAAATCAGGTCCTATTTTTATCATTGTCCCAAATGGGAAGGAACAGAGGATGAGAGAAGAGAAAGCTCTGAAGGTGAGAAAAATCAGAATGTGTTCACAAGTTTTGAAGTGGGTGCATTTTTAACGCATTCTTTAGTTTTTAATTTAGAATTAAACAAACCACTGGCATGTGTTAGCCACTGTCCATCTCTTGGATTCTGATTCTTGAGCTGAATTGCATACATCAATAGTGAGTTTGCTGCAGTGTTTCTTTTCTGATTTTCAAATTTTGTGCATTTATACACTGTCATAGAAGTCAAAGGCCTTTTTACGTTTTTCAAGTTGTGAAGAACCATTAAGCTTAGTCACTTGTTTTCAGGCACGATGTCAGAGTTCTAGGAAACATTATAAATGCTTTAATATACTTCTTTTGAGCAGCCCCACTTAGAAATTTGTAGGACAATTCTATTACTGAAAATTTGCATGTTATTTGTAACTTGCTAGTAGGTAGGCCAGTCTGTAGCTTAAAAACAACCACTTTAAGTGATAATTATTAAGATAATGGCATAAGGATAACCAGTCCACATGAAGAAAACTTGTCATGTAAAATAAAAGGTGAGCAAACACCACTAGTTTTTCATTACTTACTGTCAATAAGACTTTGAAAACAGGTTCTAAAGCAGAATTAAAAGATGTGCGATCGTCAGTGTCTGTCAGGAAGAAAAGGCATTGCTTGCTTTGAGTTCTAAATGCTGCCTTTTACAGGTGTTAAAGTGGAATTTCACTACTCCCCGTGATGAATATATTGAACAGCTGAAAACTCAGATGTCCACCTGTGTGGCCAAATGGCTACAGGATGAGATGTTTCATGCAGACTTCCAGCACCACAACAAAGCACTGACTGTTATGATTGAGGTGAGTGTGGATCTGTGGTAGTTAGTAGGATGAGGCTGATAGAATTACTCTCTGCAATGAAAGATACTGCTTGAATGAAAGTCAAACGGAAATTCTCTGAGGAGACAGAGGGCATTGTTCCGTGTAGTTGAAGCCTAAACATACATAGAAGTAATTTTCAGAGGTATGATGAAGTTGGTATTAATACTAATTCTTGGGAGAAGGGAAAATTTCCTCACCAGAGACTTTTCTTAGAATTTCAGAAAGCCATATAAGTTAAAAGTGAGTATGTATGGTTCTAAGAATCTACCAACAAATGTAGATTATCTTACCAGACATAGGTTAGCTTAGCTTATTTTCTTGTTGAACAGTGTATGTGTGTTTCATTTACCTAACTTTTTTTTTCCTCTTCTTTCAAGCACTTGGAGAGTGAAAAAGATGGAGTCATCAGCTGCCTGGATTTGATCCTAAAATGGCTTACCCTGCGGTTCTTTGATACCAACACAAGTGTTTTGATGAAAACACTTGAATACCTTAAATTGCTTTTCAATCTGCTGAGTCAAGAAGAGTATCACCTCACTGAAAATGAAGCATCCTCTTTCATCCCATATCTTATCCTAAAGGTACAATTTGTTTTACAGAATCTAACTTTATTTTTCATGAGGAATATGACAGAATACCATCAAAAATTGCAGTATGTTCATTCTAAATATATTATGAATGGAGTTAAATCCAGTTGGCAGCTGGTGTGAGATTCAACAGGTTGTGGTTTTTTAACCTGGAGAAAAGGAGGCTTGGGGAAGATCTTAGTGTTCTTTATAACTGCCTGAAAGGAGGTTGTAGGGAGGGGGTGTTGGTATTGTCTTGTCAAGTAACAAGTGAATAGAATGAGAGCAAAAGGCCCCAAGTTGTTTTAGGAGAGGCTTACACTGGATATTCAGAAAAATTGCTTCACTGAATGGGTTGTCAATCACTGAAACAGGCTGCCCAGGGAAGTGGTTGAGTCTCCATCACTGGAAGTCTTTAGAAGATATGTAGATGTGGCACTTGGGGATGTGGTTTAGGGGTAGACTTGGCAGTGTTGGCTTGTTGACTTGTTTAACAGTTTGACTTGATGATCTTAAGGTTGTCTTTTCTAACCTTTATGATTTTATGTTGCATATTTCCCCTTTAAAAGCCATTGACAAAAAAGAGATTTTGCCTTGAGAATGATTCTGGCTTTCCTAACGTTATTTAGAATAGTAAAAAGTATTATGAGGCTGTATAAAATATTCTGTATTTCTTCCCCTCTTTGTAATTTTTTTTCCATTAATTTTCCATTAGGTAGGAGAACCGAAGGATGTCATCCGTAAGGATGTGCGTGCCATTCTGAACAGAATGTGTCTCATCTATCCAGCCAGCAAGATGTTCCCTTTCATCATGGAGGGGACAAAATCAAAAAACTCCAAACAACGTGCAGGTGGGAAATGGCCTGGTGAACTGCACATGTGCAAAGTACTTGAAGTTGCTTTGGTTTGTGTCTTGAAAAACCCAGCATAAGAACGTTGGGTGGGGTGTGAGATTTGCCTGCATATGACATTTTATGCAGCTGCAAGTGTTTAAAGGATCAGATTTTCAAGTGGTATCATATTGCTTTTTATTTTTGGTGTCTTTATACCTTCCAAAGACAAGTAATCTCTTAAGTTGCTATCAGCATTATGAGTCTCCCTTGAGTAGGCTTGTTTTCTTGGTGAAACAGTGCTGGGGAGAACAGTGACAATACTGTTGTCCTACTCACCAAGGGAATCAGTTAATGTGGTCAAGAAGTGTTTCTACACCGTACATCTGTCTCACCACAAGTAATGTCTGTAATAAACTTGTGGTGTTTGTAGTTCAAACAACTGCCTGGTCACTTTGAAAATATTTAACCTGGTATAAGCAGAAAGTTAAATTCTATACATAATATAGCATTGCAAGCTCACAACTGTGTACCTGAATGTGATGGTAACTGTAACATTGCTCATATATGGTTATGGGGAATATTTGAAGTGTAGAAGGGTGACTGACAGCTTTTAGATACTACCTGTGAAGTAGTCCTCTGTGGCTTACTATCGATCTCATGAATCACCTGGAGTGTATCTATCATCAGCTTTGTGATTGGCAGTTCTCTACAGTAAATGTTCAAGTTGTGCAAGCAACACAGGAATTGGGAGGGCTCTCTTCCCAGCAGCTTTTAAGTTGAATGTGCATATGTTATTGTCTTCATTTAGAATGCTTGGAAGAGCTTGGATGTCTGGTTGAATCGTATGGCATGAATGTATGCCAGCCAACTCCAGGGAAAGCCTTAAAAGAAATGGCAGCTCATATTGGTGACCGGGACAACACTGTGCGCAACGCTGCACTCAACACCATTGTGACCGTCTACAACGTCCATGGCGACCAAGTGTTCAAGCTGATTGGAAATGTCAGTATAACTGCAAATAAGTTTATGGGGGATTTGTAGTTAGGGTGCTGTGCTTGGTTTGGTTTATGGGATTGTTTGAGATTTTTTTGTTTGGGTTTTTTTTTTTTCCAAGTCCTTATACTTTTGTAGGGGATTAGCACTGTTTTGCTTGTGATTGGTCATGGTACATCTTGCTGTTGGCATCAAGAGCATTTTGTAGTTTTGAAAATAACTTACTACACCATAGATCCTCTGATGGTTATTTGGTTAATCCGAGATTGTGAAATATATGAAATCATAGAATGGTTTGGGAAGGGATCTTAAATATCATTTAGGTCCATCCCCCCTGCCATGGACAGGGACACTTTAACACTTCCAGGGACTGGGTATCCTGTTTCATTGCCTCAGCCACCCTCACTGTCAAGAGTCTCTAATCCAATCTAAATTTAGCTGCTTTCATTTTAAAGTAATTATGACTTGTCTATCACTGCATGCTCCTGTTAGAAGTCCCTCTCCAGCTTCCTTGTAGGCCCTTTTTAGGTACTGGAAGACTGCAATGAGGTCTCCCCAGAGCCTTCACTTTAGCAACCTCCCAACCCCAACTCTCAGCCTGCCTTCATGAGAGAGGTGTATATAACCGGGGTGTGCATGAAAGAAAAACAAAACTGGAAAAAAATTAGAAAAACACTGACCTTCATGGGAACGAAATTGTTTATAAAGAGTAACTTGCTTTATAGTCTACTGTACAAGTAACACATCTGATTTAGAATAATGGGATAATTTATTTGGCCAAAAAAGGCTAGTTGTTAAGTCCTCAGCTTTTTTTTTTACGCCCAACTTACCCAGCTGCTTTGCAATTGAGGTCTGGTAAGTTTGGCTTATTTGCTTTATTTTACTGCATTTCGTTGCTTAAGTATAAGTACTGTGTCGCTTTGTATTGCTTCTGTGTTGTTCTCTGAAAGTCATACTTAGCCATTATCATCTAAATGCAATAAAAGTTAAAGGTGGCAAAACTCAGTGTCCAGCAATGGAAAGCTAGTTTACTGTGTTTATAATCACTGTGCAAATCAGATTAAGTACACTGAATTCTAATCTGAATCAAGAGCAGTTAGATCATTTTTTACAATTCTGTTCTCTGCATTAGGTCTTGGTAATGTTTCTAGCAGCACTAAAACTGATAGGAGTGTGATAGATATTTTTATGCCTTTGCAGCTTTCTTGTGTTGTGTCATATGCTGTAGGGCACACAAACTATTGGATGGGTATTTTATGGAATATGACAAGCAGGGGAAGCAAGGCTGCTGCTCTTCTTTTTTTTTTAACTTCTGGCTTCTTGAAAAGTTGAGATTTAGTGTGACTCTTATTTTCTCTGGTAACTGTTGCCATGAGAGTTAATGTTGCATTTTCAGTAACATTTTAGATTTCCATCCTATTTAACTATTGTTCATAGTGCAATCTGCTTCTGCCTCAGTTTACATAGTCCATTTGCTTTTGAATTTTCAAGGTAAATGAAAACTGTAGCACCTGAACCATGACTTCTAACCATGACTTTCTGAGCTTCAGTATGGTCCATCTAAAATGTATGGGTTCTCAGGAAGGTTTCTAAATCATAGGGATGCTGGAGAGTAGTTCTCATAATATTGCAATGCTTACTTTTGTTCAAATGTAGTTACTGGTAGTCTTCGGTCTGGTAGATTAGCAGGTAAATATGAATCTTTTCACTGCCCGAGTTGAAGCATTAAGTTGGCTGATCTGGTGTTCATATTGAATTATGAGTACATTGAACAGGACAACTGTCAGAAGGACTCTGGCTTCTGTGGCAGGGTCCAGAGTGTTAAAGCACTGCCTGGTCTGCTAATAGGGAATATAGAAAGGTGGGTGGGGTTTTTTTGTTTGGGGTTTTTGCAGCAACACGTGCAGCAATTACAAACATGGGATAGTACTATAGTTTGGATTCCAGATGAACTGTTTCTTGAAATTATGTGGGCTAGAAATAGGTGTATTCTGTATTACAGCTTGTCAACATGGGTTAATTAGCTCTTGAAGTAGCACCTGACAGTCCAGAGTGTCCTGGTTAGTTTGCTGCTAGGAGGTAGCATTGACAGTTCCTACTTTCATATTAGAGAACTTCAGTCTGCACTAGTAAGTGGTATGAATCCCGTAGGTGACTGATATTTCTAAAACCCATACAAACCAGGCTGAATGAAAGCATTGTGTGTTACAGCTTTCAGAGAAAGACATGAGCATGCTGGAGGAAAGAATAAAGCGGTCAGCCAAGAGACCCTCTGCTGCTCCAGTGAGACAGGTAGAGGAGAAGCCTCAGCGCACTCAGAACATCAGCGCCAACGCCAGCATGATGCGGAAGGGACAAGCTGAGGACATGTCCTCCAAACTCAAGTATGTAATGTTACATTATGGTCTCTAGCCTGCATAGTGTATGTGCTAATATGTCTGACAGTGTCATTTTAGTTCTTGTATCATCATCTTTGCATGTTGTGAAAAATGGCCAAATAATATAAATCTAAATGTCTGAATTTTTTTGTCTTGTCTGTCTTAAAATCTTTCTAAATGGTCTTGTGCCTTTTTTCACTGCTTCTCCATGGACAGAATTATGTATCGCACTTATAGGATGTAAGTACTGCCCACTAACTCCTTGGTAGCAAGGCTCTTGTATCTTTCAGTTTCTATCCTAGTCATCCCTTCCTGAGGGTGACGGGTTTGCCATGACTAGTTCTAGGTTATTTACACATCTCTGACTTAAAGAAAAGAAAGAAACCAGAAATACAAGTTTCTGCCAAGGTGACTGTAGGTCAAGCTGCAGACAGACATGGCACTTCCACATTAAGCAACTGTTCAAAATATTGGGAAAACTTTCAATGTGTTGCATTAAACTTGGGATTTGTTGGACCCTGTTCTAGTTATGTTACACATAAAGCACAGAAATGGATAAGCATGTGTGAATTACAGAGCCTAGGGCAACAGTACCCAAAACAAAAAGCTCAGAAACTATTCACTGCCACCTGCTCATTATTTTGGAATACAAGTCTGTGCTGAGAATTATGTATTAGAATATTTCCTTGGAAAATCTGATATGCAGCACAGGTCATGTGGGGTGCTGGGAGTCTTAGATTCAGAAGAGCTTGTGAGATTGCTGTGTACATAAGCATCCTGTCCATAATTTAAAAAACCAAAGGTGAAAAAAAGCCACTCAAATTTTGAAGTTATATTCTTTTAATAGTACTGTAAGCTCTACTAGTCATCTCAAGCCATGCATACCTAGCACAGGTGCAGGGCATCTTGTGGTGGTTTATGACAGAAACTAGGAGGGCAAGTAAGTAGCACCTGCTCTTCTGGCCTACAGAAGTTTGTTTTACTAAAGACTAGGGGAAAGGCAGAGGGAGTTAAGGGGCTTGAATATAATCCAAACTGCAAAACCTGTGCTATTATGAGCACTTTAGGGCTACCAGTGGATGCTAGTGCTAATATTCTTGCGTCTTGTGTATGTGCAATAAACACCTCTCTCCTGGTTTCTGTAGCCAAAATCGCAACATGGGCAGCCATTCTGAGACAACACATACAGTTCCACGGGAATTTCAGCTGGATCTTGATGAAATTGAAAATGACAATGGAACTGTCAGATGTGAGATGCCAGCACTTGTACAGCACAAACTAGATGACATCTTTGAGCCAGTCTTGATTCCTGAGCCCAAGTGAGTTTAGCTTTAACTCTTAAGTGAAATCAGCAGGGCTGCCTAAAAAATACTTTGAGACGGTGAATCGACAGTGCTAATTTCTACATTCAGACTTGTTTCCGTAAGAGGATAGTGTCAGCTGATTTGAAGAGATGGCAAAACAAAGGCCTGTTGTACTCTTCTGAAATCTGGAGAGCAGTTATTTTTAATGAAAAACATGGGTTCTACTTAGGCATTTTTGTAGTTAGAGGATCTTGAGTTTGTAAATACACTATCAGTGTCTTTACAAATAGTGCAATAGACGTGGTAGAAGGAATGATTCCTTCCTTGAGAATCCTCAGTGAAGAATGAAATCCTTTTCCCGTGTCTCTAAATCATCATTGAAATATAGCAGTTAAGTGTATATTTAAGTAGCTTTCCAGAAAGTAATGAATCCTGTTTTCAACCCTTTAGAATCCGTGCTGTGTCCCCACACTTTGATGACATGCACAGTAACACAGCTTCTACTATCAACTTTGTCATTTCCCAAGTAGCCAGTGGTGATATAAATACGAGCATCCAGGCTCTGACACAGGTGAGTGAATTAAGGTGGCAACTAATCACGGTGGACCAAACTTAGTCTGCGAGGGTGATGAGTTGCACTGTGGTGGAGCAATCATGTCAGGTGACGTGGGCTCTGCTCAGAATCTCCCTGATGACAAAACTAAGTGCACAGGGGCCATCTGACTCGCTTTAGCAATAGAAATTCCACTTGGAAGATGTAGAATAAATTTAATACTTTTTCCTTTAGTGCTTCTGTGTTATATTTTTGGTTTTGTCAAATTATTTGTGCTATGAGTTTGTAAAAGCCAGTTAGTCAGTGAGACTTATCTTTTAAATGTAAACTGTTTTATAGATCCTTAGTAAAAGGATTGTCTTGACTCATAGTTTTTGCATGGTTTTAGGGTGGCTTTAACTACTTAGAATTTTTTTTGTCCAGAGATTTCATAAAGCTGATAATTCCAGAATCTATAATGCAGCTGTTGATGGTTTCATTTGTGTGCAGGATAGGATTGCAGTTCTCTAAAATATCAGTAATTGGTTGTATTTGGATTAGCAATACAAGTCTCTAGCTACTGATTTTGGCTGAAAGCTTAGAATACAACTGCCTTGGCGAATGGATTGGTCGGGGCAAGACCCTTCCTATAGGAAAGTATTTAAATTATTGTTATTTTGCACTGTTTGCATTATTTTGACTTTACCCAAGCATTTTGTTTTTAAATCTTAGATTGATGAGGTACTCAAACAGGAAGACAAAGCAGAAGCTATGTCTGGCCACATCGACCAATTCCTAATAGCCACATTTATGCAGCTTCGGTTAATCTACAATACACACATGGCAGATGAGAAGCTGGACAAAGATGAGATAGTCAGACTTTACAGCTGTATTATTGGGAGCATGATCACGGTAAGGCTTTGATGTAAAAGATAAGGTGATGAGAAATAATTTCTGTGCGGAAGTTGTGGGAGGAGGGAATGTCTGTTCTGTACCTAGGTTAGCTTACTATTGAGTCTTTCGTATGAAGGTTTGTTGCCAGCTGTCTGCTCATCAATGCACCTTTTGAGAGCAGATGGGGAACGAGAAATCAGGGAAAGGAAGAAGGTCTCTGCTTCTGCAAAATACAGCTACTAAGACTTCTATTAAGTGCTGTTTTTAATATTCTTTACCTTTTGAATGCTGAGTTGGTGGCCTGAGTATTTTCAGAAGTCACTCAGCAGAAATAACTTCCTTCATAGTTGTGTTTTGACTGTTTTTACTGTTGTGGGAAACAGGGAGATGTCATGGTTTGACAGTATAGGCTAGAGAAATCCCTGTACTAAAGGATCATGTGCAGGGAAAAATAACACTGTCTTCAATCTGTAGCTATTTCAGATAGAGAGTCTGGCTCGAGAGGCTTCCACTGGTGTGCTTAAAGACCTAATGCATGGTCTTATTACATTGATGCTGGACTCTCGGGTTGAAGATCTTGAGGAGGGTGAGCAGGTCATCAGATCAGTCAACCTCTTGGTAGTGAAAGTTCTGGAGAAGTCTGACCAGACCAACATCTTGAGGTATATAATGAAAACTGCACAATTACTGCTTTCTTTACCTGTTCTCGTGTGTTCCTTGAAGGGCTGAGTTTGTTAATCATTCTGTAAGCAAAGACCGGTGTCTGTAGAATCATTCAGCTAACTAATAAAGAATTATCACTGATTGTGATCAGAATGTGACTGCACAGATGGAGGCAGGCTGAACAAACCAGCTTAGTATGATTCTTTGTGCTTTGGAGTTCAGCAAACTGCCTCTTAAATTTTTGTAACATGGTAGAAAGAAAGAGGGAAAGAGCTGTTGCACAACTGCTGGACTAACCCCAGTCTCTGGTGTGGTATTCTGTGGTGAGTTGGCATATTTTTTTCTTGTGTATAGCACTTTTTCTGTGTAACCTTTATAAATTTATTCCTTCTAGTGCCCTCCTTGTTTTGCTCCAAGACAGTCTTCTAGCAACAGCCAATTCTCCTAAGTTTTCAGAACTTGTCATGAAGGTGAGCCTGTCGTAGAGATCTTGAACTTATGTGGTTTATCTGAATCATCTTACCTGAAAGAACAGATAGAGTTAAAAAAAATGAGTGTCCATAACTTGAAATACTTCTTATAACTTCTATAATTCTGATCTTATTAGATGTCACATAGAGGGACTTCTTGTATGCTAGGAGGGAGCTTAACACTTGCTAATAGTTTACAGAAACTTGTGTACATTAATACAAACTCCATACTGAGGTGTACAGTCACCTGCTGGGCTTGTTTGCTTGGGCACTGCACTATACTATGGATTCAAACAGTCCCAGGCTGGAGCTGACTTGTATCCTGTCATCTGTATTGATAGGCAGAGTGAACAGGCAAATTCATGCATTTAAAGCATGAGCACAATCTCTTCTTACCGTACTACAAACACCCTTTTGTAACTGGCATGATTTAAAGACAGCTCAGGCGTTCTTAATGAGGTTAAACCTAAGGAACTTGTGTTGTGTGTAGGTGTACATAGCATATATATATTATCTGCTGAAATTTCTTCACACAAAGCATTCAGTCTCCTGTTATAGGTAGAAAAGTCAGCACCCCACTTATGCATGAGCTCTAAAGAAAGATCTGGATACTGTACAGCCAGTTACAAAGAGAAAGTATGTACCCATGCAAATATAGCTTGAGCAGCAGACACAGTGCATGCCTGTATGATGTGCTAGCGGAGTGAAGTGGCTCAGTGATAGTGTTGTGTAACCTCTCCTTATATAATCGAATGCTTCTTTCTTGAGTTGTCTTGCTTTAAGTCAGCCTCTCGTTCCAGTGTCTGTGGAGGATGGTGCGTCTTCTGCCGGAAACCATTAATAGCATCAATCTGGATCGGATTCTGCTGGATATCCACATTTTCATGAAGGTCTTTCCCAAAGAGAAGCTGAAGCAATGTAAGAGTGAGTTCCCTATAAGGACACTAAAGACTCTGCTTCACACCCTGTGCAAGTTGAAAGGGCCCAAGGTCAGAGCAATCATTAGTCATGTATTTTTAAAGTGGATGTTCATGCAGTCTCTTAGAGTATTTCCCTTTTTTTTTTTTAATTATTTCCCCTTTTTTCTCATTTTAGATCTTAGATCATTTAACAATGATAGACAACAAAAATGAGTCTGAGCTAGAAGCTCACCTTTGTAGAGTAATGAAACACTCCATGGACCAGACTGGAAAAGCTGATAAGGATACAGAAAAAGGAGCTTCTCGCATAGTAAGTAAAAAAAATGTGTTGGCAGGGGAAGGGAGTGTAAAGCAGTTTATTTAAGAAACAAACTTTAATTTTGTGTTTGTGGAATATCAAGTAGTAATTCCCTTTTCAACATGAAACTAATGTTGGAAATACTCTTCTAAAGTGAAATTTTCATTTACGGCTGTTTTGGGAATTTGTTGCGCGTGTTTACGTGAGTATTCTGTGCATAGTCCCAGGATGAAGTGCTCTCCAGGACATTCAAATGTGCAGCATAAGTTTTATGCTGCATGGTACTGCATCTGATCTACTAAAAGTTAGCCATACCCAAAAGAGGTTTTAAACACTAACTTCTCAGAAGGAGTCCTACAGCTTCATGATGTCCTTGCCCTCATTCTCTGTATATAGTGGCTATGTAGAACCCTGATCACTTCAAGGTTTTCTTCATCTTGGAAGCTCTCTATCCAGCTAGCAGGTTGGAGGGTGTCATGGGCTTGTCTGATTTCTGTTTGGTTTTATTCACTTTGTTTTAAAAGTCTCCTTTTGTTTGTTTGTTTAGGAGGAAAAGGCTTCAAAAGCCAAAGTCAATGATATTTTGGCAGAAATATTTAAGAAGATTGGCTCAAAGGAGAACACCAAGGAGGTGAGTGCCCCCTTCCTACAAGAAAGAGCGCATGATACACTAGAATGGCGTATGCAGCAATTATAGTAATACATAGCAACTCTTCCCTTCCAGGGTCTGGCAGAACTGTATGAATACAAAAAGAAATATTCTGATGCAGACATTGAGCCCTTCCTGAAAAATTCCTCACAGTTCTTCCAAAGCTATGTGGAAAGAGGCCTCCGACTGATAGAAACAGAGCGGGAAGGGAAAGGACGCATTGCTACTTCTACAGGTACATGTTACAGCAAAACTGATTGGTTTATGAGAAGCAGAGATAGAACAGTTACATGTCTCCTGGTAGAAACTATTATTTGCACACATTTATGGATTTCTGAAGCAAGCCATGTATTTTCTTGGTGCTTGTCTTGCTTCATGAGGCACCATTTGTAGGTAGTATGCATTCTTTGTTTACAAAACCAGAAGTTATAACCACACGTAATGTAGAAAACATCTGAAAGGCTTGGTTAAACAAGTGGTTCTAATCCATATCTTGTAGTGTGGGTTGAACATTAGCCTGTGTTTCATGTGTCTGGTATCAAGAATTGGTTCTGCAAGGTATAAAGCTGGTTTAAAACAGCAGCAGCTGTCAGCTTCTCCTTTTACTTTTTTTACTAAAACCGTGTAGGAGGCTTTTTAATAGTATTATGTTCTGTGGAATTGGAAAGCTTATTTTGAATAACATGAACTGTTTCTGCGGAATTTTTGATGATCCCTTTCCAAAAAATTCGTTTTTTAATTGGATTAATTACTGTAAAACTTTGTTAGTGAGTCTTTTCATTGCAGATAAATACAAAGGAGTATTTAATGAAATATTAGGGAAGGAATGTGACAAATTATTAGCCGACAGAAAAAGCTGATACACAGTTTAGCAAAACTACCTCTAACTTTTATTTCTTACACAATGTCCTGTGAAACTTTAGCCTTTTTTCTGCTACTGTTCCTTCTCCTATCCCTGTATTGTAGATTACTTTAGGAAGATGATATGAGATTATTGCAGAACCTCCTAAATGTGTACAACTGAGAAATATTAGTTCAGCAGTTTTCAAAACCAAATTTACATGCCACAGTTGTCTTTTTTTTCTTCACTAACTATAAGTCTGATATAATAGAACATACTGTTCCATATTGCAACAGTGCTTTATTTAGAGTAAGGTATAAATACTTAATTCTCCTTTTATCTATTTTAAACACCCTTGTAGTAAATTAGTGAGAACAAATGCTTGTCCATGCTAAGTCTTAGAATTTGCAATTCTTTTAATAATGGAATTTTTTTTTTTTTCATAATGTAAATTCTTTTTCTAGTCTCGTGGTAGGGAAGCTTTAAAAACCTGATGTACATTCCAGAAATGACTCTTTGAGACTGAATTGGAATAAAAAGCTTCAAGTTGCACAAATGAGAATTGAAAAGGGGTTAGAATCAGTGGTAAGCCGCAAAGTGCAACTAAACTAGAAAAAGACAGATGACTCCAAGTATTTCCCACCTTGCCAATCGTTCAGCTCTCCCGTTGGACATTATGGTCACTGCTGATGCACATCAGCATCTTCCTCTCCCCACACTGTTCTCTTCAGCACTTCTAGAGCTGCTCTGCAGCCACTCCTTAAATTGCTCTGTTTCTTTTCTTGATTTTCAATTGTCACTTTTGCAAGGAAATGAAAGGGTGGATATGTCCACACTAGCAAATGCAAATAACTAGCAAATAATAGGTTGGTTAATTCTTCATCCATTGCATCTTATTTCAAGGAACTGACCAAGAGGCTTTTCTGATGTTTTAAATTTTAACTTTCCTCCTTCCTTCCCCTCATCCTCCAGGAATTTCTCCTCAGGTGGAAGGAACATGTGTTCCTGTGTCTACCCACACTGTATCTTCATCTATAGGAAACACAAATGGGGAGGAAGTGGGGCCTTCAGTTTACCTGGAAAGATTAAAAATCCTCAGGCAGCGTTGTGGCCTTGACAACGCAAAGGTATTGTACTTGACAACACTTGTAAATCCCCTGGGGAGGCACTTGATTTACACTTGCTTTTCTTTTTAGAATTCAAATGCCAGAAGGCAGATTCCAATCAGAATTTATGATCTTTCATTTACAGTGCATGTCCTAGCTACTCACTGCATGTCACCATGCCTAGTATAAATGGCTTTAAACTCATTACTTGGCTAAGTAGGCTTATATTTCAATCCACTCTGTCTGCATCGCTGGTGTTATGTGCAGGTTGTCTCTACAGGTCTGTAGCTAATTATCTTCCCTTGCCAGGAAGTTGAGTATCAGAAAGGTTCAAACAACTACTGTTCTCTAAAAGTGAACATATATTGACCTCAGAGATGAATGATGGGAAATTCTAGATCTTTCTGCTCTGAAACAACTGTGAGAGCTGAATTAAGACTTTGAAGTTTTATATATTTTGGGCGTATAGATACTGAGGCAAAGGAATGCTGAATGAGCTTAGTATTGGAAACCTATGGACCAAAATTTCTTACAGTTCAATGATCTGTGTGTTAGGAATCTAGTACCAATTCCTGAAATTTTAATTCGGCCATGTGAGAAGTGATGTTCACTCTAGGAATAGTCATCCAGATGCATCACTGTTCTAACCTTTGACATAAATTTGAGTATCAGCTTAGAGCTCTGAGGAGGGGAAATGTTTCCTAGATGGTAGTAACAAGGTAGGTCACTCAGATGGAAATACCAATCGATAAAAGAACAGTGAGTTGACACTTTTAAGTCTTTGACAGGTTCAGTCTCACCAGTCAGTTCAAGTCTCCTCATTCTTCCAGAAAATTCATTGTCTGCTGGTGTTGCTTGTAAGCAGGGATTTTCCTCTTGTGTTAGAATTTAGGCTGTTCAAGATGCTGGCAGTCTGTCTCAGTAAAACTCTGGTCTGCAGGGAATTTTTTGATCTTGAAAGGCTAGTTTCTTTGTGTCCGTATTGACATAAAATTAAACATTAACTACTCAGCATAAGAATTGAGTATTGTAATTAGCTTTGCATGGCTCTGACTTTGACAGCAACTGACTTTATTGCTGCAGCTCTGCTTGTGTTGTAGTGCTCTTTCCCTTTCCTCTTTTTTTATTGCTTCTGTAGAGATGAAAAGCCATTGATTATGATTTGTACTTCTAATATGGCCTTCACCACTCCATGTCTTAACACTTCACTTTCCTCCCTCACAGCAGGAAGACAGACCCCCTCTGACATCTCTGCTCTCTAAACCAACACTCCCTACAGTTGCATCCTCTACAGATATGCTTCACAGTAAGCTCTCCCAGCTGCGTGAGTCCCGGGAGCAGTACCAACATCTGGACCTGGACTCCAATCAGACTCATTCCTCTGGCATTGGAACTACCCTGGCTTCACCCTCTTCTGCAGCGGCCAACATTGATGATTTGAAAAAAAGATTGGAGAGAATAAAAAGCAGTCGCAAATAGAGATGCAAAGAGACGGTATCGCTGTTGCTTGGGGCTGTCTTCAGCTTTAGTTTACTAAACTAGAAGTCTTCATAGTTAAATGGCCTCGTTTAGGCCTAATGTATACAAACTGGTTTATGTATAATACAGTGGATTTTGGGGGGTTGAGTCATTGTGGCACAAGTATTTGTACATAATCTGCTTCTCAACGAGCATCTCTTTGACAATAGAAGGCTGTCTGTGTATTAGTTTTAGTGTACAGACCTGTAAACAACCATCCTCTTGCTCAGACTAGTTTCTCATGACTTGGGGTTTTTATTTGTAAAGTTGTCTTTAAAATCTTTTCCTAGTTCTTAACTCTTAGAAGACCTTTAGTGATTTCACTTTTAATTTTGTGAATTCTTCTCCATGTAATCCTTGAACTGTTGATTCTGTATGGACACATGGCATGAAGTAACTAATTTAAGTGTCTTTTGTAAATAAAGTTTGCATTAACTATACCAGCCTCTATAGGAACAGCAGCGACTGCTGGTTAGAGGTCACTCTCTATTCCTGAATGTTAGTGACTGGGCATCTAGAAACTGAACTAAGCTATTCCTGACATGAACCTTGGGGTTTGGATACTTTATAAGGAAGATGAGTGGAAATATACTGTCCGTGGGTGCAGTCCTGAGACTTTGCACTCTTACTTCTATGAGTAGTAGTACATTTTTCATATAGTTGCTTTTTTTGTTTTGGAATATGTTTCTGTAACTTGAGAATATTTAGTTTGCTGAAATGCTTATTTTGAATTATCTAGTCCTTGTGATGCCTTTACCCAGATTGTGTGGTCCCATCTGAGGGAGCTTTCTTTGAGGGAGCCTGCTGCTGTTGATATGGAATAGACAAGCAGTGATGTACGGTCAGTGGATTCATTTATCCTGAACTCATCTGGTTAAGCAATGTTCCTCATGCAGGTAGACCTCACTCACTCCATTCTTTTTGCTCTTAAACATCAGATGTCAGCAATCTCTACCATTTTGTAACTAAGACACCTAAGCAGAGCAAGTCTGCAGAAGTTGTAGCCACTTCTTTTTTTTTAATGAGTGATTAGCCTTTTTCAGAAGCTCCAAATAATGAAGACACACTCTGTATCCTTTCTAGCCCTTTCATTTCTAAGGAGGTGATGTATTTTCACCTTACTGCCACTTCCATGTGAGAACTGGTTGTGAAGCATAAATTGCACATCTGTTCCATAGCTAGAACAGAGTTATTGAAGAGTTGGACAGGCAGACTTAAAATAACACACCTATATGCTAGATTTTAATCTGTTCCTTGTAACTGCTGCTTTGGTTGTTTGCTTTGTGGACCAGCAGTCTCTGCGTAAGGGCCATTACTGAAACTGTCTTGCCTGATTACAGTAAAAATGTGGCTTTAAATTAGTACTTGTACAACAGATCTATGCCAGAGCTTCTGCAAATGTCTGAAATCTTCCTTTCACAGGACTCTTAGGCTGGGGCTGCAGTTGACATAATGCTGCTTGGTGCTTATGGTGAGTTTGCACAGTGATAGCAAGTGATCACGAGCGTTCTCCATCCTGTGTTAACTGCTATGACACCATTCATTGCTCCACCGCCTCGATTTAGTAGTCACAGTCTCCTCTCATAACCTGGAATGGGCATACACTTGTGGAACAGAGCTCTGTTACAAGTGGGGGTTTGGCCCTTATTGGTAAGTGCTGTGGTTTTGTGCACTTAAACTAGGGCAGTTTGTGAATAGTTTGTGTTGGCTGACACTAGAGTTACTGCCACTACCTCTCAATTACTAGCTGCTCTCTGAAACTTAGTGACATTTAAAGTAATCCATATGTTCCTTTACCATATTCAGCAGACATTCTGAAGAACTACGTGTTAATTAGCTCAGGATGTTAAAACAGCAATGCCTGCAAACCTGCATAAAACTATTTTAAATTTGAAGCTGAATCGAAAGTGAAATACAGGAATAATTGAGTAGCAGAAGATATAGTTGTTTTTATGAATGAGTTTTTGCCCTGTGTCTTTGTAGTGTTTGGTTGGACTCAATATCCTGGGAGTTCTGAACTAAAACTTGTGCACATAAATTAATAAAGCCTAATCTTTAGCCCAGACAATATTTAAATAACATTAAACTGAATTTTAAAAATGATTCCTCTGTATTGTTTGTAACAAGTCAATATGAACAGTGACTTTCTCCAGAAACTGTATGGTCCTGGTTCCCCTCATTTGTCACAGATTATTTGACAGTAGCGAAGGGGTGAGGCTTAAAACTTAAACATTAGAAGGGCTAAACATTTTCAGTGTTCAGTGTCTGTGGTTATCAATAACTTTAAGCAGTCGTGAAATGTGAGCTCTTGAGGTTTTGTTCGTCATATTTCTTTGAGAGGTTGGTTTTTATGCTTTATTTGGACAATCAAATTGGGCTGCTTCAAGTTGCTTCCCAAATGAGCCATCTAAGAGGTGGCCAGACACTAATTGATAAATAACTTTTTTTTAGAACAACTAATTTCACTGTTGCCTGTTTCTGTGACTTTATGGCACTATGAGTGAGGAGTTTAGAAATATGGTGCCATAGGGAGCAAGGAGAATTTTTAAATCTCATTATTGTCTTAGCAGGAAATTGGGGCTGAACAGATTTGGTGGTCGAGAGTTTGTGTTTACTGCTGTATTCCTGGGTCCTCAGTGGTCCAAAATTGCTGCTAAAGAGGAGTTTATGAAAAACTGAAGCTTGTTTTTGGAGAGATCCCTTAACAGCCTTTATAACACAAGCAAACAGGTATAGTGCAGGATGCTTCCATTGGAGGCTTTGACAATGACTGCATGAATTGCTTCCTTCTGAATCTTGCTATGCAGGTGGAAAATACACAGTGAGGACCCAGCACCTACCTGCTGTTTAGGAACTTACTGGAAGTGCTGCTTAATGTATTCAAGCTGCTATTCCTTTGTAGGATGAGTTGCACATGGTGGTGCTGGTATTTATTGCCTACTGTTGTAGCTGAGAACAATGTTTGTCTGATCAAAACAGCTTCTAGCTACTTTACTTTTGACATTGGTGTTTTGTGTAATGCCACAGGTACTGTAGGGTGGTTATCTCTGGTAGGTACATGGGTCAAAAACTAGAAGGGAGGAAAGGGATAGTGCATGAGGGCACAATCTTGCTTGCTGTGGCTGACAGGGCCATTACGTGAAGTCCAAAATGTTGATTATAGCTGATGGAAGGGAGGGGAATTTGTTTGAAGCACAACAGGTAATTAGCAGTACAACTAGTGCTGTGGTACTCCTGACTACTGTTGTGACTTAGATCCAACTGCAACTAAACTCAGCATGAATAAAAGGAAGAAGATGGGATGGGTTTCAGAGCTTTTATTTTCAAGGGATAGGACTTCCTTTGTCAAGTTGAAAGGATATAACTTGTTTTACCTCAGGATCTTCTATGCTAATGTTTTAAAGTAGAGCATTGTAGCAAAACTGAGAGTACAGGCAAGGTGAATGCTTCATCTATTGTCCATGCTTTTCGATGACTTTTCGCATCCACTTTTTCAGGCGGAATACATGGGTGTAAAATCCATATTTGCCATCTCGGTCACAGCCTTCTCCCCATGAAACTATTCCCACTTGATACCAACGGTTGTCATCTGGGTTCTAAAGTAAAGAAAAAATGGGATTGGCACAAGGAGCAAGAGACTTTGATAGAATCAGAGAATCATTAAGGTTGGAAAAGACTTCCAAGATCAAGTCCAACCTTTGACCAAACACCACCATGTTAACTAAACCACAGCACTGAGTGCACTCTTTAAGTGAAGAAATTCCTCCTGATGTCCACCCTGAACCTCCCTTGGCACAGCTTGAGGCCATTTTCTCTTGTTCTTTGCTTGACAAGAAGAGGCTGACTGCCACCTAGCTACAACCTCCTTTCAGTAGGTCTCCCCTGAGCTTCCTTTTCTCCAGGCAAACAAGCCTAGCTCCCTCAGCCGTGCCTCATGAGACTAGTGCTCTGGATTGTTTAGCAGCTTGGTTGCCCTCTCAGATCTAAACCTTGGATGTGCCCCAGCCTGTTTAATGATGGATGCTACTTTGGGATTCAGACTGGCATCTCCAACAGAGTTTGTTGGAGTCATTTTGTCTCTACTCTTAATCTCTAATTAAGAATTGGCCATCACTCACACATCCTGCAGGTGGTCTCCCAATATGCTGAGAACTCAGTATAGAAATGGGGCTGGATGACTGCAGGATTTGTCTCCATTGCTCACCTTGGGTATGAGCTGGCTTTGCTTCAGCCACTCAGCAGTGGCTCAACTCTGCTACTGTTTTTTAGACTTTGAAGTTCAGCATAGAACAAACCTATCTCTGTATGTCTTACAAGCTTGAACTTGTTGAACATACCTTCATTACAAAAGGTCCCCCACTGTCCCCTTCGCAGGCATCTCCTCTCTTTAAATCATCAGGACTGTAACCTACAGGTAAGAAAAATGGACATTTGACTGTAGGGGGAGTGGCTGGCATTGGGATTTAAAGTTTTGGGATAAATGGCATAAATTTTTGGGACCCATGAGATTGTTTGCTGCTTCTGTCAACTCTTGGACTTTTGTTTTTCATATATGTAAAAATTCTAACTCTGCGTCTGTCTTTACAACATTCTTGAATCCACCCTCTGTGCTCTCGTTCCTGGTTTTTCATCAGAATTGCTGTTAGTCTCAGTTGCACTGACACTGTACAACAGCTGTAGCTTGAGCTACTGTGCTTTTCTTAGAAACTTATTTGTAATATTCTGTGTTCCTTGTTCTTCTGTTTACCATAGAGATACACTGTTGTCCCCACTTTGACCCTCCTGTCACTAAGTTCTGCTTTTCCTCTCTCCAGCTGTCTTCCTAAAGTCTCACTACAAAGAAGAAAAGGATTTCACTCATTCCTGATGAACTAGATGGTATCTCTGCATTTTCCCATCACCTCATCTCCATTTTTTCTGTATGCCTGCATCTCAGCTATTTCAAATAACATTGTCTAGAAAAAGAATCCATAAGAACTCTTGTGTTTTCAGCACACTCATGTAATTGGCTTCCATCCTAACTCAAGCAATCGCATCCGTTTAGATGCAAGCAGCACAAATTTAGTCAAAAATCACTGGAGGCTTGCATGTAGGAACTGATAGTCTGCACAAATGAAGAATACAGAAGGAACTATTAAACTGGTACATAAATCCATAGTCTCTTGGTAACTTGAATTCTGTGTCCCCTTCTCACTCAAAAAGGGTATGATGCTAGAAGAGATTTAGGAAAATAGGAGCCTTCAGAATTTGTGGGCATAAGTATGAATGGGCTCCAAAAGATTGAGACAGGCTAGTAGATAGGATAATAGGTGTGCGGCCTTTAATTTAGGAAGTCACTGAAGTGTCCTATGTACTGGTGAAAAGATAATTTTATTTGTGCTTAGTTCTCCCACAGCTGCTGCTGCTACCTAGTACCGTTAGACTAGTGCCTGCCACAGGTTGGTGTTGCAAACTATCCCTAGCTTTAAGTTCTCCAGCCTTCATGTTTTCTGAGAGCTGAGGAAGTTCTTATCATAGGGAAGTTATTCTTTGTGGAAGGCATTTGCAAATTTATCAGAAAGTAACCTTGCTGCATGAGTCACACCAGGAGCTCAGAGCCCTTGACTTCTGTGGCTCCAGTGTTACTTACCTGCACAAAACATGTTGTCAGTGACTTTAACTCTGGTGGATGCCCTGCAGGTACTTTGGTCTACAATGGGCACATTGACCTGTTGCAGAACTTTGGGCAGGTTGGAGGGGTTAGTGGCCCATGTTTCTTTCAAGTTTCCCCAACCAGTTACCCTCCCTTTGTAACCTGCCAGCATCAGCCTGTGGAAGGAAGCACAAGTATAATTAAATGTATTGTAACAGCTTTCTCCTGCCTGGCACTCTTGCTGCAAATAGCCTTGAGAAGTCATCTTTTTCTCTCTCTCTCTTCTCCTCACCTCTGCACAACCTCTTTGGTAGGCAGGCAGACAGGATGGATGTAGTCACTGAAGCTGATGGGTCTCTTTAAGTGCATGAGTGCAATGTCTCGGTCCATGTTCTCTTTCCAGTTGTACTTGGGATGGATGATGATTTTATCCAACAGGGCAATCTTCTCTTTATTCTTTTCATATCTGAAATAGTTATGAAGGAAAGAACTGTACAATAGCAGCTGAGAGTCTTCTGGAGTTCATGATACTCCCAGCTTTGTACCCTCTGAGTCAATGCTGCCTTTGCATAGGAGCACCCTTTTAGATTTCTCAGGCTTCCTTGCTCCCTTTCACTTCAACCTTAAGGATCAGCAAGAGCAGCAAACGACAGCCCCATTAGATCCTGTTATTGAGAGGCATGAAACATTAGCTCTAATACTTCCTTGGATACTGAATGACAGCCCAACTTCAAAGTATCTCGTTACTGCAAGAGGAAGCCGAGTTCCTTCTCACTTCATCCAGACTCTTACTTTGCTCTTACGTGCTTGCCAATCCGCACCAATATGTCGTTTGTAGTTAAGTTCTTGTCCCAGGGTGGATAAAAAAGACAATGAGCAGCAGTCAGGATCCAGCTGTCACTGATGAGGCTGGCACCACACAGCAGCTCCTGAGGAGACTTTTTGTAGAGCATCACCTGCCTGAGAGATGAGGAGGAAGGAAGCCTTAGCAGGAGTAAAGATGTGGCCGGCTGAATGGGTCCTGGTGTCATGCAGAAGGTGCAGAATTGGCAGTGAGCAGGAAACAGCATGGCACTATACTGACAAAACTGTGTAAGTAGCTCTGTAGTGGAAGTCTTTCCTGGACATATATATCCTATGTAGTAGGCCATTTACCCCGTTTCTTTCACCTGGAGAGGTTTCTCCTCCTTTCTGTTCCAGCAGAGCTGGAAAGAGGAAGACACCAAGATGAAACACACCAACATGATTGCTTTCTGCAGTGGTACTTAATTCAAGGGGTGAGTTTCTTTACAGCTATTTTAGTACTGCTCTGTCAACCACTTGGAGAAGCTTTGATTAGAATCTGTAATTCGTGCGTGCTGCCTGAGATAGGAAAGCCCTTTTATTTCTATTGGCTTGAGCTGAAGAGAAGGAAGACAATTCCCAGAGACTAGGCAAAGACAATACTTACCAGGGGGAGCTGCCAACTTCTGCGTCATCCCCACCGACAACTCTGCCTCCCCTGTAGGAATCCAACAGCTCCTTCTCACTTTTGTCTGTTACCTTTTTCTTCTCAAATAAGGGACGAGTGCCACAATCTGAAAAAACAGGCAATCTGGCTTTGCTACTCTACCTGATTCACAGTGCCAAACTGTTATCTGCAGTTAGTATGCAAAGCTGGAAGATCTTAGGAGGGAAGTGCTTACTAGCTCCATGATTGGAACTGGATATTGACTTCTGAGAGTTCTTCAAGGAATTGAAGTATCTTCCTCTGCTTTTAATAGCATTTGGCTAGCTGATGTTTCTGAGGAACAGTGAATAGGAAGCAGCTACAGCCCTTCTACAAACATGCTGTATCTAGAGTTTTTGCTCACCTGCTTCACCTGAACCAAAAGTTTTGTCATCAAAGAAGGTTTGGAACTCCTGAGGAGTGGTAGAACGTCCTGATATTCCCTCGAACTCTTGGTTCTCATCCTCTAGCAAGCTGTCTGAGAGAGATGGAAAGACAAACAAATGGTAAAAGGCTTAACTGCAGTTGCCATAATTATCAGCAATGTAAATGTTCCTTTCCCCACACAGTGGGTCTGATGAAGGAATGATGTTTTAAAACACCAGTGCTCTTTTTAATGTGCCTTGTCCACCACTGTGAGTTTTCAGGGAGAAGAGAACACCTGAGAGAGGTAACAGTGCTATGCACCTAGGGCAGATTTAGTACATGTGATATATGGACAAACAGGACTCCCATGTGCATGGTACACGTACATCCTTGTCTATGCCTCCCAGGCCAACCACTTCATTCTAGTCCTGGTGTTATTTGCCACTGCCTCAAATGTGTGCCTACCCAAACCTATGCAGACTTCTCACCGCAGTAGTGCAGGTCACAGTAGTCAAAGTAGGGTGGTTCATCTGTGACACACCAGGCACCCTCCTCATCTCTGTCTGGATTCCGACAGTAATTCTCCTGCAGCTCCACTTCTGGGTCAATGTGTTTTCCGTGGAGCATCTCTTTGGCTTTCGCAGAGTTCCATGGCAGACACTTAGCTCCAGACACAGTGACTGAGAGGGTCCCCGTGTAAAGCATGCCTTTCTCTGGTTCACAAGGCTCCACTGGTGCAGGTGGTGTGGCCCGTGGAGTAAAGGGAACTGTTGTTCTTTCTGCACCTGGAAAGACAGAGAGCTGTGATTTAAGCCATAGCTGTGCACTCAGAAGTGCTGTTAGGAAATAGCACAGAGCCCCTTTACTAAAACCTAGAGTTCCATGGGGCCTCCCATTATGTTTGGGAGCTCCCATTGTGTTCCCATGCATGTGGTGGCCCTCTAAAATATTGCACTGTCAGAGGTGGTCCAGCAGTATTGTGAAGTGAGGCTGGCACTATTCATCACACTTCCCTTTGTCACTAAGATATGAGGAACAATACTGTTCCCTTCTGGGGCATCTTTGAGAACCAGCTCAAGGGATGGGTAGGTGCCTCAGGTATCATAATGCTGCTGTATTAGGTCCTCCAATGCCTTATTCTCAAATGCTTGACTAGGCCATATTTGGGGGAGCCTTTTACTGTGATATGCTACTAAAATGGCAAAATTTTGCCGATGTTTCTAAATCTAATAAGTGAAAAATTTCCCTGCAAGACTTTTCACACTTTTTTGTGCGAGTGTCCTAACGACTGCACGTTTTAAGCAGCATTTCCTGAGGGAGTGGGTACCCAATAATCTGTTCTTGCTTGGCCTCAAGCTGCCTTCTCCTTATGCACAGGGGGAGTCTCCGTGTGAAGAGAGACCCCATTTGACTGTTCACTTTGGTGCACAACAGCCACTGGGCAAGTAGCATTCACCTTAACTGGTGAGGCTGCTTCTGTTTTTTGACCCATGTCCACGTGATTATAAAAGAGCTGTGCACAAAACCAAGGCTTTTCTAATCCTGCTATATCCATGCACATGTAACTGTAAGCTGCTGTAGGTCAGAAATTAAATGGTGAACAGAGATAGTACAGATGCCTGATGGCCTCAAAGCAAAGCAGTATTTCTTCTCAGTTTGTTAGATTCTGCAGACCAGAGCAATGATAATGGCTTTTAAAATTTCAAAATAACCTATGTCAAAATGATTGCTGACCTCTAACTTTCACTTAGAAGAATTGTTGCTTCTGTTTTTGGAAGAGAAACTTCTGCTGTGAGAAGGTTCTCTCCTTTACCAGTTCTTTGAGACAGAGGCCAAGCCCCAGGGGAGATAGCTCTGTACTGGGGAGAAATGGGAATGTGTAAGTGTAGGGGGATGGTCCTCCATGTCAAGTGCAATGATGCAAGAAGGACATCTTCTCTTTTCTTGAGATTGTGAGTATTAAACTGCACGCCTCCATGGGAGAGAATGTTAGGGCAGGCAGTCAAGCACAAACTGTAGTTGTTTTGTCCTAAAGGTAGGAATTCAGACCAAAAAACATTATGACTCATGGCTGTCACAAACTAGAGGCAACTGAGCCAGGATTTTGGGGTGACTGACTAGAAAATATTGTAGTACATTCCAGGGGACTGCAGATACTGGTTTTAATTTAGAGCTAGATTAGCGTAACCTAGAGAAAACAGCTTATTATGTACAGGCAACTCAATGACTTTTCCTCCTCAGATGCTTTACCCTTTAAGATGCAGCTTCTCTACTCCTACTGACCTCTGTTGATGTAAGCATTCCCCCTCCTTAACCCTCTCCTTGACTGCTTTAGTATCAGTCCCAGTGCAGTGTTTTGCTGTGAGTGAAGGGCTCTCTGGAGTGCTGTGGCATACCACACACGGGGATGGGACACTCCTCCCGTTCCACCGTTGGGTCTCGGGTGTAGCACCATGGGCCTTCTGAGTTGTCGTCTGGGTTCCTGCAGTAGTTCTCAATGAGGTTGGGATAAATGGTGGCATTAAATCTATGAGAGACAACGCTGGTTAGGCTAGGAAGGAAGGACACCCCACAGAACTCTTAAGGGGTATGCAGGAGATGAACTTACTTAGGAATATGTGGATATTTGCTTGTCCACACTTGACATTCAATCCCAGACTTGGTGTGGCTTATTGTTCCCCGATAGTTCTGGCCCAGCCCAAGAGCGCAGTTACCTGTCAAAATCCCAACACAGTGTAAGCCAGAGTCAGTGGAACTGGATGTTGCATTTTTCAAGGTCAGAAGTACCATCTCACTTTAACTTAGTACCATATCCCTTTAACTTTTGCTGTGTGCATGAGCCTGCACGAGCAGAGGCATCCTCTTCCTGTGAGAAGAGCACACAGCCTAAGCTTTCTCTGCCTCATCAGAGGGAGCTATCCCTGAGGCTCTGTGGTTTACTTTGGCTCAGAGCCTTTCTGAGAGGCTGCTTGCACCTGAGTCGCAAGGATAAGGATATTTACCCCATGCTATTTCAGTGCACAAGCCAGGTTGTTTGTTGAAATGGTTAGTGGGGAAATAAAGAGGAAGAAATAACTTCAAATTCCTCCCCTGATATTTTTCTTTATAATTGGATGGCTTCTCCAACATCAGTTTATTTTTTTTCTGCACAATCTCTGCAGAAAGCAAGTTCCTGGCACTCACTGTATCTAGGAGATTGAGGTCAGCATGAAGTTCATACCTTCTAGACAAGCATCCAGAATTGTCCTGGACATTCCTGGGCCCTGACATACTAGCAAAATAAGAAGAAAGAGACTCATTATATGAAAGCAATCCAAATAAGCATCATCATTTGAACCAGTTTATCATCTAGAGACAAAACACAAGTGCTTAGCCCTGGAAAGTGGGCTCTTAAAAGAGGGAGCCACCTCTCCAGGATGAGACAGTGCATCCTAAGGGATAACAGTACCTGCAGGACTCAAAACAACTTACCTTGGTATTTTGACCAAAATGTGTCCTGTAAAAAAGGAAAAAAAAAAAAAAGAAAAATATGTATTTAGGGACACACAACATCAAACCTTTCTTGGCTACTGCAATTCAAACCAGGAAGAGAACATCCCATCAAAACAAAAGGAAAGACTAACCTAGCTCTGTTTATACCAATTACTGTGGAGTCAAAGCAAAAAATCCGATGCAAAGCCACATTCCCATGCATCAGATTCAGGAATCAAGACAGTACTGTTGTTTCTAAAGAGACCAAAGATGTTTATAACCTTCATCAACCTGCAGAGCAAGCAGAGCCTTCTATAGTGCAGTGGGCTACAGTGCAGGAGTCCAAGCAGCTGAACCTGGAATTTCTAAGGCCACAGATCATATGTAGGTATTGCTCAGCTCTTTGGATCTACATCTCTGCCATGCAGCCTGAGGCTGATTGCTTTTGAAGTACTGCACAGAGGTAGTGTCTTGCTGGCTTAGGCTCCTAACTGTCTATCTGTTGTATTTTTGGGTGTGGAATTCAGCGGGGACACCAGCCTTGGGGCTAGGAGCAAATCCCAAAAGGATACAGCACAAATTTAGCAGAGTGAGTGAGTCTGGAAACCAGGAAAAGGGATAGGGTGTGCAAAAGCTTCAGCTCAAAGGAGTTTGAGGCACCTGCACTCAGTGTTTGGCTGCTATGCCAGTGCTTCTGTGAGTGTCTGGGATGGCAGCTCACATGTGTGAGGCACCGTGCCGAGCTAGTGGAAGATGCTATTCAGGACCAATGGTACCTCGTCACTTCATGCATAGAGAGGGAGAGAAAAGAACCTGAGCTTTCAGCTGTATTCCCTGGAGTGTCTCAAGGAGAGAAGCTCCCTAAGAAAGCCTGAGCTCCCCTTGGGGCACGCACACATCAGCCTCACCTTTGGTTCACAGAATTGAGTATTACAGCCCTGGCCCCTGGCTGCGTGTGCAACCTGCTAGTGTCTCCCTACGGAGGCTGGCTGAGGGAATGTTTCCTGGTACATACCGTCTGATCGATGGATTCGAGGGCTTCGAAAGCCTCCTCATAACTGCATATCTCCTCCAGGCACTCTCGCTCCAGGTTTCCCTTAAGCATCTCTTCTAGAAATCCCTTGTTGGCACGTCGGGGGCGCTTGAGCAGTGACAATGCCTGCTCCTTTTCCAGGAAAACTATCGGGACAGAACGCTGCCAGTCAAAGGGCTGCTCACAGCCAGAGGGCACCTTTGTTTCCCCTTCTAGTTTCCAAAAACTGTATGCAGCTGATGTGGTGATCCCACAACTCCGCCTCCCCCAGTGCACCATATAGAGAGGCGAAGCCCTGTCAGGTCTACACTTGATTATCAGAGCAGGCTCTCTGGAATTCATCCTGTCACAGCTCCCGTCACTTAGGTAACAGAAGTGACAGGAACACTGCTTCCTCAGCAAAGCTGCTCTGCTCATTTGCAGTTCGATAGAGGCTTGTTTGCTTTGAGCCTGCTGCTGTCCCTGTCCCCAGCCACTGTATTTTTGTCTTGCCAGCCTCAGACCACGTGATAAGCACAGCTTGGTTCCATTTCATGTTCAGAGCCCTGATTTGAGACCTGGAGACAGGTCTTCCCCCACACAGTAGTGGGTCCAAGAGGACTAACCTCATGTTAAGAAAAGACAGAGTCTCTAATAAAAGTAGCAGTGAGCAGGAAGGCAGCATTTTTTGTATGACCTAAAGTTTCGATAAGGGACAGCTGGGGAGGCAATGGAGAATTAAAGCCACCTAGGTCAGCAGAGGAACTCTATCCCCAAAAGCCCCACAGTTGTGTTACATTTGATCCTGGACGCAGCCACAATCCCCTTCCCTGCCATTTCCCAGGTGACTCATAAAATCCACTGAGTTGTTGTCACCAGCTGACAGATGCTGCTGCATCCTCCTATGTTCACTCCATTCTCAGCACCCTTTTGCTCCCAACTTCAAGCTTTTAGCCTGTCTTCCTAACTTGATGAAGAAAACTTGCCAACTGTGTTACCTGGATTCTGGAAAGAACTAACCCCATCTTTCTTCCTCCTGTCATCTACTGGTACTTCTGCCCTTGAGTCTTACCTCCGTCATGGCTCAGGGTGAGGTGCAGAAGGCTGGAGAAGAGCAGGCCCCTCAGCATGCTGGTTTTGGTGTGCGCCATGCTGTACAGCCCTGGCTGCAGGGGAATTGCAAAGGAAGCAAAATAAGCGGAGTCACAGCCCTGCTGGGTTAATATTGAACCAGAATGAAGAAACAGGACTCCAGGTCGTGGTGTGTCAGGGACAGTGGGACTCTTATCCCTCCTCTCTTGGCATCTCTCTCTCCCTTCGCAGCATCTTCGTTTCCTTACTTAACTTCCTATTTCATATCTGGGAAGATGGCGTGAGTAGCAAGAGGACAAGTCTGTCCCAGAGCACAGGGAGAACTCGGGCTGGAGAGAGCCATCCCAGCCAGAGAGCTTGCTCCTTTTCCCTGGCTTTGCTCCCATGCAGCCCTTGGCACCATCACTGCCTCCCCACTATGCTGGTTCAGGTCCCTGCCACTGACTCTTCTCAGATGTACTCTAGCAGCCTCAAACAGGAAGACTTTGAGACCTCCTTAGCCATTCCTAGTCCTTCTCCTTTTAGCTACAAGCTCCCCTGATTCTCCCTAGTACGCAGTTGTCTTTCCTTCCTGCAGTTATCAGCAAGCTCAGCCCCAGCTATTTTGGCACCACAACACAGTTTAAATGTTCCCCCTTCTCTCTTGCCCATGACAAAGAGCAGAAAGGACAGCCCACTGGGAATTTAGATTTTCCTCCCAGTTAGGTCAGCAGTGCCATTGGCAGTACATTCTTCCCACTGCCTTATAATTCCCAGGTGAGTGGAGGAGGATGAATCAGCATGAAAGTTGGGCTCCCCCTTTTCTTCCCCCCATAGTGGAACGTACTAAAGTCCATCCAAAAGGAGACAGAAACTCTGATGAGCAGGGAGCTGGAACACCCAAAACCAGCCAGGAAAACAAGGGCTTCCAGGAACAGGGAGACAGGAATGCTCTGGATGTCATGGCATCAGCTACTAAGTCAAGAACTGGACTACCAGAGCTGGGAAAGCTCTGAAGATTGCTACAGCAAGCAGACCATTGGCAAGAGTGGAAAAACAGCAGAAAGCAGGGCAGCGTCGGGGTAGTCTCAGGAATTCCCACATGGCACAAAAGTTCTTTCTGCCAGCAGGGAGCATATTCTGTGCTGTGCCTCTGTGCAGCAGATACATCTGGAATGTTTATCTCCATAGAAGGAGTGCAAATATTAGCATTAGGGTGGCTGAGGAATGACTCTGGCCACTGGTGCAAAGAGCAGTTGCAGAGGCTTCCTTCCTCACCTAAGCGTGTCTCCTGTTCTCATCCACACACGTCTCTACCCCTCGCTCTGGATTTTGGAGAGACACCTTTAGGAATGGCCGGGGTTCCCTGGGTGGAGATGACCTGGGTGGAGAGTGTGTGCATGGGATTAGACAGAAATACCCATGTTACTTAGCAGGGGAAGCAGCATTTAGGCAGAGAGCACAGGCAGGGACAGGAAAGAGCACAAACAAGAGTGGTGAGGTCAGAGCTGCTGCTGTGTCCCACCAGCCACCTCCACTCCTCACTGGATGAGGAGGCACAAGCAGCTTTCAATATCCTCAGTCACTTTCTTTTTCATTTCTGCTTCTCTGTCTCTGCTTTATAATAACCAGGCAGCCTTTACACTGCAGCTTAAGTCAACGTTGTTATACTTATGCATAGATTTTAACCATCTTCTTGTCTTTCCTTTAAAGGAAAGGTCTTACCACCTTCCATGGGATCATGCAGTATATAAGGCTAACTTTAAGCAATGTTACACTACAGCAGTTAAGCTTTGTTATCAGACAGGTATGAATATCTTCTAATACTTACCTATGCCATCCTCCTTTAACATTACTTCTCTTCTGGTTCCTACATTCATTTTTTTGCTTAAGCATTTGTTTGAAAAACCCTTACAGAAACTGATGTTGATTCTGTCACTATGGCTGGCTGCTTCTTTTCCAGCTGCTGTTCTTCTTTCCCCCGTGATACAGGACAAACCCACCTATCAGGGCAACTAGGCTGTTAACTGTAACTGCTGAAACCTTTTATCTCTAGATTACTCAAGGCTACATCCATCACTTAGGTTTCTTCTATTTCTTTACATTGGTTGTGCTTTGTAATTGGAGACTTTCACTACATCCTGGGACACTTTCCAGCCCTTTCTGATGTCTCACAACAATGTTAGTAATTAAAGATGCTGACTCTTCACATTATGGCCTTTTCTCATTCCATAATGTGCTTCTAGGGCTCATCTCTGTTTCTCCCATTCCTGCGGTGAGCCTCTGCAACAGCACAGCATGCATCAGCTGTTACCTCTCCAGGGGCTTTGCCTTAAACCCTCCAACATTTAACTCTTCCATTCCTGTAAGCAAATTTTTATAATTTCATTTTCTTTCTGCCTTCACTTACCCATGAACGATGAATGCTATTTTCTTTCTTAGGACAAGAGAGTTAATATACCTTTACCATCCAGAGTTATGGCTTTTAACACAGCTGTGAGTTTTGATCTCTTTCCCTCTATGTGTTGATTCTTCTTTTTAAGTAAAAAAAGCCTTTGGTAATTTTTTTCCCTGTGTAACTACTTTGTCAATTTCCAGGGAGCAGAATATAGAGGGTTTGGCCTCGGCCCATTTTCTTGGACCTTTGTCTGTGATGGATACAGTTTGCTGGTTCAATAGTCGGGGCATTTATCAATCTGTTCCAAAAGTGAGTTATATAGTTTGATCAAAGCAACACCTTGGATACAATCACAAAGATGAAACCCTTATCCCTTCACACAGGGGTTCCCCTGTTCCTGAGGACCAGGCAGCTGCAAAGTGGGGGGTGACTTCAGGACCCAGAGAACTGTCTCCTTCCCTTGCAGCCTGCTCCTTTTCGTTCAAACACCTTGGTCAGGTTTAAGCCAGTTTACAAGTTGGCCAAGGGCTGAACTGTGACCGTGGTGTGAGGTTTAAATGTAACACTTAAGTTTATGTGCATGCCTGACACCTGCTGAGGCCCTGCCAGCACGAAGGACCCCAAGCATCCAACAGACCTTGCAGTTGTCACCTGGGAGTGTTGCAGCAGCACCCCAAAGCCTTGGTGAAGCCCTGCCAGCATGGTGGACCCCACCACCCAGGAGAGCTGTGTGCTTGCTGCCTGAACCTGTAAGGGTAATGGGTGCACAAGGTCTCCACCCAGCTGGGTAATCACGTGTCTGCTGTCCCAAAGTGTAACCTTCACTGGCACTGAAAGGCAGCACGCTGTGTAACTGTCCCCCATTCCAGCGTATGGGACCAGGCAGGTCCACATCCTTTTCCTTGCTATCCTTCTTCCCTTCTCACCAGGATCCTGACAACTACACTGAATGTAATGCACTGGTGTCAGGGCTTGTTATGGATCCCAATAAAAGGGCACTCAGAGCCCACAATGTAGTAATTAAAATACCCTTTATTGGACATAATACAAGAAAGGGAATGGCAGTAAATAAGCCTCCACCCCTTCAGATGCTGCAAACACCAAGTTATACAGCACTGCACAGCCATCTAGTCAGGCCATGGCACCCTGTACAGATCCCATCCATGCTGAGGTTCACCAGCATCCCGGTCTTCAGGGCTTTTATAGGATTTTCCCAGGAGTAAATAACTTTATGCATCATTTTGCTGTCAAGCAAAAGGTTGTTCACATGAGAACATGCTGTTTTGAAGACAAAGACACAGTGGTGGCATCACCACCAGGGGCCCAGTGGAAGTCACCTATGGGCTCCTCCGTCAGGATTAGGCAGCTAAGTTTATCTTGCAGCCAAGTGATACGTGCAGCACAGCACAGACCTGCTCCCACCTACTCAAATCAACTGTTAGGTGAACAATCTTTCTGGGAAGACCTCCTAATTCATAATTGCTCCTTCTATTTCTCTCCTGTTGCTTTAGAATAAAGAAGGAGGTCAGCTGTTTAGGCAATAGGGGTCTGGGTTCTCCATGTCCCTTCCCCCCATTGCTCCTCCTTCCCTCCCAGTTCTGCTGTGACAGAGGGCACACGCTTCAAACACAGCACATGAGCCCAGCTCCAGTGAGAACATTCTGCAGCTGTGTCAATATTTGAGTTTGGATAGGCACCAGAGAGAGAACAGTAGGAAGCACTGCAGCTTTAAATAGGAGCCCCCTCATATGCCTGTGCTCCAAGCACTCAGAGAAGACTTAGCTCACATGCTCCCTAACTATAAAGAAAATAATTAAAAATTAGGACACCCAGAGGTTTATCAACTGAATTCACCTTCCATATTTACATCACATCAAAGTGTCATGGATCTCATTCCAGCACCTTGTCTTAAAACTGGTTGTAAAAGTTTATGAAGAAAAAAAGAATAATGTAGAAACCACAAAGAGCAACTTCTAGGGGTGTAACATAACTGCATTCATAGCACTCCAAAAGGGAACTGTGCTACTTATGATTTCCTGGTGCCTCTATATTTTCCTCTTGTGCAGTGGGCATAAGAAACACAGAGAATTTAAAGCCACTAAGACTAAAAAAGATTTGGGGAATTGCAGATGTTTGAGAGGCATAAGACAAAGAGCAAGAATAGCTAAAACTGAGGATTCAGCAACTGGAAGTGGTGTTCCTGTAACATGTGAAAAGAGAGTGCAGAGCATGTAAGTCCGAAAGACCTCTGTTAGGTCTGGTATTGTCAGTCTCTTCGTAGGAGGTCAAGTTCACACAGCATTGGGAGCTGTGCCTTTCCTTCCTGCAACAGGACTATTTCACATCAGCATGCCTCAGCTGGCAAACAGGCACTGAAGAAGATGGAGCAGAGGGGATACTGGGGTGTAGTTGAGGTGGTGCAGGGGCAGGAAAGAAGTGGAAGAGAGGAAGCAAGAATGTGAGAAGAGAAACAAGGGGGAAAAAATAATGAACCCAACTTGAATGTGGAGAGGAAACGGAAAATCTTCTGAGCAGGGATGAACTAGTCAACCTTTACGTGGAGAGGTGAGGAGCCTTTCAGCTGGGGACAGTGAAAATTGCACAGTGAGACACAAAACTATCTTTTTCAAGACCTCAGACTGTCCAGTCACTGTAAGTGCAGGCAGCTGACAGCAAGCAAACCAGGTGACAGCAGAGAAGGAACACTCAGCCCTAGCTCCAAGGAAGGACTTTGCTTCTGCTAATTGTGAAAGATGCTCTTCATATTACAAGACACCTTGTAAACACTTGGGAAGCTGCTTACCAGTACTGTCTGGCACCAGCAGGACCTTCAAATGATCAGAAGTGTTGCTTAGTTCCAAGAGTACAAGCCCAGGAAAGCGCTTGAATAGGAACAAGTAATTAAAAATCTTGAAAGGAAGGCACTGTTCAAAGTCACTGCTTTGTGACTTTTCCTGCCTTCCCCGCAGTGCGCTGTCACCAACTGACAATGTGACACAGGCAGAACAGAAGCACTGCTCATTAATGCTGTGTCTTCTCTAAGAAGTTATTCCCATCAGCAGCCAATGCCTTCCCTGCACCAGGCCCAGCATGTGGCATGTGTAGGCTCACAGCTTCAACGAGCAGCCACTGCAAAGCCCCACATTTACACAGGCAGTTACCTCCAAGACTGCTAATTCTGCCTGGGGCTGAGCCACAGGGCCTTGTTGCTAACAGAGAGATGAGAGAGATAGGTTTTGTTTTGGTTTTTTACCTCATTTTAATAAGTACAGAAGAAGATCAGCCAGGGCATGTTGGGACAGCCAGGTATCAGTCTTGACCTCTACCACTTCTGCCACTGCTCCGAAGCCCGTCCCCTCCTGGATGATGACCATGTAAGGCCAGTGAGGCCTCATCCTGCATCATAATGCATTTGTCCTCATGCTCAGAGAGGATGATTTTGATTATGTCCTTTGCTGACGGACACATGGCCTTTCTCCCATGTGCCGCAGGATCTGGGGTCTGCCTCGAGACTGGTAAGTAGCAATGCAGTGACTGCTGGCTGTGATCAGCAGCTCAGCCTCGCTCGCTGGCCTCAGCACCTACACCACGAGCAGGGTGGGCTCTGCCACAATCCCCTCCTGCTGGCCCTTCCTCTGTGGCATCTTTCTTGCTGCCTGGGGTAGGTTCACAGCAAGTGAGGCCACTGCAGCGGCGAGTTCCTCAGAGTCCTTCCCACCTTGTGGGTGAGCACATGGTGCACAAGGGGAAGGGTGTAGCCCATGCCACAGAGCCCACATTTGCAGGGCTTCCAGCCAGGTGGGATTTCTGATGGCACCACAGCTTAGTGGCCAGGGTGTAGGACTTGCTGCACTGCTCGCAGCTGAAAGTGCACCCCCCAATGTGCAGGTGCATGTGGGTGCACAAGGAGCTGGGGTTGGCCAGGCGATATCCACATATCACACTGGCACCCGCTGGGACCAGCTGGCCAAGAGGATCTTCCTGTGCATGTAGAGAGAGAGCCAGCATGCAAAGGCCCTACCACACTGCTGGCAGGACAAGGGGTGCTGGCCGGTGTGCGGGATCTGGTGCTCCTGCAAGTCTCATTTTGGGCAGCACACCTTGTCACACTGGGTGCACTGGATTGGTCACACAGCCCTGTGGGCCAACATGTGGGCCTTGAAGCTCCCCTCTGAACTATAGCACTTGCCACATTCTGTGTGCAGGAAGGGCTTGTGGCCAGGGTGGACAAAGTTGTGCTTCTTGGGGTGGCAGAGCCACAGGAAGGCTTTATCATACTCCCTGGAGCACCACCTGTGCTTGATCATCTCCTCTTGGGACAGGGCTTTTAGTGGGGGGCCTGGGCTGCCGGAATAATCCTCCACGAGCTCCGCATACTCCTCCTGCCACTCAGGCCCCTCCAGTAAGCCCTTTCCCCCATGCTCTGGAGATGCCAGTCTGAAGTTTTTGGAAGCTTTTCTCTCCTTTTCACAAATCTCTACAGTCTCTCCTTCTGTAGGACTGGGCTTCTGGGCTTCCTGCCCAGTTGCCCTGCCACCACAGTCCTGCAGGCACTTCTGGAGCGGGCTGGCCAGAGCGTGCACCTTGCATGACCTGCCAACCAAGGGAGCCCTGAATCAAACCCTCCTTGAGGGAGACAACAGAACCAGGTCTCCAGGACTTGCTGCCTTCTGTCCCATTTCCACTTTTTCTGTTGCAGAACTGGGATCCACACCCTTATCCAATTCTTTGCACCTGCCACTGGTCATAATTGTTGAGATGGGCTCAACGTGCTGATTCTCAGTCCCCAGCATCCTGGTTTGCCATGGCTCATGTCCGGAAGCTTCTTGCAGCCTGTGGAAATGTTTGGTGGACAGCCTGCTAACAGGGTCATTGAGGACTGTGGTTTCATCAGTTACCACCGTGGAGACCTCGGGATCCCCTTGAACAAAGAGCGGTCAATAGCTAACTCATGTAAGCACAGATAGTCATTAGGAGACAGCAAATGTTAATTCTGACAGCAAATGTTAATTCCAAAACCTAAAAAGCCAGATTCGCCCTAATCTTGTCAAGATAGAGGAAACAAGGATCATCTCAGAGACCGCTGAATCATTCCTCAAAGGACTACACATGCCCCGGGGAGAAAAGGTGCATTGTGCATTGTGAGGAAGACTACTTATCTTCATCACAAAGACCCCTGATGAAGAGGAGAAGCCTTCTTCAGTGCGACCACCAGGACACACAACGCATGTGTAGCACGTATGCTAATGATACTAGTGACTTCTGAAAAATATTTTGTATAACCACACCTGTCCCAAGGAATGTGATGAATATTCATGTTTTAACCCTTAATACTGTGTTGTAGGGAGCACCGGTGTGTGCGTTGGAGGAGCGATCCCCCACACCCGGCACACTGAATAAAGCAAATACCCACTTCTCGGACTCTGTCTCTGAAGTGTCTCCTGGCCCGTTTGGGGCGATTCACCCTGCACAAACACAAAGGCACGATGGATGAATTAACACTGGCTGTTATGTGACATGATTGCTGCTGGATAAGAAGATGAACGTTGGAGAGGGATACTCTGCTACGCAGTAATCCTGGGGCTCTGCCATGAGAACCATTACTTTTATGATCTTTTATCCTTTTAAACTGGGGAAGAGGGACGAATCTCTGTTTTCTTACCACAGACAGTACCCGTGCAGCATTCCTAGTGTTTCACGAGCAGTATTTTTAGGAGGTATCGTCATGATTGGCATAACACAGGGCGACACGCTCTTTTCTCAGCTGGTAGCTCCTAAAAGCGACGCAAGGTCCGGCCCGCCGTCCCGCAGGAGCTGCAGGGCGCACACACGCCGGGGACAGCTGAAGGCGCAAACTCGACACTCGAGAAGGCCGGGCTGCTCATCCCACCTACGAGGGGTTCTGCCTGCGGGGACGGCCCGGGACCCCCGCGCCTCCGCAGCC
>VWZT01008896.1:940967-992459 GCA_013397055.1 Pachycephala philippinensis
GGGGCTTGGGCTGCGGCTGAGCGGGCCGGATCTGGGCCCAGAGCCCTGAGCGCTCCGCCCGGGTGTTGGCGGGCTCGCCCTGTGGGGGGGCGGCTCGGTTCGCCCGCGGTGCGCGCCTGGCGGGAAGAGCGCGGCTGGAGAAGCACCGCGGGCACCTGGGCGCGGAGAGGCGGGGCCGGCTGCCCGCGGGGTCCTGGTCAGCGCTGAGCGGTGCTGGCCGTGCAGGTACCGCCGGAGCGGGGCCGCCGGGCTGTGCTGCTGGCTGCTCCCGACCTCGGCGGCTGCGGCTGGCTGCCATTAACCCCAGTGCCCAGCAGCAGGGGCTGGTACTTGTCCTGCCTTCAGGCAGTTCAGTGTACTAGGGGACCATTGTTTTAACAGTGTAAATAGCAAATCTGTGAGCCTCGTGAGCAATCTTGAGGTTGGGTCAGGGGTCTCAGAGGAGATGCGTTGAAGGGAACGGGAGAGAACAGATGTGTGGTGGAGGGGGTAAGGAGGCGGAGGAGGGGTGCAGCCCGCGCAGGGCTGTGTGTGCCCCACTGCCTCCCTCACATGTGAATCCTGGGTGGGTCCTGCACGGCACCTGAGAGCAGCCTCTGAACTTTGTGCAGCAGCTCCGGAGAGGACCCTTGGAGAGTTCAGCGCTTTTGCCCTCAGACCGTGCAGAGAACCTGTAAGGGGAGGTTGACTGCTCGCTGGGGTGGATTTCCTGCGGGCACGGAGGTAGCCTTCAGGAAACGGATTGAGATGACTGGGGAAGGAAGGCTGCTCAATTAAAAAGCTGTTGGAATAATGAAGAACCAAGGAGCTTCCCTGAGCAATAGTGTGTCTGTCCTGAGTTAACTGGTCATGGCGAGCCATGATAAGGTCTGGCCCTTGTCCTCTAGGTTCTTTCAGGGTAGTAGCAGGCTAGTGATGCTCTCGGTGGTATCATCAGCCTTGATGTGAGGGAAGACACGGGGTGGGCTTTGTGGGTGAGTCTTGGTTCTGGAGCTCATTCATGCATGTGAGTACTCTGAAGGTCTGCTGCTGAGTAACTGCTCCCTTTTCTTGCAATGTGCTTGTTTTTAACACTATAGCAAAGTGCAGGGACTTGATTGATGTGTACAGAAAAAGAGACATTTGTGCAAATAAACCGTAACTGGGAGGAGGTGTGGATGGCAGCAGAGTCAGAAAAATAATCCCGGAACTGGGATTGTGTTGCATCTGACCATTGCTTGTTCATCTGGCACGGAAAAAGGGGCCACTTTGCTTCTGTAATTCTTTATTGTACAGCTCCAGGGTATGGTAATATATGCATGGACATATTTTGAAGTGTAATTTACTTCTGAACTGATAGTATATCTGGAAGAAAAACAGGAAAAGGAAACTACCAAGCAGGTGTAGCTTAGAAATAAGTGGTAGAAAAATACTGAAACTGAAATTGCAAAAAAACCAAAATAGTTTGTATGAACAGCAGCTACCAAGATTTCCTAGATTTAAGTGAATGGTCTTCCCTGGGTAAATTCTGGATCTTATAGAAGGAATCTTCAGCTCAGAATTTGTGTGAAAATTGTATTTTAATGGGCTGTTCTCCATCATGTCTCTCTTATCTAGGAGACTTAATTTTTATTAAACTGCAAGTGTTCAGGTGCAGTTTAATTGCAGAAACATACTTAAATACTTGGGAAAAAAGGAAGCTGTTGGCTCTTTAGAGCCTGGCAGTAAGTAAATGCTTCTGCTGCCATGTGTGATTTTTTAGGTTTTAAACATTTGTCTAGAATTTTTGTTTTTTAAATCTAGCTCTGTAATTTTTCTTATCTTATTATTTGCTATATGGAGTGTACCACTTGCATCTTGTCATGGCATTTATGTGAAACAGGTGCGTTTTTTAAACTGAGTTAAATCTGTTGAAATGCTCTTTTAGTGTTAAAAAACATGAAATGTTTTTAACAAACACTTCACCCATTTTAACAACCATATCACCATAATACTACGGACTTTCTGTTTCATGACAGATCCTTATGGATCATTTTTGAGTACACAGAGAAATATCTCATGCAGCTGCACTGTTGGAAAGTGAAATGTGTATCCTTATACGAAGATCATCAATTTCTTACAGTTTCTTCAGTTTCTTCCATCCTAACTCCAGTTCTCTCCTTCTCAGAGCCTGCTAGTTCCCAAGCATTTAGAGGATTATATGTCCTAAACTGCTGTATGGTTATCTGATGGGAGACCCTGTGCTTTTGCATGTTGGGAAAGGGCTGGAGAAAATTCTGCAAAACCTTCTGGGGCTCTCTGGGTGCTACAGTCTGGTTCACAAAAAGGACCTGAAATGAAATCTAAGAGGTCTTCTGCTCTGGATCCTCTTTCCATTAACACCATGGAGCACTAACCTAGAGCCAAGGAATGGAGCTGGCTGTGAAAACCACATTAAGGTATCTGGAGCGCCTTGTCTGTATTTCCAAGGGATAAGGCAAGAACACTATCCACTGGGCTCTTTTTCCAGTGTGGCTCCTACTAATAACTTCCTTCTTCCACATGGTGCCACACTAAGATTAATTTTATGCCTCAGGGGAAATCCCCCGGTGCTGTCTAATAACCAGCTCTTCTGTCTCTGGGCAAGTGCTGCAAGTTGACTGTGAAGCCAAGTGGTGATCTGTGTAGGGACAAGTGAGGACACTTGGTGACTTGCTGGCCCTATGGCAGTACCTCACTGATCTGTGGGGGGATTTGGATTTGGATTTGGTCCCCACGTGTTTCAGGAGCTGGCTTTGGGGAAATCGTTGCTACCGGGCATCCCCAAGCATCTCCCATGGAAGGCATCTCAGTGGATGGCAGCAGTCAAATGTGGGTCCTCTGTCCCCACCAGGGCCGGGAAGTCCCTGAGAGCTGTGAATGCTGAGAGGCTGCCCTGTGGAGCCATGGATGCTTCCTCAGCATGGAGTACTGGCTTTTGGGGCTGCTGAGCTCCTGTGGGAAGTGCTTTAAGCTCGCTGAGTCATAGGAGTCAGTGCCTGCTGTTGCCATAGAAATCAGATCAGCTGCTAGGGGTGGGGAGTCCTTGTCCCTTGGCTCCACTGCTGCGTGGTTCCAGCATGAGCTCATGGTGCTAGGGAACCTGATTTTTTGCTCCTTGCTCCTTGCCCTGTTAAAATCAGAGGTCAGGCAGCTCTGACAGCCCTTGCCAGAGGGCAGGGAATAATTTTGCTTGGGTCTTTGCATGGCTGCGGTGGTGGGACCCTGTGTGTCTGATGTGCTGTCTTGTGACCTGCTGCCTGTATATATCACACTCTTTCATATTTTGGGAAACATTGCATTTGATTATTAATAGCATCCAGTCCTTTGGGAGCCCCAGAGAGGTGAAAACTGGTGAGTAGCAGATAAGGGAGGACAGGATCATTCCAAGTAGTGAGCTTGGAATGATCCAAATGGAGAGGAAAAACACTGAATATCCAACTTCCTGTGCTCTCAAAATGCATCCCCAAGCTTGGTGACAAGTATAGATCTGAACATGGGTGTTCAGCTCAGTCTCTCACAGGTTTTGTCCTCTGTGCTCAGTCTCAGTAACTGTTTCATTGTTTTCTCTGGATGAATATACACATTCAAGCTCTAGGGATGGACAATGCAAAACATCGTTGCCCCCTCTCCATTCTGCTAAAGGAAATAGCTTTACTGTAAGCATACTTTTCACACTAAGGTGTTGTGCCTCCTCAGATCATCTTTGAACCCTTTGCTCTCCTCATAATGCAAAATAAGCACAAGCATCTCTGTGAAACAGTGTTACAGAGACTCTTGCTAATGCAAGGTGGCACTTTGTTTTTCTACGGTTCTCTTGGCTTGCTGCCTGCTGACCACTGAATTACTGTCCATGTGGTCTGTGTGAGCAATCCAGATCTACATAGCTGTCCTTTTTAATGTTTCCTTGCTTAATTCCAGGACATTGAATTTAGAGGATAACAGCTGTTTCCCAAGGATTGTCCCTAAGAGTTGGTACTAATAGGAGGTCCTGTATGCTGTGCTAGCTCAGACCCAGCTTTAAGGTGTCTTCTGCTTCAGATGAGAGTGAGAAATATTTGCAAACAACAGCAAATGCACTGAACTGTCTGTTTCTTGGACTCTCTTAATTCTTTGGTCTCCTCAGTATTATGACATGCTTGGTGAAAAATATTCAGGCAGTATGGCTTTAGATGAAAGAGATAATTCTTTGCTGCTAGCTGTTATGTAGGAGAAAGGATTTACTGGATAATGCTGGAAGGAGATGACGGTTGTATGTGTATTGTTCTCCCTGTCTTACTAGCTCAGCCTAAAAAATTCCTGTTTAAAGGAGCTGTTCACTTCTCTGTTCAGATCCCAGCACGCTGAAGCACCCACTTCAGTGTTGTTGAGAGCTCTGGCTCTCCATTATGGGGAGAAGGAGGGGGGGTGATTCTTGGGAAAGCGTCCAGCACTGGGCCAACTGTGGAAACAGCCGGGCTTTGTGCCAGCTGTTCGGAAGGAGGGGGAGCTCAGAACCGTACAGGGAGTGTATCAGGCAGGGGCTGGTGCAGCCTGTCGCCTTCCGCAGTGTCCTGGTGCTGCTTCTGTTTCAGGAGAGAAAAACTGTTCTGTCCAGAGCTGTGGTCGAGCAGAGACTCGTTGAGAGGGTTGGTACAGCTCTTGATGGCCTTTGATAGCAATTGGTGTGAAAGAATCTGACATGTCATGCCCGTGGCTTGGAGGAGGAGGAGGAGGAGTTCCTGGCTTGTATTAAGGGGGAGGAGAAGCATAATCTCTGGATAAGTAAAGATAAGGGAGTATTGGGGGGAAATCAGTGAGAAGAGGAAGCGCCTCTGTGGGGAGGTAAATTTGTGTCTCACCTAAAAATCTGTGCAGTCCTTGTTCTAGACACTGCAAAATAAAACGTGGTATTTGGGGACCATGGCTACAGACTCACTCTCAGATCATCAGGATGACCTGAGCTCGGATGACACCAGCCAATTCCTCGGCCAGCTCAAACTGGCCTCCGTAGATGATAAGAACTGGCCAGCAGATGAAGTCCCTGCCTTTCCCAAATCAGGTAAGTATCCTGCTTGTTTGGGATCTGGGTTTTGGCCAAAAAGCGGTTGTTTGTCCTGCAGCTTTGTGGTCATATCTACATATACAGAGAGCCCCAGTTCCTTTTAAAAGCTTTATAGACACATTAAACTTGCACCACACCCAAGTGAATCAGCCTCAGTATTGAACAGCACTGAAAAGTGCAGAGCCAGCTGCTGTAAATATGCTCCTGTCAGTCCTGTGCCTGGCCACATTTTGATGCTGACGGTACAGATGTGCTGTAAATCCTTGAGTGTCCTCCACTATGGTCTCTTGCAGGAGAGTTTGGCCTTCTGCACTGGAATGGTCTCAAACTTCCATCTGGGAGGTGGGGCTGGGGATCTGAGTTGTTGCTCTGAAATCCTGTGCTATGAACTGCTGGCCAAAGAGGTCAGGAAAATTAGCTCAAGGACATACAGGATGACCATCCATCAAGGGACTATGTTAAGATCCTCCTTTTCTGAAAAGCCGTGATGGTGTCCTTGGGTTTTGTCTTTGTGAATAATTGTATCTGAACAGTTGTTTGAGAGAGTGCACATTCTGAGGGACACATGGATCTCATAGGACTGACAGGATTCTTCTGAAGTCATTGCTGCTCTTATCCACTCAGAATTTCAAAAGTGGGTTTTCAAGGTGTACAGTTGCATAAATTAGTCCCTCCCATGTAGAAGTGCCCTTTTTTCTTATACCTCTATCTCTTTGTACTTGCCAGTGTGCTCCAGATCCCTTCTTCTGATTGCTTGTTTCTTGTACTTTGTGCAGACGACTCCAAAGGCTCCCCTGAGCCTGTCACTCACCTGCAGTGGGATGATCCCTACTACGATATCGCCAGGCACCACATTGTGGAAGTAGCAGGTAGGAGCCTTTCTGTTTTCTCCTTTGATGTCTTTGCAGCTGGGCTGAGGAAGGACTTTTCTAATAGGGCTCTGGGGACATCTGCTGTTTGTCAGGCCCAAGTGGCAATGGCAGGTGGCACTGTAAAGAGAAGGAGCACCAAACTTCTTGAGTGTTTGTGATATGTGTAATTTTCCATTGACTTCAGCTAAACTTGGGTTCCTTTTTGGCTCTTGCTGTCTTGATTATATTATTATCAGGACTCAGTTACTTTTGCTGAATTGTTTTAGACAGGGCACTTTGCTACATCCTGAGCACAAAAGTGTTTTTTGCATGAAAATGCCATAGAAATTACCTACTTAAGCAATACAGCTGTAAGGTCCTCAGCTGACTGAGTAATCTACAGTAGGTAGCATCTCTCATATTTGAATGGCCAGAGCTTGCCATCCTGTCCAGAAATAACATGTACAGAAATCTAAAATAGCGGGGGAACAGGCCTGTGTTCCACTGAAAGGAAAGACCTGTTCATTCAGGGTCACAAGCATTTGCATTTTCTTTGTGTTTTCTTGTCTTACACTAACCCTTGGTGATATACTGCTGGGACCTCCATAAGAAAGAGTTTTGGCGGTATTCTTTAGGTCTCTCTTGTGAGCTGGAGTGAAGGGTAAGGCCATTTTGTCTTGTGTTCCTTGTTTTTTTTTGAAAAAAACACCTCTTCAACCTGTTGTGACTTGATTCACACTTCCTGCTTGACTATCTATAGCCACCTCCTACCCCTCTTATTGCCATCTCTCTGTGCCTTGGTCCCTGCCCCACATAAGAATTTTCAAGGAAGCAGAGGCACAGGCTGGAGTCCTCCTGATTCAGGGTTGTTCTGCAGCAGAGTTTGACCACAAAGGAAAGAATCTCAGGCACTTACTTCGGTAAGAGTTGTCTTGATACCATTCTTTTCTGGGCAGTTTTCTCAAATGAGCTTTCTTTTTCCTGATCTCTCATGTTCCATCTTTTGTGGAACAAAATCATAATGGCAGACTCAAAACCTTGTTGTTTATTGTCTCCTGTTCAGTTTGACAGGCCAGGTGTTTGACATTTGGGCCATTATGCCTTATAGATTTGCCAGAAGTGTTTTTATTTGCAAATGTGTTTACTAAGCTTCTTTTCCCTGGGGCTGGAGTTTCAGGACTGGGGTTTATAGAGGTCTGCACCGTGGTCTCCCTGCTGCTGAAACCAGAAAGGGACAGATGTGTGGACTCCACCATTTCAGTGGTAATAGCCAGAATACTTGGAATGCGAATGGCAGAGGTAATTGGTGTTTGAGGACTCTGGCAAAGGGTGAGTTAAATGATACAGTTGTTGGGTTTAGACTAAACTTCAGACAAAGTGCTTAGCAGAGTTTAGATCAGAGACATTGATAAGACTGGAATGTCAGCCCGAACCAAGGATATACTTTGTCTGCTGCCTGCTGACATAAACACCACTCTTTCTGCAGGATTTTTTTTCCAAGGTAACATGTTTTTTTCTTTGACAAGCTCTCTGAATGGAGTGTCACTCCAGTGGAGGTGTGTGTCAGTGGCTGTTGGAATGTAGCCATTTGATATGGTCTAGGGTAGCAAATGAAGAATTAGCCAGCTTCCTGAAAAGATTCCGGGGTGGGATGGTGGCTGACGGGAGCCATGCCTGCATTCTGAACTCTTCCCCGTTGTGGTTTAAATTTGTATTCCTAGTGAGCTCTGTGTCCCTGCAGTGTCTCTGTATAGTGCAGGAACAGCTCAGAGAAGCTTCTGTTCTTGGCTCTTGCTGGCCAATTTTCACCGCTAGCTGATGTGTCTGAAGGCATGTGATGGCCCCACACACGGCATGTGGTTGCGGTACCTTTCTTGGCACTGGGAGAGCTTGGAGTACAGCTCCACATAGAGGATTTGCTGCCAAATAGGTTTGAAACTTGCTGGTTTCTCGTCTCCTGAAAGGAGAATTTATGAAGTTGATCAAAGAGGTCTGAGTTGTAATCTGGGCTCTGGGGTGAAGCTGTTAATTTTTTTTGGTCAATAATTGATAATTTTAACTGTTCAAACAGGGTATCAGACAGGGTAGTGTTCTCTGGACTGTTGTTGGAAGCAAACAATCTGGGAAAGTCTGGAGAAATCCTAGTAGAAGTAGCCTGGAGAATAAAAATCTCACTGGAGGATTAATATGAAACTGTTAGATCTGGCCCTGCTGACAAATTGTGTTTGTCAGCACCTTCAGGTGCAATGAACACTGGCTGTGCTGAGCCTGAAACAAAATAACTACCCTAGTTCTCTTGTAAATATTAGCAAATGGCAACAGATCAAGGATAGTTTCATCCATTCTATTGATTTATTAGCTTTCTGTCCCATGTTCTTTCCTGTTCTGCACTTCAGAGCAGAAGGCTTACGGCTAATTCTGTTCCTGCCTGCGCTAAAATATATTCTGGGATGATGATGCTATTTTGAGACAAAAGTAGAAGGCTGGTTCCCATCCTCGGGCTGAACTCCATGATCCTGGTGTTATCCTGTGTGGTCGGAAAAGTAATTGCTTCTTGCTGGGTGTGCGCATCGTGTTAATAACTTAATAAAAGCCCGGTTTTGATGACAAAAAGCACACTCATTTTCTAGCTGACCTTAATTTCTGATTCAGTTCAAGGCATGCTGGATTTGAAAAGTCTGGCTATCTAACCTAAAGAGGGGAACGTACTGAAAAACATTTTGCAGAATTTGTTAGGTAAATAAGTTTTTGGGGTTTGTTTTTCACTTAAAAATAGTGCAGCTGTTTCATGGAGACTCTTCTTTGTGCCCTATGGTCCTGTCTCTTCTGGGGACTGGGATCTTGCTGGAAGAGGCTGTCCATGGGAAAGGAGCAGGCATGTCACTGCTGTCCCATGTGGTGGTGTGTTACACAAAGATGACAGCAAAAGGCATCCAGGCCACAGTCCTGAGGGAGTACTCAGAACTAGAGTATTGTTAGGAATCACAATATTTTAGTTTAAGGAAACATTCTTTTGGTTCTGGGACTCTATGCTTTTGTGAAGGAAGATGATGGTGCTCTGCTGGTCCTTTCAGAGCTGCCTTAAGGTGTGTGTTTATGGAGTGTTTTACGCAGGCTCTTGAGAGGTCTCTGTGTGGTTTTGTTGTTCTTGACTCTGAGTACCTCTTTTTGTGAGCACTGTAGCAGTAAAATTCTTTTTCACATGTGACCAGAAGCTGGAAGAGAGGAAGTTCGATTTCACTGCACAATCCACTTCTGTTAAGTGTTTTTTTTTTCCTTGCTCACGTCACATAGCATTCGGAGGAAACACAAGCTCCTGGTTGAGGGCTGTTACGGAACTATCCCAAGTTTCTGTTACGTTGAGAGTTTCTGTGTTCTCCTGCTCTTACATGGCATAGGTGCTGCTTCCATCTTCTTGGGGGTTGAGGCAGACTAGATGTGACACAGTCTTGGCCTTGAATTTTGGCACAGGTTGAGTTGCAAAACTAAGGCAGGTAGGTAATAACGGTCTGAAGGAGGTCTCCAGAGATGGCAGTTCGTACTGGAAACCTGTGGCTGTGTGGGAAGAGCAGGGCTCTTGTCAGCTCTGCGAGGTGTTCCTTCCTCGTTCTGCTGCCCAGTCTGAAATACTGGTCTCTTCTTTGTGGTCAATATGCAAAACTATGGCTGTGAGGTTCATCAGCATTCCCATTTTACACAATAACTGCCTTGCTTTCTTTTGGGATAAGAAAATGGGGGCTGTGATGCCAGTATGTGTAAGACCTGTTATTGAAGTGGGAAAACAAGGTGGAAAGCTATGAGTGTACCTTCTTTTGTGTTACTGGATTGAAGCTGCAGTTTCAGCAGTAAATCTGTTTTCATTGGTGAATCTGGTACCAAACATAACCAACAAACATTGTGGCCACAGGTGCCAAAGCTGTTACTAGTGCTGATAATTTGGTGTTGGTGATTGACATGGGGAAGTAAAATCGATCTCGGAACACCAGTAGCTGTTGTTTCTCTGGGTAGGCAAAGGTAGAAGTGGCAGACAGAGCTTGTGTTGAAGGTGTGTTGCAGTGTGTCTTTGGTGGCTAATGAACTCAGCAAAGGGTAACAAGGGTCCTTTTCCCTTCAGGCATGGTACATTATTACTGGCTCCATTAATACAGGCTGCCTGCATTTCTGCTGCTTTTGGATGTAGTTTCTGACTTTTAACTTTTTTGTTTGTTCGGTTGTTTAAGAATATTTTGAACGATAAAAGATGATGAGTTGCCTCTGTAGAATTGAGTCCATCCAAAGCAAGCCCAGCTTGTGCACCATATTTTGATATGCGAAGTCAAGGGGAGACTATCTAAGGAATTTTAAGTTTCTAAGGGAGACCAAGAGAATGGAGAATTTCTTCCTAGAGCCCTGCTCTGCAAAGGCTCCTGTCTTGATAGGCCCATGTGGGTTTGTTGAGTATATAGCTGTGAGAGTGATGGAAAGGGGCTGGGTGTGATAATAAATGCCTTCATAAACCAGAGGAACCTTTTTTTTTTTAATTCTAATTGGCAGTTTATTTTTTATTCAGAATCTACTAATCTTGAAAAAAATGCTATGGGTGTGGGATGTGTTATTCATATGGTATGATGCCATTCTCTGTCCACTTCTGAAGTTGTTCAGAGGACTTCAGAATTAATTGCAGTTAACCATTTTAAAAGTGGCAGTACAGCAGTTGCCATTTTGGTGGCAGAGGAAGTCTAATGGTAAGGGCTAGAAATTTGATTATACAGAATTAGCTGCAGATTCAGAAAAGAGATTTGGGAACCAAGGGTTGCTGTTATTGCCTCTGATTGTTAGATGAGGCTGTTTGGAGAGGAGCATGGGGGAAAGATGAAACGGAAGGAGGTTGAATGCTGCAAGACAGCAGCTAAATGCATCCCCGTGGCAATCTGGCTAGGCTCTCCGACTTTACCCTCATGAGTACTTTCTGGGAAAGGATGCAAAGCTTGGCTTGCTATAACTTTTTTTCTGTTCCTCCAGACCAGGGTGCACTTGATGGGGCCCAACCAGGTAGGTAGATTTTTTGTGGCGCTAACATTTGGTTCTGTAGATCATGGTATTCCTTTAGCATGACCATGGCCTGTAGCTGGACTGTCTCAGGGGAGCCCAAACTTTGCTCAGCCTTAGGCTGCACTGGCAATTTTTCAGGAGTCCAAAGGCTGCACAAAATTGTCATCTGAGGGCTGCACCTCTGCCTCAGGCACAGCAGAATCATCTGAGCCAAATTTGGCGTGTGGGCTTTACTTTGGGCACTTCGGGGCTCATGGGTCTCAGTGTAAATCCTGTTCCTGTCCTGTCAAGGTGGTGGCCTGCTTGGACCAGTTCAGTTTGAACTCCAGTTTATCTTGTTATTATATGTGCTTTGGAAGTTCATTCTAGGAGTGCTTCCTATTCTTTCACGTGATCTGCTGCTGCACTCATGTGCTAAGCAGCTGGCACTTAAACTGGATTCTCCATCTGAAAGCAGCTATTATCTATTTCTTCTCCATTTGGCTGCAGAGATGTTGTGTTCTGGTAACTTGTTTGCCCGAGGCCGTGCTTGACTGCCCTGTGCTTGCTGAGCATTTGTTAATACTCTCCGGACTTCAGTCCTAAGTCTCAATAATTTGGCTGCTGGTGCTTTCATGCTTCTCAATGTACATGAAAACTTCTATTGGTGTGAAATTCTTTTGCTAAGACCTTCACACAATTCATGGAAATGCTGATTCTCATTTCCTCATTATGTGGAATCTTCTTCCCCTTTTTCTATGCTCTCAGACATCCTCCCATTCTGCATTCTTTAATCTGACCCTCTAGTAGATTTTGTATCAGTTACAGCTGTATTCACTTCATAAGGCTTTCTGATTCTGTCAGTGTTTGGAATTGGGAATATCGAGGTGGAAGATACCATGTATTAAAATACTTCTGCTTTGAGCTCCTTACCTTCTTTTCCAGAGCTAAATCCACTCTGGAATTCAATAGGCAACTAAAATTTACTACACTTAAACGTTTCCCAGCTGTGCCTTAAGCTTAGCTAGAACCTGAAATTACATTTGACAAGTTTTTTACTGACAGTGGCTCTGATTAAACATGCTAAGCTTTGTGAAACTTGTGTAGTAATGTTCCAGTATTCTGTAGTGATGCCCTCTCCTTGACCCTGAACTCTGTTAACTTTGCTGTTTTACCAGTAACACTAGCTTTTGGTGGCAAGTTTTATCCATCTGCATTCTCTCAGTACCCAAATACTTGGATATCCCCATTTGAATCTTTCAACAGGGTGGGCACTTAACCGAGGCTACCTGATGAAGGTAGGAATGAGCAGAGTCTCTAGACTGCAGTTAGGCTGCCTCAAATCATGACATAAATGCTAAAGGATATATTTCAGGATGTGTAACGGATATATTTCTATTTATCTAGAAATAGTAAATAACAGGATTTGCAAGCCAAGCATGTATTTTCCCTGTTGGCTGTGCAGATTCGTGCAGTAGTCCTGTCTTGGGACATTATTGCCACCTTGTTTTGAACTTCTGCTGCGATATGTTCGTATTGCTGCAGGTTTCAATCTGAAACATTAGCCTCAGTATTTAAATTTCAGCCCTTTTAGAAGTTTGGCCTTGCACTCATGGCTTGGAAACACAGCAGTGATTTTCATTACCCCTTGTCTCAGAAGTGCCCTGGAAATGCTGCTTTTCAGGCGAGAGGAGAAATGCAATTCGGGCCTTAAAGTACCATAACAATGTTCAGGAGGTTATGTCCATCAGTGCTACAAGTTTATGGCTCTTTAGATGAGCAGCTGTCTTGACTGGAGAGGCTTTAGATATTGGCTACTGTCTTGCCCTTTGTTGTTAAAAGCAAAATAATCTGAATTACATCCTTCAGGGAGGTAGTTTAATTCCAGTGTACATTGAAAATATTTTTAATGTATGAATTTACAAAGTTGGGGTGCTCTGTGAGTACTGATGGTATATAATTGGCTATTGGTTTGTTGTTAACTGTTGGGCATTCCACATCTGGGAGAGGTAGGAGGCAGCCTGAGAAGCCAAGTGATTACTTCATGGTCTGTAGTTGTGTTCAGTGGAAACTTCAGCTATTTGCAATTGCAAACAAGGAGTGAAAACCTAGATACATAAGATTAATATTGCAACCAGGAAAGCAAATAGTACAAGAGATGGAGCATCTGGGAAAGATCAAACCCGATAAGAATCTGTTCTGTAGGAGGCAGAGGGGCCACCTGCAGGTAGTTTCCTCCAACAAGAATGCATGGAATGGACTCCAGGTTCTTGTTTATAAGTTGGAGCAACTGATTGTTCAGCTTTGATGCTGACTGTTTGATTTTGTCATGTCTGGAGCAAGGAGACTAATCAGATATGTCAGGTAGAAACAAGATTGGCAGTTGATGGTTTTGAAAGTTTCTGTGTTGACAGGCTGAGCTCAGTGCGATGAAACCGGAGCAAAACCCGGAACTCAGGAAAAGGCATGCTGGTTCCTTTGTAGGTCTCATGCATAAATTCATTCTGATTTGGAAGGCAAAGCAGGCCACTCCTTTTTCAGTCATCCAGGGCACTGTAGATTATCTTTTGATGTACTTGGCCCTGGAAATTGTCCAAGGGTTACATGCCATCTCCCCTTTGGCAGAATCATGGATTGTCTGTTTATTCTTTACCAGCGATCCCAGACATTTTCACCAAGGCTATATAAGGAACAAGTTTCTAGACTTTGCATAGGGCCTGCTGTAGGCTTTTATGTCATTTCAGAGAATCAGTGCCCAGGAGCCTGAGCTGAGTGTATGGCCACCCACAACATGGCACGAACGTGGTGCTGTACTGCACACCACAAAGGCCTGCCTTGATCAAGCTTGCAGTCTGCATCTGGCCCTCAGACCATCCACTCTGGTGTGAAATGCAGCCTCTCAGTCAACTGAAGATATCATCTGTTCTGAATTTAGCATAGAGCTAAGTATGATCTGCAAAGATCTGTTGTCTTTCTGACCGTTCTCTTTCATGACTATAAAACTCAACAGATTCTCAAATGCTATGTCTTCTTGGTGCTCTGTGCAGGCAGGACCTTTTCTTCAGATAGAGACATATGAGTTGCTCAAGACCAATGGGAAGAGTCACAATATGCCGTATTCCTTGCCTAGGACTTTGTAACCTGCACTTAGTCTTTTAGACAACTTAATTATATTAGACCTGGCCCTAAAGCTCATAGCAAGCTACCAAGAAACTCTGGGCTAGGCAGAGAGTGGGCTACCGTGGGATATGCGATGTGATGTTGGTCTTGTGGCCTGGCTGTGACTGTATCCAGTTGTTCCAGATGAGCCTTGCATCACTCTCTCCTAGTCCTGCATTCCGGGTCATGTGTCCTCCCTAATTGCCCTGTATCTCCGCATGTGTATGTCAATGTGATGGCCTACGCCCCTTTCCTGGTCTGTACCTAGTGCTGCTGCAGTGTCCTTAGCTTTTCTAGAATTTCTGGCTTGTGTGCATCAGTAAATTCTGTGTTGTCTGGTGAGTAACTTGAAAATGAGACTTGTAAGGTGAAAATAAAAGTGAACAAGTAGCACGAGCATTTGTTCTGGCAAGATGGGGGCAAAAGGGGGCTGGTGGCATCTTAACTTCGTAGCTGGTATATATGAGTTCTCTGGCTGCCGTTTGCAGCACCAAATGGTCATCTGGTACTAACAGGCAGTGTTCCCAGAAACGTCAGGTTTGCTATTCTGAGACCTCAGTTGCTGCGTGGCAAGTGTAGCCAAGTGGTAGTTGAGGGCCAGAGCCTGTGCAAAGGTGAGAAAATGGCTGCATGATCTGAATATTGTAAATCCATGTGGGGAAAAGGATTTATTTCAAGAGGAATTATGTATTGCAGGTCTGTCCTGCATAAGTAGTGATCCTTGCTGCTTTTCTGTGTTGTGGTCTCTATGAGATGGTTTACCATATGGGAGGAAGGAGGGTATTGTTGAGTATAACCTCAATAGCCCCATTCACTGTTGTGCTCTCTGCTTGACAAGAAAACACAGGTTTCAGAGCAGGGTGAGTAGCTAAAAAGGTGGGAAGACTTTAACCCTTCACACTAAAGGAACCATTTCATCTCCACTGCTGCTAAAAAGAAGTCATCTTTGTAGAAATGGATTGGGTGTTGTGTCTGGGAGAGAATCAGACTTTCCCTCAAACTCTGTATATCTGCAAGATTTGTGACCTGGTTCTTACTCACCCCAATCTCTCTATTCCCCAGCATGTCTGCTAAGCTTGGCCGTGCGCGTCTGCTTGGGCTTTGTTCATGGGGCTGAGATCTCTGCTGGCAGAAGTCCATGGACGATTGAAGACTTGCTTTGGGGAAAACTTGGCTTGTTGTCTCTGAAGCCTCAAGTGGTGGCACGGAGTGTCCTCCATGACATGACTGTGCTCTATGGGTTATTTGGTTCCAGTGCGATGGGGACCGTTTTCTGCATGGCTTTTACAAAGAATGCTTTGTTGTGCTGCACTTTGCAGCTCCTTCCGTCTCAGGCTGGAAAAATCTCTCTGTGGATGGAAAATCTAGGAAGCAGTGAAGAGCTTATTCTACAATCCCCCTGGAGAATCCAGCAGCCCTGCTTGGCCCATCTGCAGAAGAGACTTAGGATGATGCTTGCTTCTCATCTTTGGGGTGTGACTGGAACTGCTGTTTTTCTAGGAGTTTCTTGGTTTCCAGGGTATGAAATGGCCTGTGTTCTGTGTGCAGGACTAAGCTTCAGGTGAAGCAAGAAACAGATGCACCAGACTATAAGCAGTCTGGCACTGTGTGCAGGATGGAAGGAGTTACTGTGCCAATGAGGGGCAGTTTTCCCTGTGCCTCCCTGGACACGTGTGCATCAGGATCACTGCCCAGGGACAGCTTTGCAGGATTAATGCTCTGAGCACTCCGGTCTGTACTTCCCTCCATCCCTATGTGCCCCCCAAGGCATCCTGGCTTCCAGTCCTTCCTCTCCTTTCAGGGCTGGAGCAGGGAATCTGTTCTTCATTCTCATTGTTGACTTGTCAGGCCCTTGGTGTTCAGGTTTCTGCTTCCACACTAGGCCCAGGGTAACTCCTGAAAATCAGATTTAACTTTGCTGGCAGCTGTGGCAAACCAGACTTCTGCCTTGTTATGGTGGTTTCCCATTCTTTCTTTACCCCTTGCTGCCAAGACCACAGTGAAGTCCTTAAACTCCCTGTAATCTCTGGCATTTTATCTGCAGGTGATGACAAATATGGAAGAAAAGTAATTTTGTTCAGTGCCTGCCGGATGCCCCCAAGTCATCAACTAGATCATGTGAAACTGCTGGGGTAAGTAGAGTCTTAGTAGGCTGCTGTTAATTTCTTGAATCTGACCTAATTCTCAGGTGCTGGATTCCTGGGGACAGATCCATCTGCAGTAGCTTCTTTAGCTGGACATGTCCTCCCAAGTGCTTACCTCCATTGCTGGAGATGCAAGTCCTCTGTTACGGCACACAAAAAGAGTCCCAAAGGGAGGAAGAACCTCTCTGTAGCAGAGCACAAAGTGAGTTTGTCAGTTCTTTCTTCTCAGGTACCTAAAATTCACACTGGACCAGTATGTGGAGAGTGATTACACATTGGTGTATCTGCACCATGGCCTGACCAGTGAGAACAAGCCATCCCTGAGCTGGTTGCGGGATGCCTACAGGGAATTTGATCGCAAGTGAGTAAGGCTGCAGCAAGCAAGGATGTTATGTGCTGTTCTATAGCCTAACATAGAAGATCTTCCCCGGGCCCCCTGTGTAGCTTGGTGATCATAATTTACTGTCATTTACTCTCCTGCTTAAGGAGGTGGATTGTTGTTTAATGCAGACTGAATCATTGGATAAACAGCTCCTTCTGTAGTTACATCCTTTAAGCCAACAGGCAAGCAGCAAACCCAGGACCTGGTGCAAGTGCCTCGGCCCCGTGGTATAATTGTAGGGTCCTGGTGAGGCTGCTCACTGCTTTTAGATGAATCTTGGAATACAGGGTAGCATGCCCTTAGGCTGCCAAGTGGCCTGACACAGCTACAGAGCATGGGAGAGCAGAGGCCATGGGTGCTGGGGTGTGGTGGTGCTCAGTGCAGAAGGGATGAAGCAACCAGGATGCCTTAATCTTGTGGAAAGGTTGGTTCCTCTGCTTAAAGAGCAGTTTGTCGTTACTGGGCTTCTCTTGACAGGTACAAGAAGAACATCAAAGCCTTGTATATTGTGCACCCAACCATGTTCATCAAGACCCTACTGATACTCTTCAAGCCTCTGATCAGGTAGGAAGGAAGCACTCTAGGAGGCTCCCCCACATGCTCACACTGCAGGGGAACAGTGGGGCATTCCCACAAGGGCACAAGGTGAGCCCAGGCTGCCAAGCCTATCCTGGAGTCTCTCACCTTATTCAGTCTCCTCCTGCTTCTGAGCTCAGAAATACTCACACACCAGAAATACCTCTGTGGGAACCTACAGAGTTTGCAGCTCTGTGCTGCTCCTTTACTCTCCAGCCAAGTAGAAGTAAAAAGTTGCGGGCTCTGCTGATAGTGAAAAAGGAAGTAGGAGTATCAGTCCTAATTATATTTAATTTATTGTGATACTGAAATCATAACTCTATGAAATAATTGGGAGTAAAACTTTCTCGAGCCTTCTGCTGAGCATCGGAAGGAGAAATCCAGCATTTTAGGGAGCCTGCTGCTACTAGGGCTTCTAATGTATCGTGGAAAGTCTTCGCATCTCCTGGTAAAATAGATGGAGTGGGAGAGCTATGTGGGTGACATCTCTGCTGCTCAGCCGTACCTACCCTTTGCCCCACTGATGTTTCTTGCAGCCCCCTGCTCTCCTTTTCTGTAAGAAGTCAGTTCTGTTACTGGATTTCCCGATTCCTCACGTATCTGCCTTTCTCTTGTTTTTCAGCTTTAAATTTGGACGAAAGATTTTTTATGTGAATTACCTTAGTGAGCTGGAGGAATATGTGAAGCTGGAACAGTTGGGGATCCCAAGCCAAGTGCTGAAGTGAGAATACTGCCTGTCTCCCACTTGCTTAGGGCTCTTTGAGAGGGGACTTTTTTTGAAAGAGTGGCAAGGAAGGAAGAGTTTGTTCCACTCAGGCAGTGGTTTTGGAGGGTGTGGTGACAAGTTGCCTTCAAGCCTATGCTTTCTCTCTATAGTCCTTCCTGTGTGTCCTTGGCCCCAGTCCCCAGTTGTGTCTTTGAGTTAAAAATCCTCCTCCAGTGGAGCACCAATCCTGCATCTCCCACTCACCCTCTGGGGACTTTCTGCAAGATGCTGACCTTAACACTGACCTGGAGCCCATGGTGTGCATCTGCTTTGTCTGGGCACCTGTTTAGCTCATTCTGCACTGCTCAGCTTGTCTTTGGGGCTTCCCAAAGTTGCCATAATCTCAGTCCTACCAGATTGCTTCTGTGTCCCACACCCACACATGCATCTGTCTCATCACAAGCAGTGCTGTCCTGGCCTCCTGCCCACGCTGTTACTCAGCTACTCCAACTCTTGATTCCAGATAGATACTCCTTTTCTCCCTGCTTTTTTTCTGGCAAACAAATGTTTGTTCTTGTGTTCCGGAGCTGCCTGTCCTGGTTTTACGTAGGTGTAATTGACCATACTAGTCTGGTGCTACCAGTGGGCGTGCAGTGCTGGGTTCATGCACTCTCTGGGAGGTGGAGTGGCTTTTTACTCGTCTGTGTTTTGCTGCAGGTATGATGAATACCTGAGATCCCTGCAGAAACCTTTGCAAGTGCCCCAGAAGCCAACACCCCCACGCCCACCGCTGCCAAACCAGCAGTTTGGAGTCTCCCTACAGCAGTGAGTATCTCTGGACTGTGTTGGTTTTGCCCTGACTTGCTTGATATGAGGTCACTGTATTTATAACTGAACAACAACAAAAATGGCCACGAATTTCTTGCAGTTCAGACTTCCTACAAAACTGTAATCATTTTCCTGAGGAACTCTGTGTTCATGTCCAGATCCTGACTAACTCAGTTCAGTTCCACCCTCTTGATCCCTGGGTTAGATTGTTTTTGCAGCTTAGGGTCACTAAGGGAGGAGCAAAGTAAGGACCACAGGGACAGCTTTATGGCACTGGAAACTTCCTTTTTAGCAAAAGAAGTCTGTAGGAGGCTGACAGAGGTCTCTTTAGGACTATGGTACTTTGAGCAGTGCTGCAGATTTGTTTCTTAGTTTTTTTCTGTATCATAAATTCTATTTTAAAAGCACTTCTATTCACCCTTGTAGTGAATCCCACTCCCCATTCCTGCATAGTGACACAGGCAAACACAGACACTGGCAAGGGCTGGTGATACTGAGTACATGTTGAAGGTATTTTTAACTTTGAGTGTGGTTTTGCCTCCCTGGGGAATGAGGAGGAGCCAGTACTGTGTAGCTAGACAGAGCCTCTGAGGCAGTCTGGGAGCACATCTCCCAGCTTCAGTGCAATGTTTCCAGATGGTGTTTGCCGTGGTGCTGTGTGCCTGAGCTTGTTAGTAGCCTGGGAGGGGTGAACAGCGCCAAGCTATCAAGTGGTGTGGACAATCGAACGTGAGGGTGGCAGTGAGCACCTTGGCATCACAAGGTTTTACCCGATGGCCGTTGTATTGATAAATCTTCTGTCACAAGAATGTGGTGGCTAACATTTTTTTTCTCATGTGTCAGCTCCTTTCTGCCCTTGCTCCTATGGGAAAGGGAAAAGGAAGTGTAACCCCTTTCACCAGGTTCATAACTAGCATCCTTGCCTTCTGGGAAACCCTTTGCCCTGGCATATACAGGCTGGGATTTTTACAGAAGATGGAAAAATGTTCCTGTGGTCTAGTAATGAACTCATAGTTGCTCCAGTGAATGATGTAACATGATGGGTGAAGAGGATAGAAGGCTGGAGTGAATAATGGCTGAACCTGGGATGGCGATAGCAAGATCATGTGTAGTACAGCTTGTGTGGGCAACTTCAAGAGTTGGGGGCTGCATGCAGGGCAGGACCAGTCCTGTGGACCAGTCATGTGTAACCTGTTGTTTCTTGCTGCAGTCTCAGGGAGAAGAGCCCTGATCAGTCTCCTATTCCTCTGGTGGTCAGAGACACTATTGCTCATTTGCGGGAGCATGGTAAGTGTTTGGGGAAGCTGCAGTCCCTTATCAGTGACCTCTGTTCTGTCCAAGCTCCCATCAAGACTGTGGTAAGATAAAGAAGAACCGCGGTCTAGAATAGGGTGTAAAGCCCGAACTAGGGGAGTTATCCTTCAAGTGAGATTGTGCAGGGCTTAGGAGACCTCCTTCTTCAGGAGCCCATACTCCCACTTGCTTGGGAGCCAAATGCTCCTTGTATCCTTTGTCTGATAGTGGAAGCAGAAAGAATTGTTGTACTCTAAGAAAGGGACTTGTTGACATCTTTCTGAATGTCACACAGCATGGATTTATAATTGTTAAGGCCAGCATTTTTAGAGACTCTGACACGGCTGATTTTTTTCTTGTCCATCTTCTGTCACTTCACAGCTCTTAATACAGAGGGGATTTTCCGGAGATCAGCAAATACACAGGTTGTCAAAGAGGTCCAGCAAAAATACAATATGGGTAAGTGCCCAAACACATCGGAGCCCCTCTCATTCCCTAATTACTACTGTCCAAGTGCACCTGTGTTGGAACTAGTCCATCATGGATCCTCTCCTTCTCTGATAGGTCTGTAGGTGAGGCCTCATCTTGGGGTATGACCTGAGTTGCAAGGGAGAAGCATCTGATACTTCTGCTGTGTGGAAAACATATTCCTTCCCACTCATGTTCTTCTTATTACCCTTTTTTTTCCTGAAGGTTTCCCTGTTTCTTGGGGTGGGATATACTGTCCTACTCTGGTTATACTGGAGGGGCTGAAGATGACCAGGAAGAAATTTAGTCATGTTTCATTTGATGACTTCTAAAGATGTAGTGCTGGATTCAGCACTGCTTTGTATATGATTTTGGGACTTATTTTTCCACTCTGCTAGAAGATGTGGTACTTCAGGATTCTGTGTTCTTTAAAATCCCCTTCCTTAGTTTTGGGCTCTGATCATCATGTCCTGTCCATTGTCTGGCCAGTGAGCACTGAGTCTCTGCTCTGCTTTCTCAGGTGTGCCTGTAGATTTCCAGGAGTATGAAGATGTCCACCTCCCTGCTGTGATTCTCAAGACCTTCTTGAGGGAGCTACCTGAGCCCCTCCTCACTTTTGGCCTCTACAGCCATGTTGTCAGCTTCCAGAGTGAGTTGTAACAAGTGTGCTACTCCCTGAATATTGCACTGGCTAAGCACAAAAATGTCTTCGTGGGGGCATGCATGGGATACCTTGTGGCTGCCAACAGGGCTTTCATCAGGATGGATGCTGAGGATTGTCCCATCTCTCTGGATTTTTAGGTGTGGAGGAGGTGAAACGTGTGGATGTTGTTCGCAAAACGCTCCAGGATTTGCCAGAAGAAAACTACCAAGTGCTCCGTTTACTGACAGCCTTTCTGGTGCAGGTGAGCACTAGCCTAAGCATTTGCTTGATATAATGCTGAGAGGTGCAGGCAGGCCTTCAGCCTAAAAGGTGCAGGCATACAGCCTGTGTGGTGCATACCAGGGAGGCTGAAAGCTCCCCAGGGTGGAGGTAGAACTACAAAGTAGCTGAGTAGAAGAGGGGTCTCAGATCTGCTTTACAGTACTTTCTGCTGCCACTGCAGGGCTATTCAAGCAAGAGAGAAGATCATCAGTGGTGATCTGGACTTGTAGAGATATTATCTGACTGTGCTCTTGGTCCTGTTGTTGTGATATGGCCTGATCAGCTTTTCTCCTCTCATTTTCTCTGGGAGTCTGTCAGCTCTGGCTTTGGGAAGGGTAGAGGGCAGCTGCTGTGCTATTCTGTAGGATTCACAATGGTCTCTTTCCTTCCCACATAGGTCTCCGCTCACAGCGACATAAACAAGATGACAAACAGCAACCTGGCAGTTGTGTTTGGCCCAAATCTGCTCTGGGCCAAAGATGTGGCCATCACTCTAAAAGCCATCAATCCCATCAATACCTTTACCAAATTCCTGCTGGACCACCAGAAGGAGCTGTTTGAGGCTGCAGAGGCCTGAATCCAGGCCAGCCCACAGCTGCACACTGTGCCCGCCTTCCCCCTTCTTTGTCTTGGAGCTGTGACCAAGCTGTCTCCAGTACAGAGGGACCATTGATCTTCTGGGTGATGAGCAGAGTGAGGGCTGTGGAGATGATGGTGAAAGTGTGCAAGTAAGTGAGCAGGAGACCTGCAGCTCTGGATGGGCAGGGGAGCTGGTCTCCCAGCTGCTGAGACTGGAGTCCTAACCCACCTGCGCAGCTCCTCCAGGGCTCATCACCAGTTTTCTGCCCTATCAGATGACCTGCCTTCCTTTCCTCCTTCCCTTACGTGCAGTTTTTCTGCCTCCTCGTCCCTTCCTCAGCACAGATCTTTTTGTTCAAGCTCCCAATAGCCCCAGCTCACCCCTCCATGCCTCAGCTGGGCTGTCTGGGCTAGGGCGGGCTTGCTGGGTTTTGTGATTGACATTGTTACTGCGAGTGCCATTTCTCAGCACTGAATGTGCATCCTGCCTTTCCCCAGAGGCACCTAAAGCAGGGAAGGGAGCAGCAGCCCTTGTGCTTCAGGTAGCAGCATGTCCTGCACTTGCAAACACCACTCTAGACCCCCTGCTTTTGGCAGGCAGGTGAAGGACAGGCTCAGGGCAATGGGCTGTGTTACCTGTCAGACTCCAAAACAATGAGGGTGAGTTTAGCCCAAAGCCCAGCCTCTCTGGGGTCACCCACTCTAGACACTATTCAGTGTTTGCTGGACTGTAGTGGGTGACTTGCCTCCCGTAGTTATCCAGCGCAGGTGTGTTTGTCCTTCCAGCAGCACTTCCAGCCTGGCTGGGAAGGTTCATGCCAGGCCTGGCTGTGCATGCGGGCCAGCTGTGACCCTTTGACAGCTGGTGAGTCTGAATGGCAGGAGCAAGTGCCCTGGTGGCACTGAGCTGCTGAACACCATGAGGATCACTGTCTGTCCTGGCAGCAGCACAAGGCCGCTTCATCTGGCACATGTATCTGTGCTGACTGGCACAGACCGCCTTGACTAGTTAGTTGTCTTTTTGAGCACAACTTTCCCCAGCACAGTGTAACAGAGAGCATGGCCTTGAGGGAAGGTCTGGGGACTGGGGCTAACCCTCACCGTGGAGTGCACCAGGCCTGGATTACAAATTTCTGCCCAGGTGCTGAGCACCCATGTGCCAAAGCTGTGAGGGAACAGCTATTCCATGCCAACGGCCTTTGCTGTGTCTGCTCCTGGGTTCATACCTTCCACCCTACCATCTGGTCAGATTCATCCTGTATGCCCTGGGCACAGCGGGAGGGATTGGGTTCTCTGCAGGGCAGGCTCAGAGTGGGGTGGTTCTGGCAGCTCCCCAGAGCAGCTGCAATACTGTTAGAGCATTGGGTTTGGGTTGCCTCATTCCCATTACCTGAAAGAGATCCTTCTTAGCCTGGGCCTGTGAGGGTTTTAGGAGGGAGCTTCTAGCCTTACTTCACTGGTGTGATATATCTTTGTATCTTGTGCCCTGTGTGCCTGGGCCAGACCTCCCTGCTGCATCTGGCCTCAGAGACAGATCTTTTGGACCAAGCAGAACTGTTTTTTTAAAACCTCCTGGATGCTAAATAGAATTTGCTTTTTCATAACATTTTAGCCTGCCTTTAAACACCGACCAAAGGTCAGTGCCCCTGGTGTGATCAAAGTAAGTGGCATCTGCTGTAGGAATTAAGGAGATTGCTCTTTTTGCTAAACTCTGGAATGGGGTGGATGCAAACATAGGCTGCTCTGCAAGGCAGCACAGGTGCAGCTAGCTGGCTTGGAGGAGGAACACCAACATGTGGGTGGGAACAGTGAACAAGAAAGTGAGTATTACTAAGACTGGAGCAAGAGACGTTCTTATGATAGGACTGGATCTGATCCATTCTAGATACTGGGAGACTTTGCCCTATGAAGGCTACCAGGCTGCTGACTTCAAGTCTTCCTCTTCCACTAGTAGGAGCCTTCTCTGTTTGGCCAGGATATGAATTTTTTCATCCTGAACAATTCACAGCAGTAACCAAGTAAATGTTTTGGAGCTAGGGAGAATCTGCTCCTAATTCATCTCTGATGTCTTCTAGAGTGAGTTAGGAGGGCTGATGTGCTGTGGAGGAGTAATCTGGGGTGGACTAGTGTGGAGAGAGGTGTACTTGCCCCAGTGTTTAAGGGGCAAGGCTGTGGAGGCTGAGGGAGCCCAGTGCAGCCCCTCTTTCCCTGCAGGCATCCTGCTCTGTGGAGGTTTTGGTAGGGGAAGAAGGAGACTTGGTGCTCTGACTGCATCTGCAGCAGACACTGGCATCACCTTCATCTCCCTAGAGGAAAGGCAAGCCCAGCTAACTTCTGGGACAAACAAGCCCAAGGTCAGCAACCTGGAATCCAAGTGCCTGCGTGCATGAGGCCTGGCCTTATGCACTCTCTGGGGAAGGTGGCATGTTCCGGCCTTGCATAGCAGCAAGGATTGTTCCCTGCCCAGCAGCCAGAGGAGCAGTACTGGAGTAGCTCCTGTCCAGGGGAAAAGTGGAGATTACTGCAAGTGTCTGAGTTCTGTCTGGAGTTTGGTGGTTTATTTTGGAGGTTTTTTTGGGATTTAGGTTTTTTTAGTAAATTCTTGAAATGACGTTTCCTTTTTTAGCAAAATAGAGGCTGGTTCATCCCCTGCAGGCAGGGATAAAAGCCTGCTCTGGTTCAGTGCCTGCAGGGAGCAGATTTGGAGAGTGTTCAGGGAACTACTACTGCTCATGGTGGGAAAATGCTTTCAAATCCTGGAAGGGACCCACTGTAAATATCCCCTTTCTTCTGCTGCTCCTTGGGCTGGAGCTGCTAAGGGCCCTGGAGCAGGCACAGTAGCTAGGGTTGCTTTTGCAGTCTGTTCTCCTGAATGCCTTGTATTGAAATACCCCTCCTGTGACCTGAGCAAGGAACTGGCCCAGGCCTGCCTTCAGCCTGTGTCAGGCGGGTGGTCACCAGAGCCTGCGCCCGCCAAGGCCAGGGGGTTAAATTCCCTCCTCACACGGGCAGGGTTCTGGCTGGGCTGGGTTTCTCTGCATTGTATAGGTCAGGGGCAGTATACATAAGGTGCTGGTCTGTGTCAGTTTTCTCCTTGCTGTAGAGCTGCCCAAGGGTCTCTTCCCTGGCTTATCTTTCAGGTTAGCTATTAGCCATTTCTTCCTGTGGGGGTACTTGTTCTGCATCAGCCTTCTGCTTTTAGCACCTAGAACATTCCCCTCTGCGAAGCCTCCTGCTGTCTTAATGGCCTCTGATCCCTCCCTGGCCCAAGCTGTGAACTGACACCAGAGCTTTTGGGTGGTGCAGGGGGTCTGGGGCCATCCAGATGCCTTGTGGCAATGTGTGCTAACTTGAGAGAGCTGAGGGCCAGTTTGGTCCCTGTTTCCTTTTTTGTGCACAGGGGCTCCTGTGCAAAAACTTTGGCTTTGCTTTTGTTGCTGGCGTTCCCTGCCGCCTTCTTTGTTGATGTTCACCAGGTGCAGGCCTGGGTTTTCATGGTTCACACTGTTTGTTTTCTTTTAATCTGCACCAATCTTGTATTTCACAGTTTGCACTTTTTGTATTTCAATAAAAATCAAAATGTAATCACAGATCCAGGTATGTCTGTCAAGTGGCAGCAGCAGTGGCACATCTACAAGAAACAGAAGTAAGGCAGTCTATGCTGCCAACCACAACCATGCTGAGAGGGAGGAAAGAAAGTATGAAATGCCTCCTATGTGAGTAGCTCTGAAGAAATTCTAGTTTGCAGGAGTCTTGGGCTGGAAACCGAGTTAAAACAAAAATGTAGTATAGATTTGGCTCTTTCCTGAAGAGGGCTGTTCTTCCGTGTTACCATCTTCCTGTCATGGTGAGCAGTCTGCCTAGGATTGCCCAGGGTGCCAAGTGGGAGCCACCTTAAGATTAGCTGGCTAAGTTTACTCTGTGGCCAGGTGATGCGTGCAGTGGAAGCCTGCACGGTCTCATTTCAATGTATGTGGATTGCTAACTTGATGAACAATAGTCTGGATAGGACCACCACACTCCCCTTGATCCATACTCAGTTCACTGCCTTTTCCTAAAGACTGTAATTTGCCTGTTACATCAGTAAGCTTTCTGGCTAGGATGCAAGAATTAAGAGTAGAATGGAGAACACTGGAGCTGAAACCATCAGCATTGGGCAGTAGTCTGACTCCCGGGATGTCAGCGATGATGTGTCAGGATGATGTGTTAATGCTGATGTCAACACTTGAGTGTCTGAACTGTGTGCTGCTTGTCAGTTTTTGTTGTTCATAAACTGTCCAGTTAAGGGCTTCCCAGTGTTGCCAGTTCTCCTTCTGCATGTTGACATGGCCCCAGTAATGGGGTCAGCGTGGTCAACATGCCAGCTATACAATGAGATCTCAAACCTCCTCTCAGTGTAGCAGTTGGTCCTGGCTCTGGGCTTTGTCACAGTGACCTGCCTGGCATTGTGCTGTAGCAACATCTGCGCAGAGGAGCTGGAGAGCAGGTGCATCTGTCCCTGACAGGGAGCTGGCATTGTTATGTGCAGCCATGGGCAGTACTGAACACAGCATAAACATTGCACCTGGACACGTTCTCAGGAGTAGCTGCCCCATGGCTTTATGGCCAGTGTTCTGAGAATTTTTTTTTTAATAAATACATACAGTAGGCTCACAATGGGATGGTATTTAATTGTTCATGACCTTGGTGATTAATCATACTTCTGTGATTGTTTGCTTTCTCACTCATTTGCTGATAGTTTTCCAATCCCTTGTCTTACTGGTGACATGGTGTAAATGGTGGATCCTGAAAGCCCTGTAGTAAACCCCAGATCCTACAGGATGGTTTCTATGAGTTTTGACACTGTACAGTGTCTTTTTAAAGTTCATGAAATGACACTCATAAATACACACATATACCTGCATATAACGTAGATAGATTGGTTATCTGTAAGATTGCAGTGGGATGCTCAATTTACTGTGTTACCTTCTGAAGATGTGATTAAGAAAAGATTGCTTTTATTAGTTACCCTTGTATCCCAAGCTGGAATATTCCCTTCGTAGAAGCTTCTACTACACACAGTTATTTTTCCTTTTTTACCCCCCATTCCTGCCATTTTATCCACTGTGTCTTTTGTAATAACCAGACACCCTTTACACTGCAGCTTAAATCAGCAGTTGTTTTAAGTACACAGACTTTTATAATCTTGTCTTTCCTTTAAAGGGAAGGTGTTGGCACCCTACCTAGCATTGTGTGTTACGCAGGGTTAACTTTTATCAATACTAGAATACAGCTGTTAAGTTTGGTTATTCTTTCCGTATCTTATTAGTCTCTGCTAACTCTCCTGTCAACTCAAAACATTCCTATGCTTCTTTAAGCGTGAAGTAGGAACCGTGTATAATGCAAATTCTGCAGGTCTATTTTTTTCCCCTTTTCCCACCCCTTTCCTCTGAGGACAAGTTAATATTTCAGTGAGGGTGGGACATCCAGGTAATTCAGTTTCCCAATTCACTGGTGAGGGCAGCAGGGTCGAACACTGTATGACTGTTCCCCTCACCTCCAGGCACCTGTTCTGTCTGTCCCTTGCTGTCCTTCCAGTAGGTTGATCTCAGTAGGATCCCACTGACTGCTCCAACTATAATGCACCAGTCCATTTTGCCCTATCTGATGGAGGCAGCAACTTGCTCTGTCCTGCGTTCACTGACAGGCCCCTGACCCTCCTGTTTCCTGGAGGAAAATGAGCCTGGGACTGTCCCAGACCTGCTGGTACACACAGAGAAAAGCAGAGAGTGTTGCTTACATAAAAGTTTTATTGGAAATTCTTTGAATACTTGAAGTACACTGGAGACTTTCCAAAACAATACACTTGAGGAGCCTTCCCCTCCACCCAAAGTATCTGTAAATCAGCAGCTACATACATACTGTCCTTTGAGTCGAGCAGAGAGCTGCTAAAATAAACAGCCTTCATAACACAATCTGTGGCAGGCCACAGCAGCAGCAAGATCTTTACTGAAGCAGAGCATTTGTGCAGTGGTCAGGGAACTCTGAGCCTTGATGTAGCAACTGTGTGTTGAAACTGAGGAATGTCCAGAGAAGAGGCAGGTAACTCAGCCCTGGAGAATCTCTTATTGCTATGGCCATCCAGCTCAACACTAGCAGCTCATATAGACAATTTTCCAGCCTTTTGAAGTAGAAAAAAACGTGCCACAGTGACATTCTGCCTTATGAGATATGAGAGCTGTAGCCACGTTAGGAGCTCCATCAATAAAAGAGCACAAGTACAAGCACTGACCTCCTGGGTGGGATTAACAAGAATGGCAGTGCTCCCTGCCAGCTCCACACCTTGTCTGCAGAAGAGCACAGCAGAAGAGCACAGCAGGAGTGCTGGCTAGATGAAGTTTAACCTCGACTATTCTCCATTCATATGGTGTGAATCAGCACTTTGCCTCATCTCTGCTGCTCTGCAGCCCAGATTGTATCACTTTAGAGACTAAAGGTGACAACCACCTGTCTATGAGCTACTTCGTACAAGGCAGCAGACTAACTTCCTGAGCACAGGTGAGAGGCAGCTGATCCATTAATTCCTTGTGTTCCTGCTCCCTTCTGTGACTCTTTGCACCTGTCAGACAAGGTGGCTGTTGGCTGGGGATCAAGTATTTGTTACAGCCCATGTAACTAATGCCCTCTTATAAACTGTTTCATCTTGGAAGCTTTCTTAAATGTTTGTGCATCTTACTTTACACTGACAAAGCAACTTCCTTGTGAGGTTGCTAATTGAATTGGTTGAGTAAAATAAAAAGGTTCTGGTGGGTAACTTTCCTTCAGTAAAGCTCTTACCTGGAGTTTTAGAGTTTACGAGGCCTCCCACCAAACACATTGGTCAACAAAAAATCTGGTAAATTTCAAAGCATTGCATTGCTCTGACCTTACAAGTAAGCTCTGTTCTGAATGTGGCTCCTTGCTCCAGCAGTGGCACAGAAATAGTGTTCCAGAGTGAAGCTGGGGTTCCCCCATCAGCTGCAGGCAATCTCTTCCAACTACGAATGCAGCTAAGCTGAAGAAGCTGCCACATTGCACTAACTAGAAGGCTGGCTACTCAGCCATTCTGAGGAAATGAAGATGGTTTCTTGGTACTCAAGCAACACAACTCCACTTGAAAGAAAGGGGAAAAAAAAGTGCTTTTGGACAGTAAGGGGTCTTGCAGTTGCTCACTCTAGTTACGCGTGGGAGGAGGAGAGAACCACAAGAAAACCCACCTTATCGAAGTTCCTGTTTAGTGTCACCATTTCTCCTCCCATCCTTACATGAGGCAGAAGACATGCAACAGCCAAATCACCCACAGAGTGCTGCCAGCCAGTCACACTGTCAATGGCCGGATTATTACAAAAATAAAATTTCAGCTACTCAAAAGCCAGCTGATTAAGAAGTACCATAAGCTTCCCAAAAAAGTGTGCTTTGAAGAAGCTGCCTTCTGAATGGCCAAAGAACACTACAAATTCATCCATGCCTATCAGAAAACAGCTTTTTACCAAGTCCCTGCCACTCCATTCCACTGATGTGTGCATTTCATTCCATCAATGAGCCCTGACTGGATGTAATGGACACACAGTCCCCAAAACAGGGTATAGTATTAATCAAATCTGCCTTAGAAAATAAATATCTTGGATATTTTCCTGCAAAGAGAGACCAGTCTCACTGGCCAGGGTTCCATGGCACACTTGCTCTCTGCAGTGATCAGGACAGAATGACCCGCACTACTACATGAAAACAGAACATCTTTTAAATATAGGTTTCTTTAAAAGCAATAAATATTTTTTAATTCTTAAGATCATCTATTAACCATAAAGCAGGAAGGCTTGCAAGGATTAGAGGAAAAAAAATCTTGGACTAAGACTCCTAGTTACATAACCCTAAAGAAATAGGATTCCTAATATTTACAGTTATGTTTCAGAAGCAGAGACTATGAATTCAGCATCGTCAGAGCTGCTACGTGCAGGCTTGCCAACAGTCAACACTGCTGAACTCAGCATGGCCGAGTGTGGGTGCACTTGGGAAGGAAATGTGGAAAGCATTTCTGAAGTTTCACTCCTGCTTATCAGCCACCTAACAGAGGGCCTTGCACAAAATGACTGCGTAGAGACCCAGTTCCTTAGAAGCAGGAAAACAAAGGTAACTTGTATTACGCAAGTCCCAAAGCTGACGTCTCTCCCTGGGCTTCAAGCATGCACTCTGAAGTCAGGATGAAATGCCCAGTTCTGCGGAATGGATGTCCTGGACTTCAAACTGTCAAATTTGCTGAACTCACAGACCCTGGAAATAAGCCAAAGCTTTCTATGCTCTAACAGGATCAGAGACTGTAGGAAGAAGTCTGTTAGCAAGAAGCTCTACCTAGGGAACTTACACCGTAGGACCCTTGGAGGAAACTATATGGCAACTTTTCACAAAGCCCCTCCATACAGAACACAGACTGAGGAGAAAATAAGTTTCCATACACTGGAGTTTGACTTCCTGTGTCCCTACTGAAGTCTTAAAACTGACTGTGAGCAGGAAAAGCGGTCCAGAACTATGTGGTGGAAAAGTTGAGGAAAATCAGCAGATGAGCCGTATCTGTTGATGAAGAGAGCAAAGAAAGCTCACTTGATGGAAAGAACTAGTCAATGTGAACAAAAGGCAGAGCAGGGGCGATAGAGATACTTGTTGATGTCATCTCCAGGATGCCTTGAGGAGGAAGAATTGCTGCAGCAGAACTGGGAAACAGCTTCACTGCAAGGTTTCCACGAAAGCATCAAATTCTTTGACGTTTTTCTCGTGGACTGCCAGCTTCTCTGGTAATGAGTCCTGGAAGGGTAAGGAAAGATGCAGATCAGGGCTCATTCACAGCAGACAGAAGGAAATTTTAAACACACTAGGAAAAAAAAATCTTTCTGAGTCATGCAATCCCTCTCCAGTGCTCTGGGCTCTCCTTTCTACGTGCACAAAACCAGAAGCCCTCTGGCAGCATCCAGCAAGTGACCCTGAGAAGGGCACTCTGCCCAGAGTCTGTTTGTTCTGCAGGAACAGGAGGTGCACTGGGGCCTCACCTTGTGCAATCCCCACCAGCTGCAGCACAATAACCCGCTCATGTCACTGCCTTCATTAAGTCACTTGCTGCTCTCAGACTTTGGTTTTCATTTTTCTCCACGTATGGTACAATGCCAGAGAGCCTAATGGAGCACTCACCCGGGCATGACTTTCATCAGCCACACCAGAACTTCAACTCTGCTCAGGCTGCAAGGTCAGGCCTGGTTTGCCAACAAGTGTGACACCCCAAGGGCAGGATTAGTTTGGGGGCTTTCAGTGACAACCAGAGCAAGCATGCTGCAGCAGCCTTCAGCTTCAAGACAAACACACCGGTTTCAGAGCCTCAGGTGTGCCACCAACAAATCTGCATTTATCTGGAACATATTAGTGATGGACCCCCTTTGGGCAGGGTCTCTCTTCTGAAAAGTATAGGAAAAACATGGGGCTTGTTAAAGTGGGTCCAGGGGAGGGCCACAAAAAATGATTTGAGGGCTGGAGCACCTCTCCTGTGAAGACAGGCTGAGAGACTTGGGGTCATTCAGCCTGGAGATGAGAAGGCTCTGCAGAGACCTTATCGCGGATTTTCAGTACTAAAAGAAGATCTTTAAGAAATATGGGAACAGACTTTTTAGCAGAGCCTGTTGTGATAGGACAAGGGACAACGGTTTTAAATTAAAAGAGGGTAGATTCAGACTAGATAAAAGGAAGAAATTTTTTTATGAAGCTTGTGAAAAACTGTAACAGGCTGCCCAGAAAGGTGCTGGATGTTTTGTCCATTGAAGATGTCCCTGCTCATTGCAGAGGAGTTGGACTAGATGACCTTTAAAGGTTCCTTCAAACCCAAACTATTCTACAATTCTATGAAGATACTTTTTTCAAACTAGGAATAGGGAGAGCATTATAAAGTACATATGATTCCCACAAACAGAAATTTCAGGGTTCCATACCAAATCCTCTGCCATGGACTGTGCTCCAATGTCAATGGAGAGGCTGCTGAGTTGAGGGGGGTTCTGAAACTCACGGTAAAATGTCCCCAGGTCCATTGGAAGAATGTCATCTTTTGAAAATGCTGGTTTCTAGAATCAAAGATACTGCTGTTAATTCCCAGAGACCCTTTTGTTATAATCTCAGGTAAAGTAATTTCCTGCTATCAGTAAACATCTTGGCATTACAACTGTTGCTGCAATAATGCATATTAAATAACTGAAGAACAGGCAATATCACTTGACATCACAATATCACTTAAGCAGTTGAAAGAGAACATTTCTTTGGAATCTGGCTCCTTTAGGTGTTAAGAGAGAGGATGCCAAGCCCAGATGTTGGTAGAGAACTGAAATGGTATTTAATTTGTAGCTGTTGATTCCCAGTACCAGTGTCTCTGCACTTCTGGGACTGTCAAGCCCTAGTGTGGTCCTGTGAATGATGTGTCTTTTTCACTCCCACTGAAAACTACTCTGACATCATTTTGCCATTGCACCAGCACGTGAAGCCCACCTAAGGTGCAGGTGTTGTGTAAGAGCTCTGATGAGGGCACTTACAAAGTCGATCATAACAAAGTCATCATGGGTGTTCCCTGTGCTGCTGCCACTGGAGCCCTCCGAGTGTAAGCTGCCTTGTAGAGGAGATTCAGTTTCTGGGGATTCAGGAGGATTGACCTGCCCAAGAAATCAAAGACGGTGAGTACTGATCTTACAATCATGTCTGTCTGTGTACTTTGGCAGTGTGGGGGCAGTTAGGAGGTTGGACAATAAACATTAACTAGAGCAGGGGCAGCAAACACATGCTGTTATTTGCATGTCTACAGAGCCCAAGATTCAACACAGGAGACTTCTTGAAACCAAACAAATCTGAATAACTAGTTATTTTCTCCAAAACCAAAGTGTTTTCAAGGCAGAGAATAGCATGGATGTTTGCATAAGGGATGCTGAGAAGGCACATATACCTCTGGAAGAGTCTTACCATGGGGTCGTTATCTTCCAGCTCAACATTCTTGGGAGCAAACATGGCAAAAGGAATGTCTAAGTTGGCCATGGTCACCTGAGGAGATTTAGCAAACAGAATTTCACTAAGATGCTCTGCTTACCTGGCACAGAAAAGGATATTGAATGTCTTTGTCAGGCCAGCTAAAAACGGCCCAAAATCATGTCAGCAGTTAGGCAGGAGGCTGACAACCTCATTTAAAAGGCATGAAATCCAGAGATGATACTCAGTTGACCTAATGCACATACATACCTTGAGGTGGGATAGCTTCTATGCATAACTTGTATAATATAGGCAAGGATTAATGAACTGCTACAAATTGAAACAATTCTCCTTCCTTCATCCAAAAGGCCTAAAACTGCAGCCCTATTATCTTCAGGCCCTGGGCAGATCTCTAAGCTGCCCTAGCTGAACTTAAATACTCGCTTCTAGTGATGAACTCGTCTACTACACGTTCCTTCAACGAAGGAGGCTTGCTACCAGCTTTCCTAGTTTATGGACCTGTGGTAGTGGCAGATCATAGTGAGATCCAAGTGGAGTATTAAGTCTTCTATTCTCAAATAGGGTGTTGGCAAAGTGGAGCAAATTCAATGGCTATCACATCCCAAAAGGATTTTATGAAAAACAAAATAAGCCTTGGTAAAACCTCATAGGGAAATGCAGCAGGCAGAAATACGCACTCTCAGTCTCTGAGGTTGCCCTGGCATTGGGGTGCCCTTTGCTCCTCTATGTATGAACAGATGGGAAAAGAAACGTATTATGGTGCCCTCTGAGAAGATCTACTGCTCATTACCTGGTTAATGGGTTTGTTGACAAAAGCTCCCACCTTCCGGATAAAGATGGTCTCCAAAAGGTCATGGGGAGAGCCACACTTTCCTTCACTGCTGTTGGATACTGTTTCTGTGTCCTCACTGGGGGAGGAAAATACATAACTAGTGCCTTGTGACACAAACAGTGTAGATAAGTAACATTCTTTATGAGACTCCTTCATTGTTCTTGGCTTACTCCTAGTATTGGAAGAAGGACAACAGAGATCTGTCCTTGTACCATACCTTCCTCCTCAGTCAGGAGCACAAAAGGAGAGTGGACACTTATGGAATCAGATTTTTGTTTAAAGCTGGACAAAAGCTATTTAGTTGAATGAAAAGTTGCTGCCAACCGAAATAGGCTTTTCTTCTGGGAAATGGACTTTTAACTTGTGCGTGTTCACAGCAATTCCTGTTCATCACTACTACTTTCTTCAGTAACAGATCTCTCAGGAGGTGAGGGCAAGAACCACAATTGTATCTGTCACTCAGTTTATAAAGGCAGCAATCTAGCACATCACAAAAGCCACTCCCAGTATGATTAATTCACTCCATGGCTATTAGGTACTTCCATAACCTGTTTGTTTTGGTTTTTTTCCTACCACACGTATTCAGAACTTTAAAACAAAAATTGGTTTAGTCTCATGGAAAGACGATTACTTAGTATACCCAGGAAAGTGCTAGTGCAAATGAGTTTTGGTTTCCCCAGAGCAAGATCTCTATGACTCACAACTATGTGACCCCAAGAGAGATTTCTCAAGAGATAAATACAGTGATCAAAAAACCAGAAGGATTTAACTAGCTGAGAGGGAGTTGATTTAGGACAGTTTGAGGTTGCATTGTTTCCTTTTAACTAACTTTGTGCCTAAAGTTTCTTACTAAAATGGTGAACAGATTTACGGTAACTACAACTGGCTTTGGTAACAATGCACATTAAGTCTCTAAAGAGTTTAAGACTCATTTGTGAACTTACTTCATCTTGTTTTACAATCAGCAAAACCAGCAGAACGATTGAAAAAAATTATAAAATTTATAATAAAGTTGACATAACAGGAGGATATTACATGGACTAGTAGGTTTAAATAGATGGGCAAGATCACTGTTTGGAGAAAGGCTGAAAAAGACCCAATCGGAGAAAGCTGTAAGTTGTTTTGAGGGATGGAAAGACAATAGATAAAAAGGGGATAAAAAGTTTTATCTTAATAGGCTTATAAATGGGTTAGCAAAAGTGATGGATCATCTAAACCCAACCTACCTACTAGAAGGAGTAGCTGCTGAGTAATGGACTCCATCCAGTGGGGTGCACATCCTCTCTTGGTCAGCTTGAGTGCCATGTGCTGGCTGGCTAGGAACTGGGGGAACTCCCCCTTCTTTACCTGGACCAATCAACTGAGATAGAGAGGAACAGCTGAGTTAGAGATCTCAACATCAAACCAACACCACAGTGCAATACAAAGCAGATTTCATCATGCTGGGCATAAGTTGTGGGGGTTTTGGCATATGACTGGGCTCTAGCCCCCATAAGGCTGAGAGAGATGTCATGTGGAAGTGGATTATCACAATACAAACTCATTTTTTATTCCCTTTCTACTCTACTCTTCTCTGCTTTAGGCCTGTTTTACACTGCAGAGTTCTCTGGCTGTAGGTCCTCTGCTTCATGGGGAGGAATGGAGGAAAAAAACTTATATCCTCTTGCTACAACCCCATGGCTTCCTACATCTTCCTGAGAAGGGGAAGTGGAGAGAGAGGTGCTGATCTCTTCTCCCTGGAATCCAGTGATAGGATGCATGGGAGTGGTTTGAAGCTGCACCAGGGGAGGCTTAGACTGGACATTAGGAAGCATTTCTTTTCAGAGAGGGTGGTCAAACACTGGAACAAGCTTCCCAGAGAGGAAGCCAATGCCCCAAGCTGTCAGTTTTTAAGAGGCATTTGGACAATGCCCTTAATACCAGGCTTTAACTTGGCCAGCCCTGAACTGGTCATGCAGTTGGATTAGATGCTCAGTGTAGGACCATTCCAACTGAAATTAATATGTTCTATTAACATTGTGTCAGCAAAACTGGTGTAAAACCCACGTCACAGGCAGAAAAAGACTTCTGTCAACTTTGCTTATTTGTCTGATGAACCCATATAATTATGTCAGTATGAACTGTCAGTGTATCCTATGTCTAGCCTACAGAACTGTGCTTGGACAGCTACAGGGGCAGGAGCTCTGTAAGACAGGCAAGAGTTTGGAATCAGTGACAAGCTGGTGCAGGCAAACAGGCGTAGTGCCTGCTCTCTTGGTGTAGTTTTTCCACATGACCCCCACCCCAGTAAAGTCAGGGACACTGAGGAGCCAATTCCCAGCTCCTGTGGAAGTTGTGCTTTCTCTGTATTTACTTTACATTCTTTCCATTCCTGACAGACAGGATACCAATGCATGCACTAGTTTCAATGCCTGTCTCGGGTGTACAAGTGACACAAATGGCTGCAATACCAGCCACGCTGGTTCTACTCTCTACAAGTACCTGGTGAGGGTGTGCAGCATTCAAGCCACCAGCAAAGAGTACAGGATACCCCATGTCAGCTGATCCAACTCCCAGGGCAGCAGGCTGATAGGAAAGACGAGAGCTGGAAAGCTAAGAAAGAAGAGAAAAAACAAGGGCAAAGGGAGAGGAGAGAGGAAAGGGAAGGGGAATGCCCCACAGCCTGAATAATCACCAGTCACTGAAGAAGGAACAGGAAAAGTCAGAGGCACAGCATTTCAGGCTGGCAGAAGGATGCTAGATTTTCACTGGAATCAATAATGTAGGTTTTTGCTCTAAAAAATTCTTATTGTTATGAGGGCTACTTGACAGTAGTCTAGGGGACTAAGTCTGAGCCTTGGCAGAAAAACAAGATTGGCTTCCTACATGTGTAGGGGGAGGATGTGCAAGGTATGACTGACATCCAGTCACAGGGAAGCTCTGCTCTACAGGCCTGTTTCAAATACTGGTGTAGTGGGTTGACACCGGCCAGATGCATGAATGCCATCATGAACTTACTAAAGAGCTAATATTTAATATTTTTTCATCTGAAAACAACTACATTATCAACTGTTTGAACCTACTCCCACTGCAAATTAAAACGGCTGATCTTCCAGACCTGTTCAAATAGCTTCAGTGAAAGAATACAGGGTCCCATAAATGTGCAAGGTAAAGAGAACTGGGAAGCTAACCCTTGTGAGATTGCTTTAGGAATTAAGTGTTGGAAGCAGTGAAATCCAGGAGAAATTCCTTACACATCCCAGGCAGAAATCTACCCAGTCAGGTTAGATAAAACTTTCCTGTTCTGACTTGCCTGACCTCAAGAGGAGCACTTCTCCAGAGCTCAGTGTGAGCTCCAGCAGCACCAAAGCTGACATCCTTTACAGGCATCAAAATGAGGAACAGCACTTTCACTCACATGAGGCTAGTTAAGCTGAGTGGACATCTAATGACTGTACAGGTTTTACGGACATTGGCTGTTAACAGGAAATACTCAGAACTGTGCCTTACTACTTGTGTCTTTCACTAACAATCCTTGGCAGCTGTTGTGTTTTTAGGGGTGCTTGTCCTGTCTTTGGGAGACCTTCATCTGCAAAGGCATTTAAGAAGCCAGTCTCAGTAAAGTGCCTGGCTCATTGTGAGTCCACCAGTTTCACAAAGTTTCCCATGCACAACAAACACTCCACATTGTCAAATTTGTACTTTCCAGTATTTGTTTTATCACGCCAAAACTCGTATTCTGGCCATGTAGAGCATATTCTATTGACAACTCACTTGATGTGAAAAGGCCAGTCCCATCACTGGGACCTTCAAGGTGTCCGTCACCACAGGAGGAGGGGTCTGAAAATGTGCCTTTGTGACAGTAAAAACACACTGTGCACAGACACAGACAAACAGAGGAAACAAGGAAAAGAGAGAGTGAGGGGGGAGAGAGAAAGAGAGAGAGAAGGACTTCAGAGAGGAATTATGAAGAGTTGGATGAACTGAATGCTAGTGAAGAGGTTTTGGCTGTAGCAGCCACACCTACACAGAGAGCAGAAGTCTCACTATTGCCAGAAGCACATTCATTTTGTAAAGAATTGACTGTTTTCCAATCTGAGTGAACCACTGAACACAGGTAATATTTTAGACTCCAGTGAATCCTGACAGAAAGTAACTGCCAGAGACTCTGTTCCACAGTTAATTATAATTGGTACCAGTCAATTAGCAAGGAGAAGGCTGAGCAGATGCCAGAAAAAGTCAAGTTTTTTTTTTTTTTTTAAAATCACAAATCATTTGTATTTCAACACTCTCCATCCATCCATACTCCTTATCCTCCAGCTTTCTGAGGGATCCTATCTTGGCAGGTCTGTGCTGCACCCTTAGAATAAAGGGGACCCAGACTATGGTGCAATTCAAACACAGTGATGTGAAGCGAGAACTCCATCAACAGCAGCAAAACTCCAGAAGTAAAAATCTCATAGAGGGTGCTAATGCAAAAAGGGCAATCCAAACCTGGTTCAGTCCCATACCTCCTCCAAGTCGTTTTCCTACCAATGGTTTTCCTTTGAGGAAAGTTTCAGCTTCATTTCTGGGTATTACTCATGGCCAGACTCTCCTGAATTTTGGGCTACTTCACAACACACATACACAGACATGCAGGCTCACAGAGAATGTAACAACTATTTCATTGTATCACAGAGGTTAGGCCTCACTTTTACTGAGAAGGCAGGTGGAGATTCACACAATTTCCCCACAAAATCAGACAGTTCCTAGTATTTTCCTAGTCATTAAGCTAGACAGGACATATAGAAAGCTGGAGAAAAAAAAATTAACTTCTTTTTTCCCTTTTAATTTACTTTCAAGTCCACTCTGCCAAGGCTATTTTACAATTCTAACTGTGGCAACAAAGACTGGCAGTTGCTTTAGAAATAAGGGCACAGCATATGGCAACTATGAGCCACAGAAAAAGAAAGAACGTAGGCTCATACTTAATATGAATCCTCAAGGTTCAAGTGGTTTCATAAAGCTTTTCCCCCTGAATGACAGTAAAGCCTCATGACCTCCAGGGAAATGTCAACTTCAATGTAGTTACATACACTACTACTGTTAAGTAACACTGGCACAAGCAAGCCAGTGGAAATTTCCTTATGAAATCTTTTGTATTTACCCCACTTCAGGAAAACATAGGACACAATTCAGCCACAAACTCATTTCCTGAACTGTGTGTTACAGAATAACAAAAGCTTTATTCCATCAGACTTACCGTGAGTGCTGGCTAATTAGTTCAACATTGCCTGATGCCTTGTCACCTGAAATCACTTTGGCACAAAAATGCTTCCCAAGAGAAGCTCATTTCTAGCTCATTCATAAAGCACAATACATGCTGCTAAACCAGCCATATTAATTCCTCTGAAGCAGCAGAAAGACCCATAGCAAATTCTTTCAGTTTGGAACAGCATTCCAATTATACTTCATTCTATGTTTCACATTGACAGCAAAAGAGATTTAGAGTCTTTAGATTGTCTTTAAAGGTCAGTAGAGCCATCTGCTTGGCTGGACAACAAGGCAGGGCAATCCTGAATATTTAAAGTGATAGGATAACTGCAACTCTGGCCAAGTCTTCAAAGTACAGAACAGTGGAGTCAGATACATAAGACAGTGAAAGAACTTGGGAGTTTCTGGGTTTTCATATTCAAAAGGAAACCATTACCTATTTATTTTAAAACTGAAACTTAAATGAAATTTGCACGGGCAATTTTTTTGCCAGTACTTATTTCTGCTGCCCCAACTAATTTTAGATGGTCCAACAAATACAGCTTTTGTCTTTTTTCTGTCTTTCTCCAGCATTTTCCTGGTATTTCAGTGTTTCTTTCTCAGTGTCAGTCTGTTACCCCTACTTAGGCTGCCTGGCATCAATGGCTTGAATTCCTCCTCTTGCAGTATTGGTGTGTAAATGTGTAAGTACACTGCTGTCCTCTTCAAGCACACCTCAGCCAAGTTCAGGAGTAGGCTCTTTTAATCGTTCTCAGTAATTCAGTCTTTCTAGTCCCCTGGAATTTTGTTGAAATTAGTATCTAATTTCAATAGATTTTACTCAAGAGTGTAATGACATAAGTAACCCACACATTATATTTTAATTAGCAGCAGGAGGCTTTCAGTTTGCACAATAACTTATGTAGGAATATGCAAACTATTCTTACAGCAATTGTTCTGTCTAGAAGTAAAAAGAGCCTGGTTTCTCTTACCTGAGATGGGGGAGAGGTGGAAAAAGATGTGGTACACACTTCTTGGGAATCTTCTACTGAGGGGTATACTGCACCATTGTCCTCACCAGCTCTAAAGCAGCAAGAGAAGACAAATTTTCTAAGTGGAAATATTCCTTAAAACAAACAAATAGTAAAACACACTGGGACAAACACTGCAGGGAGGTTGAGAGTATTTGGGTGTAGTTGAAAGGAGAATTATGAAGGGCTCTCATCTACTTGGCAGAATTGAAGAAAACAACGTGGGAAAACATCAGTTTTCCTCAGGTGTTTCTCTTCTACCCCATGTAAAATAACAGAGGTGTTTCTAACTAATGCTTTTGTTATACCAGCTAGTGCTACTGGCTTCGGTGTTTACACAACCATCGTCAAACAATACCACTGGTCCCAATCTGAATGCCCTCACATTCATTTTACAGAAGACAAACCTCTCATCTCCAAAGAGAAATTAAACTGATTTTCCCCCAGTGGAAATATCCAGGGATGCGTGCATCTGGACACGTAGTTCTGCATTAGGATTAACCATTACACTTTCAAATTCCTGAAGGCAACCAGGATTAAACATCCTTTGTGTCCAAGTGCTTCTGTGACAGATTTGGGAAAATACTGGGGGTCTTGCTGCACTCAGTCTTGTCAATGTGAGGAGAAAAATGTCACCCTTCATTACATGCTCAACTATGTCAATATGACTGACACTAATTCTCCAGTGTCCCTTCCCAAGCTGTCAACAAATAGTGGAAAAGGCTCTGTATTTGGGCATAATGGATGCCTTTACCATGGCCCATGACTTCAACTCAGTATTTCCTCACCTGTAATTGCAGGGATGCATGGGTGAAGAGCTGGGATAGGGACGGTCCACAAAATGATCAATTATAATCCCCATGATAGGAGGGGTCCTCTCAAACTGCCTGCAAGGCAACAAGCAATGGTGTTATTGGCTTTTTCTCTCTACTCTTCCCAATTCATGGTGCCCTCACAGAAAACCCCTGTGTCTATTAATGGGACCAGAGCATCTTTACAATTTCGTCCTGTGACTCCAGGCATGCATCAACAATTTGGAATTCTAGAGCCTGGCTCAGGGCTACCCAAATACTCCCCTTGCTGCAAGGCTTAAGTGTGAGAGAGCATTCTTCATGAAAGAGAATCTCAGCAGGAAAGGATAAGCAGAAGGGAAAGATTTAGGGGCTCAGAATATGAGGGGTTTCACAGTAAATTATTGTAAAACAGTTTCTGACATGATCCCATTTTCTCACCTGGTTGACATGAAAGCAAGGTTGATTCTGTAGGCACAAGACAAAGTGATGGTGCCCACTGGGGTACCCACTGTCCCAACACGGACTGTCTGGAAACCTGTAAAGTTAAGGAATAATTATCAGTTTCACTGATTATTTATGTGCCATACTTTTTTATTCTGAGGTTACATTATCTTATTTCTATAGTGTTTCCATTATCTCTTGCAATCTGAACTCCAAAACCACACACAGAACCCGTAACAAAACAGAAGCAACTAGGTTGCCTTGCTGGTAGGCTTCACCTGCAAGCCTTCTGATATTGCTTCCTGGCTTTGTGGTCTAAAATATTGTTCTAAAGTGTTTCTTGTTCCTCAGTAGATCATGATCTCCTTTACCAGTCCTGCCCCTTATCAACATAATTCCATATTCTTATTTCAGTTCTGGATCACTAGAGTCAAAATGGCAATCACCCTAGACTTTGTCCAAGTACCACCGTTATATTTGGCACCTTGTGACACAAGGCTTCACTGGCAGATCCAAATAAAAAGCATATGTAAGCCTCAGACTAATTTTCCTTACGGTACTTGGGAATACTAGCAAAATGCTAGTCAGAATGAAACACATTTCTGCTCTAGTTTGTGTATTGTCCAGTCATACCTTCTCCCAAGCCACTCAGTTGCACTTCACCAAAATATATCCTGAAGGAAAAGGAAAAAGAAAAGCTATTAGGTCCAGTTGGGACATAATGCTATACTATCCTTATCCCTTATTTAATTTTGTGAGTTGAAAGGTTGGAACTACTTTTCCTCTTCAGGAAAAAAAGCCCAAAATAAACGGCTGGAATGCCCGTCTCAAAAATCCTTAGAGCTACTTCAGAGGAAAACATGTCATGTAAAAACAAGGAGGAAGAGGAAATGGTAGTCTGATCAGAAATTTACCTTTAAGTTTTTTAAGCCTCTGTGGTTAAGTTTACAGTTCAGAGCAAAAACATTTAATAATACAAACTTCACAAACAGGTCTGAGTCTAAGAGCTGATGCTCATCACACAACATAAAAGATTAACCATGCTGTAAAGAGACCTGCTCTTAAGTACATGCCAAGTCAGCAGTGGAGGCAAAATTGAGAAAATAGCTGGAATTTCTTTTTGAGTTCTCAGCTGTGCAAACGATAACAAACCTGAGATTTACAATCATATAAATTAGCTATGCAAACATGTCAAAGACTTTTCTCACAGTCAAAAACAGGGTCTGGAAGACAACTACGAACCACAAGCCAGTCAGACTCACAGGCTAAACAGAGCTGAACTCAGTATTTGGATGAGTAAACTGCAAGAACTACAGGAAGTGGAGTTGAGAATGCATGCATTAACAGGAGAGGCTCTGAATCTATGCTGCAAAAGTACACATTACAGTAATGTGCAATGTAGAAAGGCATTTATCAAATACAGGCCAGACACCAAACAACTGGATGCTAGTAAGCAATTTAACCAGGGATTGCATGTAGAATTTTTTAACTCTTCCTAACATGGTAGGCAAACACTTCACAGCCTGTGCTTAGCTCTTCTTTCAATGGCTCAAGTGAAGGTTATAATGTGATACATAGACCAAAGTTTTCTTCTGTCAGTGATCAGCAGTAGTACTATCCAAATAATTTGATTTTATTATTACTCATCCCTTTTTAACTACATTTGCAGCTACACTGTACATGTCTAGAGTCTCTGCTGTTTGCATTTCAAATGGGAAATTTCTGCTTTACCTGTACAATATTACATATTCATGGCCTTGTTTCCTTGAGAGTCTGTAGGCTGGAGTTACTCTGGTTATAGCAAGCAAAGACTTCAGCAGTAGAGACAGCCTGTTGTATACAGTGTATGAAACTTTGATTTCTTTGTCACACCTAGAGAACACAAAGGAAAAAAATTAGTCTTTTGTTCACAACTAAGTTGCCTGGGTTTGGGTTTTTTGTTTGCTTTAGTTTGCAGTTGCTTTTGTTTATTTTATTTCAAATACAAATTAGTCTGGGCCAGTTGTTCAATTTTATTGCCAAAATGATAAATAAAGCCCCAGTGTGGCTACCTGTACTGACCAACCAGCTAAGAGTTCTGCTTCAACCTAGTAACCTGCTGTAGAAGAAATTGCTGAAAAATGCCATGCAGCCTTTTACTAAACAGAGACATCTTTTCAATATTAAAAACAGTTGTCATTACTGAGAATATGAATTCTTGTATCTGAGGAAACCTACGAGTTGTAATGGAAGAATGAAGAAGGAATTAAATCACTAGTTTACTTTCCTGATGCTGGTGTCAAACAGTTTGACTGCTGCTCCAGACAGAGGGGAGTTCCCTCTGAAGTGCCCCTGGCCACACAGCCAGTGTGTGCTCATTGATCACCATGGATTAACCACATGTACCCATTTCATCAGCTAAAAACCACAAACACAAAGGATGTGTGAAAAATGCACTTACTTTTCATTCATTTCTAGACACCAAATTTCCAGCTCCATGGAGTCCCCCTGGATCAGAGAAAAGATGGCAAACAAAGGTGCGTTTCAGAACACAGACCTGTTCAAATCTCATTAGTGATCAGCAATGGCCACATCTCTCAGTGATTTGTCTCCTGGCTCCCACTTTCTTGTGATGCAATGATAGAAAAAGGTGCACTGGAAGTCTCCCTGCACAGTTATATCACCTGAGGGAATACCTTCCTCAGAATACCTTCCTCAGAGAATCCTTCCTCCATGAAAGGAATACCTTTCATGGTCTAAGAAACTAAATTTTGCTGCTGTGTCATTCATGTGTTTGGCCTCAGATGTTTGCTGTGAATTGCTTCTGTTAAACAATACATTGCTTTTCATTAGCATATCACCTAACTTAATAAAATTCAGATACTCTCACTTTGTCTTGGACTACAGGGCAGGAGCTCTGGTAGTTGACTTAAGATTCAAGTAAAAAAGCCCACAAATAAAAAAAAGCGCATCTGTTTTGACTCAGTTCTCACCTCTGAGGTTTTGAGAGAAATCTCCACGCACATAGACCGTCCAACAGCGGGCAGCTGTCCTGCCAGGGCTTTCTTTGCTTCATGAGTAACCTCTGGTATATCTTTGATTGCCAAATTGAACTGCAGAATCAAAGAGATGGTTCCATTTTTTTTTATTTCTTTGAAAAACTGCCTGATGGTACACTTCAGACAGGCTCACAGACCCACATATAATATACTAGGTCAGTGTCCACTGAAATATTTATGAAACAGAAAATTCCCAGCTGCGTTCAGGCTTTTCATATTTACAACGATTCCCTTGGCTGCTAATTCAAATGTTTTTCTTGATCCTGCTATAAAAAATATGCTCCTTTTCCCTCACTTCAGTCCTATCTTCACCCACAGAGTATCTTGAGTCTTTTCAATTTTAATAAAGCCCATTACTAAAAAGTCCTGAATTGCAGAGCAGCAAACTTCTGACAGAAAAGAACTCATCACCCCACCCCCAAGCAGATCTTGGAAATGTGCCTTAGCTGGCAGGAGTTGCTGAGAGGCATCATTTCTCTTTCCCCTCATCAGCCTGTAAGAGTCCATCGTGATTTGTTGCATGTGAACAACAACCACCAAACCCCCCCCACATCACCAATGAACATAACTAAATATAGTAGCTATTCTATGAATAATTATTCTTGTCTGCACAAGACTGTAACAATCACATGGTGTTCTCAGCACACACACACACAGAGTTATGGAGTTGCTTTAAAAACGATGGCTTTACCCAGTCAGAACCTGTTGGGGAGGATGATGAGCGGGTACAGATTTTCTCTCCAAGTCGGGCCTGGACAATCACTTGTACTGTCTGGAATAAAAAGAAAAGGATACACAATAATGTCTCGGGCCCAGCACAGCCCTCAGTTCCAAGCATGAGCTACACAAGCTCCAAGTGAAAAAAATGAAAGGGCTGATCAGGATGTAGAGAAGTAGAGTTTGCTACACTGATTTTCAGGTCTAATCAATTTAAATTATTATATTTAATAAGCAAATGTACTTCAGAGAGAAAATCATTTTAGGCTGACCTTTCTGGATAACAACATTGAGTGACTAAGTCAATTTTGCAATCAGGATTTACAGTTTTCAGTAAAAATTTCAGAAAAATTTACAAAAATATCCCAATCCTGGACAACTAAACTAAAGCCAAGTGAATCTGTACATTTATACCAAAGCCATTGTCAGAGTATCTACTTGCACCTATGTACCAAGTGAGGCCAAATTTTATAATTACTCATCAACATAATTCAAAAGAACATTCTGGTATTGCTGTTTTTGGATGCAATACAAGAATTTAGATAGGCTGAAAGAGTAGAGTCCAGCAGCATAAACTAGCTGGATGGTTAGACGTGCTGCTAGAAATCCAAAGCTGACACAGGTGTAAAGTGCCTACAACTGATTCTAAAGCAGGATGCTTCTGGAGGGTGGAAGACGATTTGAGGATAGAAAAAGGGGGGAAAGATGTTTTTCTAGTTGCTCTCGGGAATCTCCTAAATTTGACATCAGCTTTTCTTGCTTCGTTCTTCAGCAAAACAAACCAAACCAAACCAAACCCAAACCCCAATCTTGTTACTCTAGCCACATCAAGTACATTGCTTGTTTTTTAGGGTTTTTTAAACAAGGAAGGAGAGGCATTTGTCCAAAGGAGAAAAATTACCTTTAAAGCAAAAAATTTGATGAACTTGTCCAGGTCCTTCCTGTCCTGGGAACTGAGATCAGTGTCCATTGCATATGGCAATCTGAAATATAGCACAGGTCTGGGAATGAAGTCTTCCTTCAGCTTTCTGTTTAGATTTCAAAATATTTTTGCCATTAGAGGCCACTTCAAAAGAAATGATAAACACCAAAGCCCTCTACCTGTCAAAATCCTAACATGTTAAAACTTTTGGGATGTGAGCGTGAGGTATAAATGTGCATTGATAGTTTATCTGGTCAGTGCTAAGATAAAAAAAAATTTAAAAAACAAAGAGGGCTCACAATTAAACCTTTGCTAGATTAATTTAAAAAAGCAAAACAAACAAAAAAAAAAAACCCAAACCCGGAACACCCTAACACCACACTGACTGCATTCTATGCCAAGCTAACCATCAGACATGGAGCTCTCTGCTTCAAAAATAATATATCTTCAACTATCAGCACTGGTCAAAACCAAGCCAAATTGTTTTCTTGAGCCTGAAATTCTTAAAAAGTATTTCAGTGGTATTTCAGTAGAAATCTATATAATAAACTATTACTGGAACAGGCTACACTGTTTCTTTACTTTCAACAAATAGTACTTGCAGTAAAACTGTACAGCTACAAATTTACCTACAACCAACTGAAAAGACACATTTTTATCAAGAATGAGACCAAAATCCTCTGTTCACTTCTCTTGAAAGCTCTGCTAATAAATACTTAGCTTTGACATTGACACTGCCTTGTTTTTCAAAATACAATTGTTTCTAGGAACACAATGAACTTGCACAGCGTCTGAAGCAGGGCAGGGCAAGGCACTAATCCTATTTCTGCCACCATCATGTCACATGGCCTGGGATAAATCACAATTCTTCTGTCTCTCAGTTTCTTCACATGTAAGTTAATAATCATATAGAGACCATTGGGGAGGAAGGCCTTAATTAGCAGCATTCATTGTAGTTTTTGCTTGTAAGCCTTCAAAGTATTAATTCACTCTTCACTCCTGTTGCAGTTTTGAGACAGCTAATCAGCCTGAAGCAGCTTGTCAAACATCCCTTATTTATGGAACGTGCTCCTCCTCACAGGAACGTCAGCGAGCTGAGGTCAGGGAGCACGAGCAGCTGCTGTGCACAGCGCTACTCAGTGTTCAATCGTTAAGCAAAAACTGAACTTACAGCAAGGTCTGCTATTTATACAAATTAAAGCTTACAGGGCAAAAGGGCCAATAGCTCTGTTCACACAGAAAATACAGAACCTTTAACGACCACGCACATGCAGTACTTCTATTTAAAACATTGCACTTAATGACAGTAAAGGCCTAATGCTTTAGGAGCATCAATCAAAAAGGGCTACGAGATAAGAGTACTGCAATTTACAGAGCATTTTATAGAGAACAGTGCTGCTTTCTGAATGACTATAAAAAGAAAGCTGGACATACAATATGGTTGAAAGTTCCTAGGCTACATTCATAACACATCTCCCTAAGCTGTACTGTTCTCATTACAAATTGCAATTTAAATTAAGAACTAACAACACAAGTGATTCAACATCAGATGCATTATCAAATTATCCTTTGGATATTTTAACCTCCTTATTAAAACTGTTATGCCTTCTTTCCCTGCGTTTACCTCCACCAGACTGAGATTACAGACCCTTTCCACCGTGGGGGGTGCAAAAGGAAGTCAGTATTTAAAGTGCTAGATGGTTAACTGGTGCAGCACTCAAAATTAAAAAAAAATACCCTTTAGTACAGACATGTACCACTACAAAAAAACCACAACCCCAAACAAACAAACAAACAAAACTCCAGGCAAGAACAGCCTGTTATTATTCTCTTGACTTAATTAAGGAAAGCACTGTAAGGGTTGAGGAGATCTGAGATCTTTGACAAACCTGGCTGATACAGGCAATAAAATACTGCATTAAAAAATACATTTTTTTTCAGCAAAGAGAATGCTGACATTTAAATACTAAAAAAAATCATACTGGCTTTTAATGCAAAAAGTGATATGTGACCCCTGCAGAAAGATATAAGGAAGCATATATCCTGATATTGTGGGAGAGCTGTCAAATAAAGCACCCACATTTGAGGCTGGAAAAAAATTCTGACATCAACCATTTCAAGACACTTGGGAACTAATAGAAGGTGTTAGGCTCATCGGTGGTCTGTTAGGAAAGGAAATAAAGATGATCATCAGCATGGTTCTATGCGCAGTACAAAAATTAGTTCTAATGACCAGATACCCAAATATCTCTAGAGGAGAGAAACAGCCATCATAAATTCAAAAAATGAGAGCCTCATGGTTCTGTCCAGCTGCAGCAGAACTGGGATTCTTCCTGCAAGATCTCAAACTACCTGTAACATTCATGAAACATTTGGAGATTCATACTGCTACCTCTCAAGCTCCAAATGCCACCAACAGTTGACCCAGCAGAGCCCAAAGTAGAGCAGAAAGTATCAGGCAAGGTTTCCTGGAAGGGAAAAAGTAATTTCATGGGGAAACTGAGACTTTGGAACTCAGCTCCTGAAATGTCTAAGGGCTCTCATCTGACAACCATCATCTCCTCATTTTTGTAGGAGGGCCTCTGGTGATTGCCTGAGACCTTCTAAGGCTTAGAACAGTGTTCACCTTTAGAATCAGTCTTGATAAGAGTTAAGATGGAGCTAGAATTACAGCAAACTTTTTATTTAAAAAATTCTTCAGTACTCACAGGTTAGCTGCCACAGCTGACCTGAACAGGAAGCAAATTCTTTACACTTAGTTCCACCTAACTCACTTAACTTCTCACGTCTTGTAGGTTGCAATGCCAGCATGGCTCCTTGTCAAGTGCTACTGCACAGGCCTATGCTTAACTCAAGGAAAACACTGGCTCGTTTTACATTGAATAACAACTAGAAGGAAATAACCTTTGGTCTAGGTTAGAAAAATACAGATGACTGACTTCCCCTCAACCAGGTAATCCCTTAAGTAAACTGATATATTTGCCAGCATATGATGCAACAAGCATCTTGTCCATATGGCTTTTTGCTTTGTCTCCCTCTTCCTGCAAAACCCATTTTTATACTATTGCTTTATTTATATGCCTTTGTCTTCACTTTACTGTGAACAGAAACATCAGAAACAGGATGTTCAAAAGAAAACTGCCACATGTGGCTCTCTTGACTAAATCCTTATTCTTTCTCAAAAGGTTGAGGCAGATTTTATCCAAGAGTTTAACATCTAAGCGTTGTGCCTTATACGCTCTACTGCTATTTATACCCTCCTTCTCCGAGGAGAAGGACACATCAGCATAAGGTGATGGCGCTGTTTGCATGATGCAAGGAACTGCAAGAGCCCTCCCCTTCACGCTTCGGCAGAGCCCAGAGGAACCACAGCGACCGGCACGCCGTGCTCCAAGCTGTGCTCCGTGCTCCAAGCCGTGCTCCCAGCCGAGAGCAGCCCCGCTGCCGGCACACACCTGTAACCCGGCATACAACAGGTGCACGGGAACACCTGGGATCACCGGCATTACAGTACGTGCTCCATCCATGGGAATTGAGCAAATACACCTCTGACACCTGCATAAACAGGAAAGGAGCAGAAGCACCCGACACATACCAGGCATTATTACTGCTGCTGGGAAAGCATATACAGGCTGCTTCCGTCATCTCCTACATTCGTCTCTGAGCCGTGGCTGTTACAACTTAAAGTCATCCTGCTTTCCTTTCAACCAGACATTCATCAATGCAAAATAATTGCTCATGGTTCTTATCCCAGAGTGAAATTGAAAAGATGAGAGGGAAGAAACCAGAGCGGGTGTAGCTGTAAGGAGAGGGCTGTGGACAGCTCTCATCCCAGATGTTTGTTCCCAGTTACCTGACTGTGCCCCCCAGACTGTGCTTCTTGCCCATACCACTCTTCTAGAACTTGTTAATACAGGACCCAAATCCAATCTCCAAGGATGTCCTATGAGAAGCTCAGAAAAGCCTCTCTGAATCATGCAGTAAACAAGCACATGGAAGTTTTTGAAGCTTTTAAGAGTGCCTAGAACACATCCCCCCTTGAATGACCAAGCAGCTTCACTGCAAGCAGGTATTTTGAGCACACTAATAAGCAACTATAAAAAGATCTTCATAAATACAGAGCACTGTTTCAAGACTGGGCCTACAAGTCAAACTCCAGTATCCTACAATTACTTAAAATTAATCTCCATTCTGCCTTCTTAGTAGATTAGTCAGAGACCTAGGGAGAAGTAGCGAACAGTTTTAAGTTTTAAGGTGTGACACTCTCATTCTTTGAAGTTTATGGATTTTTTTTTAAATAGAAGATTAAATTCTAGCAGAAAAACTGTTTCACACAATATAAACATTCTGATGTAATCAAAGGCTCTGTAGTTCACTACATGCTCAGGTTTTGACTGATAGGTAATTTTTCGTCCTGATCAGGAAACAGATTTACTTTATAACCAATAAATGACTCTGCAACTTAGTAAATACCTTACTAAAGCCAGCCTTACTAATGTCAGCTCCACTGACTTAGAAACGAAATTAAGTAATTCCTGTTGACCAGCAGTTACATTCTGTACTTCTGTAAGGTCTAAAAATGGTATCCGTTCAAAAGTCCATCCTCTCTGTTTGTCAAGCCAAAGTATACAGACTAAACCAGGATCTGCTTCTACATACCCTGTACTATAACCACCAACATAATCGCCACCTCTCAACTACTACATTATGAACACATGTTCAGAAATGTTAAGATTATACAATACCATTTAAACAAAATAAAGTGAACCTGTATAATCCTTCTGGACATCTACATATAGCCTGGCTCATCTGAAAGACTTATTTCTTGCCACAAGAAGGAGGGGTCCTCCAGGTCAGGCCACTCTTGCAATAATTTGGAGATGCCCTAAACTTTATTTGGACAGCCAACTAATTTTCAGCTAAGGCAGTAATGTGCCATGTTTTTCCCCCTTGGTATGTGCCTAGTCACACCGCTTTTGGGATTTGTAAGGAAGCAGTTTGTAGGCTTAGTCCAAAGAGTCTACCTGTTCACTGACATGGAAGGTGTCTCTGCTCCCACCGAATCCACGGGAATGACTCTGACTGTACCCTAAGAGCCACAGCTCCAACATACGACCACCTGTAAACCTCTGCTATTTCCCAGCATACCGCAAACTCGCACGTTACAGGAAAACTATACAATGGCGCGTGAGGTCTCACGTTCTACTATTTCCAACAGGCTCTGAAGCATTTTGATTTTAAAAGACCATTTGCTGAGATTACAGCGGGCCACATCTTTCCCAGGCTTCACTGACAGCCACCAGTCGTTACGAAAACGAATCGCAGCCGACACGCGGCTGTCGGGAACCGACCCCCGCGAGCAGCGAAGCAAAGTAAAACGGAGACACGAAGCCGCAGCCAAAGGCTTAAGACCCACGTCGCGGCCCCCTCCCCTCGCAGGGCCTCCCGCACGCCCGCGGAGCTCCCAGCCCTCCCCCTGCGGGGCCCGCGGTACCTGCGCGGGGCCGGCAGTGCTGGCG
>VWZT01008896.1:998178-1142686 GCA_013397055.1 Pachycephala philippinensis
GGGCGAAACCCGCGGCGCTGCCTCCCGCCGGCCGGCGGAGGCGGGAGCCCCCGGGGAGAGCGTCCCTCAGTCCTGGAGAGCGTCCCCGAGTCCCGGAGAGCAGCCCGTGCCCCGCTGCCGCCCGCCCGAGTGTGCCTCAAACCGGATTTTCTGTCCGAGCTTGGGCTCCTGGCGCTTGCCTGTCCATCGCCCCCGCCCCTCTTGTTCCCCCCGCGGCACCGTCCGAAGGCCCGTGGTCCGGGCTCGGTCCGGTTGCGTCCTGGGGCTGTTGTTTTGAAATAATGTCTTTTATTGTTGTTGTTGTTTTCCGGCCTTACCCAAATAAAATGTGCAGCAAGTGTTGTCTGCTCTATCTCTCCTGTTTTTCACCGTGTGTTGCAGAACACTTGCTTGTGAAAGTAGTGTTTGGCATAAAATGCATTCAGGTGTGCCTCTAGTTACTTCTTGTCTTGTGAGAAAAGGAACCCAGCTAATTCACCACCTATGGGGACGTTTTTGTTATCATCTGCCGCGTTTTTCCTGACAACACACAAATTTCTGTAGTGTTCCTGTAGTGTTTTTTTGGATTACTTGTGATCCTGTCAATACCATGTGTTCAGCTGCCTTTGGAAAGCAATTTTTCCTGCTCTAAATCAGCGTTTCATCTTCAAGAGATCCTGTAGGTGATTACAAGTAGCTTTTCTCACTGCACACTTTAGAGTATTGTTCTGTGGTAGCAGGCTGATTCAAGAATTATTATCTTGATGCAAGCCTGGCTTCAGGAAGATCAGTTACATGAATGTGAAGTCTGTGTAAATATGGTCAGTGCTCTGTGCTGCTCCGTTTTCTCCTCTGTATAAAGCGCTCTTTGGTCTTTATTTAAAAACCCAGTGTGTTTTTCTATATTTGTCCTTGTTTACTGCTCCACCCAGCTTGGTGTCCTCTGCAAATGTCATCTGGCTTCTTTGCCTTTGCCACTCCCATCCTCTTTCAAATTGCTAATGGGAATGTTAAAAAGAGACCTAAGAATGACCTGCTGGTAATGTGCATTTATTGCCAGTCCATTACTGGTCTGTTAATTTTGTTGTTGGGTCAGTTTTCAGAATGTGGTATGGGGTTAAATCCATGCAGATTTGAATGCCTTATGGGTGATGCAGGCAACAGGACCTGAAATTCTCTTAAACATTTAAAATCCTCTCTTGTGTTCTGAAGGGCTGCTGTAATGTATTTCCTAACATTCATAACTTCAGTGTAGCCTGTGTGCCAGTTTTGGAGTCCACAATTGATGCTTCTCTGGGTAATTTTTTAAAAAAAATTGGTCCATTTGTATTTTGATGGTCACAAATAAGTGTGTTATTTGTGGCAGTGTGGCTCTAAACGAGTAGGGCAGTCCACTAGCATTTATATTTTTCCTAATACTTGGAATGAAGAATGTATTTGGATCCAAATATCTGGACATGCCTTTTCAGATTGAGTTGCTGGGCAGTTTCTGCTGAATGTTTACTTTGCTGACAGCTTCTTCTCAGTTTTCTTTCTTTTGCCCTTTTCTGAGTCATAACTGACCCTCTAGATTCTTGTTTGGTTGTTTCCTACTTTTCCATTTTCTGAGCTGCACTTCTAACTTTTATGCAGCTGTAACAACCAGTTCTAAAGAAGGCAAGCAATGATCCTGTCTGCCGCAATCCTTCTGCCAGAAGTTTGGCATTTGAATAATTATTTTTTAAAGAAACTTCTGGAAAGAAACTCTAGTTTTATGCCATGGTTAGCAAGCTGACTGAACTCATGGGTCTTGCACAGTTATAGTTGATGTGAATACTTACTAGTACTACTAATGCAAACAGCACCAAGGTACTTTTCTTTTCCCCTATTGAGTTTCTGGGGGCCTGATGAAGGGCATAGTGCATGGTAGTAGTTGCCTTGTGTGTTTTGTGTTAGTAGCCCTGTGCTATCCTGGCAAGGAGGGTGATAGAAACAAAATATTAGTATGTCAAGGATGGAAGAATTTTGGTTTACAAAAGTGAATGACAATGTGATATACAGTGGAAGAGGATTAATATTAGAAATATTTTACTGGAAGGTTATTACAGGATATAGTAGTTGCCTAATGAAAGACCCATTGATGGGGTTACTTGAAACAAGAGGAGACCTGCTTTCCTCTACAAGAGGAAGCAGTACTTGTCTGCATATCAGGACTTAGTTGGTTGTTAAAAATTCTGACTGGGATTGTTGTCTAGTAGCTGTTAGTTGTCTCCAGTTTTTGTAAACTGTTTGTTGAACAGGATGATGAGGTGTCAGGCTTGAGCGTGGAGAGCATCATCTTAATCTGTGTGCTCGCACAGCTCCACTACAGATGTTCTCAGTAAGGTGTTTTGAGTTGTCCTTGCAGAGTGATTCCTGCCTCCGTCTTCCTGGTATGTATTACTAATTCTCCACCTTGAGCAGCACAAAATTGCTGAGAGGAGTCTCTGACTCATGTTTTGGACACTTTTTCCCCTCCCTTTATATTTCTCCCACAGACTCAGTCTAAGGCCAAGAAGGGCAATGGTGTCAAGAACTGGCTGTGTTTCTTTGTTCAGAATCTAAATCTTCATTGTCTCCCACCTCTTCTATTCTGATACATCTTTGTGTGAAGACTTCAGCTTCTGCGTGGATCATTTTTGCTTTTGGTCTTGTTACCATATTTCCATGTGAGCAGGAAATTACATGACTTGTGTTTTCTAAAACATGTCCTTGCTTCCAGTTTTCTTTATTACTTGGATAAGGTGCATATGCCCTAAGTGCAGCCTTGAATGCATAAAACACTTTGTCTTCACCTTCGGGGTACGTGATGCTGCTTCTGCTGCTCAGTAGTGTTGGCACTCCCACATTTCTGTGGAATGTGTGATGTCACTTGGGGGCACTTGGCTGTGGCCCTTGAGCTTGAGGAACCTTGATGCGACTTTTAATGTAAATAATGGGATTTTGGATTGAAAATTCCTTTACCTTTCTATCTAAACAAGAATAATTTTTTAGGGGGTTAATCTGAATTCTGTATCGCTCTGTTTGTCTCTCTATTGCTCTGGCTTCCTCTTCTCTCTGCCCCTCATTTCCTGCTGTGTATGGTACTTAACAAAAGATGCTATGGTTTGAACGTGGAATTGTGGAAGCCAACTCTTAATCTTCCAGATCTCAGTTCTGCTGTTTGACTTACCTTACAGCTTTGTGAAATTGTATTTATTTTCTTCCTATCTTCTGGGTTGAAACTAATATGTCTCTTCTCAAGAATTCATTAAGTTTATGTGGAAGCTGTAATAATAGTTATGAAAGTGCTCCATATTCTCATTGGTAAATGCAACTGTCAGACTCCAGACATGGGTGATCACTTACATTTATTTTTATTACTTCCCTTTTTATATTTACCATTCATTTTCTGACCTTTAGGAGTTGGTATCTGCAAGTTTCTCTTCCATGTCTTCATCATTTTGCTGTGAATAGCTAGCATTTTAATGTACTTCTTTTGACTGAAAAGTTGTTTTATGTGTATTTAGCTCATTTAATCCAGACTGGGAAGACAAATTAAGATTCTAATGGCAATTAGCTCCTTGTTGCAGTCATACAGGATCTTGAAATGACAAAGTACTATTGACATCTTTGTAATGTAATTGAATTTCCTGGGCTGTTTGTAGTTGCAGTTGAAATTGCAGCATTGAATTTTTCAATCATGAAGCACTAAGACAAGTTATTTTTCTTTAGGAATCCTGTTTTATGTGTAAACACTTATTGCAGTGAATGCAATTTAGAGCAGTGTGTCTACTGCATCTACAGAAAATGTGCTTTTGAATTACTTTCCACCTCTCCCTGGCTTTAATCAAGGAAAAACTTCAGCTTACAGTATAATACTTCGGGGAGTATTTAAAAACTTGGAAGAGTAAAACCAGGGCCATATAATGGAAGTGCCTTCATGGTATTAGTTTTGGATTCTGTTGGATAGTTGCATCATAAACTTTCTTTCACTTCTCGTAAGTGTTTTTTATTCTCCATGTTTAGGGCACTTAGTTGAAGACTGACTCTTGTTCTAACTAAATTCTTACATTAAGCAGCTTTTTTTTTAAAGCATAATCAAGGACACATAAGTAGAAACAGAACAAAATAATGGGTTCTAGTTTTGCTTTTTTCGTTGTTTTGATTAATCATGCTTAAGATAGTTGTTTGTTACCCATCTGTAGAGTGTTTTTGTTTGTGGGTTAGCCTTGTTTAAAGATTCCAGTCCAATGTAGTTTTATTTCCAATTTTTTGTTCAGTTAGCTATTACTGCAAGGTATCTTGAAGTTTACTCTATGCAAAATGTTTTCTGGTGTTTGGAGGTTTTTTTTGTTTGGTTTTTCTTTTGGTTTGTTTTTTACCCAAGAAGAGCTAATACCTCTACAAACAGTCTCAAGGCTCATCTGGAATTACCACCAATGGAGTTAAGGGAAGACAAATCATGTTGTTTGAAGTAAATTTAAACATGTAGTTGATCAGGTACATTGCCAGAAATTCATATGGCCCTGTCATTTCATAATGAACATAGTCCTGTTCTTCCAACACTTACATTTTGATCCATACAACCATTTGGGATATGAGTCATGTCACCTATTTTTTACTGATTTTGTTGTTGTTACAGCATTGTTCAAATGCCAGTGCTACATAGTTCAATTACTTACCAAACTAGGACTCCTTGAGTTGTCTTGTTTGTTAAGCTGAGTTGATGCAGTGCAAAGAGGGCAAATCAGCTTTTTAGTTTTGGTTTTACATAAACTTTTTTTAAAATTTTGCTCAGTTTTTCAGGTGGAGACACAAAAAGGGTTAGAGGGAATGGCATGACACTTGGTATGGGTGGAATCAGTATTTTTAATAAAACTGCAAGTATAATTCAAGTCTTCTATCCAGTGTAGTGTTTCTGGGGCTTCTTACGTGGTATTGTTTCATGCAGTTTAGGAAAATGATGGCATCATAATCTCCATATTGCAGAAGGGAGGGTAACACAGATTGTAAACAAGGAAGGGAACTAGGAAGTCCCTGGAGCTGTGTGATTGCTCGTATATATTCCAAGTTATGTTCTAGGCATCTGGTTTGTTCTTGGAGATCTCCTGTTTGTGGGTCTCAGAACCAGATTTTATTGTTTTATCAATGCAGTGCCTGCAAAAGGAGGGGCTGTGTAGTCTGTAGTCCTTGGCAAGATGATCTTTGGCTGTTTTCAGTGGGCACTTTATGCTCTTTTGAGCTTCTGAAAAGCATAAGGGGTCTGGATAAGGCAGTTTGCTTCAAATTAAACTGTGTAAAATACAAGGGAAACCAACTTGTAGAAAACCCTTAGAGGAAATAGCCTGTCTTGTGACTGCAGCCTTCATTAGGATCACTGTCAGTGAAGATAAAGCACTTGGGCTGTAGTGCTGCGTACACTGTTTTCATGCCTGTCTGATGATCTGATTGCTTTTGGAGAACCCACGCACACGTGCAGTACTGGGAATGCTAAATTATTGCTAATATTTATTAAATTAAATTTAAATTGCTAACATTTGTTAAATGCAATAAACAGTTCTTTTGAAATTTTTCGTATATTGTTGGCGTTAAAGCCTGAGATGCTGCACTTTAATTTGGAATAACTGCAATGGCATTGTTAGTGCTGGGCACAGTGCTTAAGAACAGACATTTTGAAAACAGAAGTAACTCTGGCTGACAAGATAGGTAGGCCCCTGGCCAAAGTGGGGGGAGTTCAGTGTAATAATCTGTTTCCTTTTCTTTTCTACAAACAAGTTTGCTTGTGGTTTTGCAGGACAGTGGCATGCCTCATTGCTCACCACAGTTTTGCTTTTGTTGTGTTTTGAATCCTTTTTTTTTTTCCCACACATGTTCTTTTAATACAAAGTACACTGCTTGCCCTGGCCCATCAGCTTTGTGGATCATGGCTGGTTTACAGTCAATATGTTCTGGAAGTCTTAAAACTTGACAAAGGGACTTGGAGACCAAAACTACTGGTGTGTGCTTTTTTTCCTCTGGTTTCTTACAGGGAGTCTTATAAATACATTGTCTTTGTGGAACCCAGATTGCAAAGCCAGTGACAGCTTTAATATTTCACTTCATATTGCCTCTTTCTTCATCAGTCACATGAGATCTCTTTGGGCAGCAAAATTGCCTGAAATTATTTGGACATTTGTATCATCTGGATAGATCTCCCATTGTAAATATCATTTACTGATTGCAGCTTTTTTTTTTTTCCTTTCCTTTTTAAACACTGATGGAGCTGTTTACACTGATTTTGTGCACATGCATTGGGAAAGGCTTTTAGTGTTGGGCTCAGCACACAACCACAAAGTTCTTTGGAGCAGTAATAGATTAGTCTGAGAGCTGAAAGCCACATAAAAGAACGTTTTTCCCCCATGAAGAATGGAATACCATGAGGTAGTATTGCAGTATTTGGCTTTGTATCAAAGCCAGCCGTGCTCCCAGCGTGGTGGTACCAGAATCTCCACAAAAGTAATAGCAACAAAGATGGGGAGGGGCACCTTAAGAGATGGGACCATCATCTCTGTAAAGTGCTGAAGTTTTGAACTGGAACAGTGGGCCATTGCATAATGCGTAAAATAACTTGACATCCTTTCTATATGGCAATTTGAATGTGCTTCTTTTTATTCCTCTTCTCTCCCTATCTTTTTGTCAGTGTTTTCAGGGGGTCATATATGACTACAAAGTTTACCAATTTGCAGCTTCACTTTGGTTTTTTAGAGGTCCAGCGTCTGTAAAGGTGACAATTACAAGTGAACCTACATTACTCTAATGCTGGGAATTCTTCAGGCTTCTTTGAGGACAGCTGGTACAGAGCAAGTAAAAGGCTTGGGTTTGGGCTGTGCAATGCTCCTTCCAAAACTGTAAACAGCCCAGCATGTTGTCCTGAAATGCCCTGAAGGGAGAAAACTCTTAAGGAAAGAAAGCTGCCAATTATAGAAAAATTTCTTGACTCTCCATTTTCCGAATTTTCTGTGGTGCACTGGATCACATTCAGTGCATCAGCTAATCTTGCAGTTGTTGGACACTTTTGGTCATCCTGATTAAACCAACCAACCAAATTGCCCTTCCTCCCCCCAAAAACAAAAAAACAAACAAAACAAACCCAATAATAAGAAGAAAACAGAACAATACCAATCCCTCTTTAGGTGGTCAGCTGTTTATCAGTTGTGATATTTGTGGGTATTTGTAATAGACACTGTTACTGAATTGGTCCACCACTCACCTGAACAGGTTTGATCCAGTGAGCTGCAAGTTTTATTTATGCGGAGCCCCAAGAAGTATTTTCAAACCCACTGCATTTAATTTAATCTTTGTTAGTCAGATGGCTAATGAGTAGCTGTAAATATGGATGGTACTTCAATGGTTTATCTGGTAATGGTATTTAAGAACATGCTGTCATTGTTCAACTTATATTTGAGCAAAATGTTTGGAGTTGGTGGGTATCTCTACTAGATTAGAGAAAATATAGGGTCCTTTAACACCATCACAAAAAAACCCTCTACAAACCAAAAATCCAAAGGAAAAAAATCCCACAAAAACCCCACACCAAAACAAACTGAAGCTGAACACATGTTCCTATAGAAAGGTTAAAGGCTTCCTGCTAAAATGAGCGAAGATAATGCCAGTGTCTACACTGCACCTGTTTCTTCATTTGAAGGCTCTGAGTTTCTTTGCCTGTCTGAAGTTTTGCTGCATGTGTCACCAGCTAGTGGAGCAGTTACTGTGTTCGAGTTAATTCAGACGAAGGATAAAGTTTGGCCCCTGAAGGGACCCGAGGTAACACTGGAATCTCAGCATCACTCCAGAAGTATACATTTGGTGTTTTCTGGAGAGATCCCAGCTTTAAAATATGTTGGGCAGGTTAGTAGGGTACTGTGAAGGTATTAGAGCTCTGAGTTTTTCTTTGTTTACTTTTAAAATGGGATAAAGACATGAGTCAGAAGAAGCTGAAAAAACAAGGGACAGTCCCTGAGGGAAAAACATCAAGTTCAAACACTCAGGCTCACGTATGAAGTGTTTGGTGTAGCCAGATTAGTTGAATAAATTAGGACACACATGCAGAGATTTAGATAAGCTGTCTTAAAGGTATGTACTTGGTTTTATATAGTGGAGATGACTTGATCTTTCAGAAAGGTGAATACTAGAACTTCGTTGACTGCAGTTGTAAGAGTTATCTCCCCATTTATTTTACAATATGTAAACTTGTCCATGGCATAAATAAAGTTGTTTATTAAACCTGTTGATTTCTTTGTTGCTACTGTACTTTAGGGAACATTAGTTCTTCTGATAGAACTGAAATGTTGCTAGGTTGTCAGAGCTTGTTCTTTCTCATGGGTGATTGGGTTATCCTGCTTGTAAATTACCATGATCTCAAGTTATTTATGTGGTTTATCTTTTACAGCTATCAAAAGGCTATTCCAAAGCTTAATGTTTTAAATCTTCTCAAACTTCAGCTTATTCCAGCTGCAGGACTGGTCTTGCATTGGTGTCCTGTTTATGTTTATTCTTGGGTTGTTGTAGTCCAAATTCCTTGAATACACCCACATAGAATATTCAGCTACTGTTTTCTTAATTTCACTAGATAAAGAGTTAAACTAGATTTACAGTTTCCTCCTGTAAAGAAGAGTTTTTTTGCCTGTATTGTTCTGAGCTGTCCTTCTCCTCCATGCTGCTTACCATCTGAATCTAGTCATGTCTGAACGTGGGTGCCTGGGGCTGTTTGCAGAATCCGGATCAGAATTCATTAGTATTTAGTTAAAGAAGATTTTAGTTTAGGGATTCCTGTATTATATTGTGCTTTTGGATGTATCTATTCCAGTTATCCTTCTAGCTTTTTTGGATCTGGGTTTTTTTAATCTGTACAGTTATTTTTAAGAATTCTCATGCAGCATGGTAGTTTTCGTTTTTGTGTTACTTTCCAGTAAGACTTTTATTTTGTAGAATAATTCCTACCTAATGTTTGGCTGACTTTCACAGATTCTCAAAAGAAGGCTTATTGTACACTGCGGAGTTCAGCTTCTCTAAAATACGTCATCCCCATGCTGTTCACATTAAGCATCAGGGAATTCCCAGCTAGCTTAACTTTCACTGTGGAGAATTTATTTTCTAGGAAGATGGATGTCTTTATTTGTTAATCACTTCAGTACTCTTTATTTTACTTCTACAAATAAAAACTGGTTTGCTTTATTAGAACTCATTTTCCTGACTTATCTCTTCAGACAGCTCCTCCCTATAAGCTCCAGCTGTCTTAAATCATCTGTTCAGGAGAGTGTTTTTAGGGAGAGTGGGAGGAAAGAAAGTTTCGCTAATGACCATTCTGAGTTCTGTCATTTAACAATTTGTCTCTTGTGCACATGCACCTTTTTTTCTTCTAATTGTGTTCTTTTGCTTTTTTAAATTGCTATTTCCTTCCCTATTCAGTATTGATGGTTTCGTTCAGTGTAACATGAACTGAGTAGGATTTATCTTTAGGTCTTCATATTATCAAGAGATGGCAGACTAGTATGCACACTCTGCTGGGATCAGAAGGTAATAGCATTGCAGCAGAGTTTCGTGGTTTATCTATTCTAATAAACTTTTCTGGAGAGCTTTTGGTGGCAAACTCCAATGTATGACACCACTGAAAGGCTGTGTGAACTTGGTTGCTAGTAGAGTCACTGTATTATTTACTTATTTATTATATTTATTTAGCTTTTTTTGTAGACAGTGGGTATTAAAGTTTTCCTTTGCAGCTCAAAGTGTTCCAAAACCATTATTCTTTGCCATTGTGCATTACTTGGGTGAACTGTTGTTCTAAGAGCAATGCAGATTGAAAGATGATGTGCAGACGATGGAATAATCATGATGCAGCTGTCCCATACATCACTGTTTTCATGTTTTGTAAGCTATTGATGGAGTTGGAAATAATTTGGACTTGAGGTCTATCAATCGTCTGACCTTGATAGTTTGACCTGTGACTGAAATTTGGGTAGTTCCTGGGAGACTCCTCTGTCATATTGTCTATTTGGTAATGCTATTCCTCTGGCTTTCAGACATCCTTCCCAGATAGGACCTACATCTTCAGGGTGTAAAGACTGTGTCTTTGTAAACCTTTTTTTCTTTATTATATACAGCAAGAGATGGAGGGAAAGAGTTTCAAGGCCAATTTTTAATTCTCCATATGTGTAGTGTGCCTAGGGCATGTGTACAAGGGAAGAGCTGGATGCTTTCCAGATAATCTTTTGCTGCAGAAATGTCAAAGTCGGGCCTCGATAATGGAAGCAAAGATTTGTCTCTCAATCTAGTATTTTTTGGATTTAAAGCTTTTACTTCGTCTGGGTGATCAAGGTAAAAGCTGCCTTCCTTATCAGTCTCTTCATCTTTTTAGATTTCCATGAAGATAAACAACTGAAATGTGGATAGCCTGTTTGTAGCTTGGTGGTGGTTGTCATCTGGAACCTGCTGGTGTCTCCTCTCGGTAGTTGGCGTGGTGTTGGCGGCTGAGAGCCATGAAGGTTGTCCCAGAGAAGAACGCTGTCCGCATCCTGTGGGGTAGGGAACGGGGTACCCAAGCCTTGGGTGCTCAGCGGCTTCTGCAGGAGTTGGTGGAGGATAAAACTCGATGGATGAAATGGGAGGGCAAGGTAAGGTTGTGGGATAGAGCTGCATAGCTTGATCTTGGAGTGGGGGAAGGGAGGCAGGGATTTGAAACAAATTGTCTTGTGATTGTACCTTTGATGTGTTACACTTGATATGCTCTCTGGCTCTGTTCAGTTCCTGCAGTGATGTGATACTAGATATGTTCCTGCAGCGGGTTCCCCTTGTTGTCTGTGTGGCTTACAGTTAAAGTATGATCATATGACTCTTGCAACACTTCCTGCTTTGTTGGCTTTTTCAGAAAGTTGAGTTACCAGACAGTCCACGCTCCACCTTCTTGCTGGCGTTTAGTCCAGACAGGTAATTAACTCCTAGTTCGTTCCCTGTTTCAGCAGTCTCCCTACACTTACAAAAGTGATGGAGGCTTGTGCCCATTGAGTTGTCCAGTCCTGAACAGCCGAATGAAACATCTGGTTCCTGACACGCATGGATGGAACGTGTGCACCTTCCTAATCTCACAGCTTCGAGCATAGTTGGTATTTAATTTCTGAGGTACCCAGGTGATACAAAGTTCTAAGGAAAAAGGATCTGTGCAGACACCGTGGGATTTCATAAGAAACGAAAGGGAGTAAAGGATGTTTTAATACAACATGCCCAAATGATGTGACACATTCACTGGGATATCTAGGAATAAAGAACAGAGCAGAATGATGTGTGTACTGGAAGCAGAAATAGAGGTGGGATCTCTCATATTATCACTTGATTTGACGGTGGTTGAGATGGTATGGAGAATTGGGAATATTTATTTGCCCCAGACTGTCACTCACGAGTGCCTTCTGAGCTGCATGTTCACTCTTGACATTCAAGGTCAAGTTTGTGCTTGCAGATTCAGATGAGCTCATGTTTGCATGGACCCTGAAATCTGGCTACAGGAAGCTTTGTGACCATTGGTGAAACAGTAGCCTCTTACCCTTTGAGCTCTGTGTGGGAGAGCTGCTGGGTTAGGTGTGAACAGACCCTGTTGAGATGAAGCTAACCATGGTCTGATTTTGCTGTATTCTTCTCATGCTAATGTTTGTCATACCTTTTGCATTCCCAGGACCCTAATGGCTTCCACACATGTGAACCACAACATCTACATCACAGAGGTGAAAACGGGCAAGTGTGTTCATTCCTTGGTTGGACATCGCCGCACTCCCTGGTGTGTCACCTTCCATCCCACCATCCCAGGCCTCATTGCTTCAGGATGCCTAGATGGGGAGGTTAGAATTTGGGATTTACATGTAAGTCTTTCCTGAAACATACGTTCCCTTGATATTTGGTGGGTGGTGACTTTTTTTGGCTGAGTTTATTTTCCAAATGTTACCTGGTAAGAGAGCTGTTTGGAAGCTTTTCTGGGTCTAAAAGCATAGAACAGACCATAGCCATCCTCTTCTGTCTGGAGAGGAGGTGACAGACTCTTTATTCAATCCTGCCAGGTAGGTCATGCTTCTTAACAGTGCCTGTTTCATTGATTACAGTGGTACAGGTAATGCTGGAGAACTTTGTACAAGGTACCTGTTTAGCCTTTGTGAGAGACATACCATTTGTCACTCCACCAAGCATATCTGAACTGTTCATTAGAGAAGCTGCTGCACTACCTAGTTTGGTGATTGGTACAGAGACAAAACAAGTGGACTTAGCTGGTTGCTTCCAAATGAAGCATTTTTACCTGCTGCTTGAGACACACCTACAAAAATACATCTGTGCTCATTGTTGCAAGTAGCATTACATTCTGGACCTGTCACATGACCTTGTATGGGAACAGCTGTTGCTGTTGCCAGGACAGCATGTCACTTCCAATGCTCTCGGCAGTGTGGGAGGCATGGCAAGTACGTGGAAACTTAATGATTGCAAACTTTGTTATCAATTGCTTGTGATTCTTGACTCCTCACTCTAGGGTGGAAGTGAGAGCTGGTTTACAGATAGCAACAATGCCATTGCATCGCTTGCTTTTCATCCTACGGCTCAGCTCTTGCTGATTGCTACTGCCAATGAGATACATTTCTGGGACTGGAGTCGTCGGGAGCCTTTTGCAGTGGTGAAAACGGCCAGTGAAATGGAGCGGGTCAGGTGAGCTCCTGCTTCTGGGTGAAGAGAACACTTGTACGTGAAAAATGGTCAGATTTGGGAAGTGTGTGTGAGGTTCCTCTGGGATGCTGCACCCTCTGCACTCAAGCAGTGGAGAGAAGTGTTGCTTGCAGCTCCTTGACTCAGCTGGTAGAAAACCAGTTCTGTGGGCAGAAAGAAAAGCAATTGAAAGTAATAGATCAGCTTGGTTGTTCATATTTGTAATAGGGCATGTGTCCATTAAATGCCCAGAATCTACTTCATGTTGATTTATAAGCTTAGTAATTAAACTTGTCAGCCACAAGGATGAGAAAACCCAGCAACTGCTGGAACAGCATGCCAAGCTATTGCTTTGGCACACTTGTAGAGGACACTGGATTGCTGGAAACCTGATGCCTTCTTTGAGCAATTTAAAATAAGACAATGATGTGACATTCAAGGCAAGTTAATCTCTCCCTTTGTACCAAATTTCATTTTGTAATATAGATCTGTATTCCTTTGAAAATTCTGGCTATTTCAATTGATACAGCAGTACTTCCAGCTTTTAGCTTTGGTGTAGTGTTGCTGTGGGTTATAAAATACCTGCAATCTTCAGCTGGATAGGTACATTTTGTTCTTCTTAATGCGTAAACTTATTGACATCCTTCATAAAAAGATGATGATAATGTAGTAATGTTCTCATTGCAAATATGTCATGTGGGCTTTTCTTCTCTGCTGTGTTCAGCTTCCTATGTCAATGTGGAATGTGAACTGATGATTGATATTTTGGCACTGCTTTTGTTTTAGGCTGGTACGGTTTGATCCCTTGGGACACTACTTGCTCACAGCGATTGTTAACCCTTCCAACCAGCAGGTAAGGGGAATGTCAGCACTTGTATTGACTGGCTAATTACAAGATACTCTATGTACTTTAGCCCTAGTCTGTTTCTAAGCAGCCTTGTGCTTTAGTGAAAACCTGAAGTCTTCTTAAGCTGAATTCTGTCTCACCTTGATTGGTCACGTAAATGTTCTTGTGTTATGTGCATGGCTAATAAAGTGCTTTCCAAAATGTGTTTGTTTTGCCCTTTCTGTCTGACTAGTGGTGGGACAGATGTCCCAGTGGTCCTGCTCTTTCAGTTCTGTTACGATGTTCTTTTGGATTTGAAGCTATTTGAGGTATTAACAATTCTCCCCTCAGCTGCTGACCCTCAGATGCTGATACTTCTGTTTGTATGAAGAGTGTATTGTGGAAGCTCGCTGGGCTGTAGGAGGAGGTTGTCTAGATCCATAAAATGTACTTGGAAATCATCTCAACTGGTTTCCTCCAAGTCAAGGCCTTTAGGAAGGGACTTACCACGTCCTTTCATGTGTCTGGGCTGGTAGCTGACTTTCTGCTGCTTATTTGGAGGTATAGGATTTTGCCTTGAGGTGACTGAACTTTGACTGTTTCCTTCTGCAGAGCGATGAGGAAGTGGAAATCTCCGTGGACAGCACAGAGATGCCTCATTATCGTCAGCGCGCTATCCTTCCGTCTCAGCCTGTGAGGCGCACACCCCTCCTCCACAACTTCCTGCATATGTTGTCCTCCCGCTCCTCTGGCATACAGGTGGGAGAGCAAAACAGTGTTCAAGACTCTGCTACCCCATCCCCTCCACCGCCTCCACCACCACCACCTCCGCCTCCAGCCAGTGAGAACACAAGGGCATCTGTCTATAACAGGCTCCGGGAGCGAGTCAGCTATCCCACAGCAGAGTGCTGCCAGCACCTGGGGATGTTGTGCCTTTGCAGCCGATGCTCTAGTGCAAGACTTCCTTCTTCTCTCTTCCCACACCAGGAAAACGCACCCTCCACGTCTTCTGGGGCCACTGGCACTTCCTTCTCCTCTGTGCAGACAGAGCCTTATCAACCCCCAGAGCAGGCATCCGTAGCGCAGGAGGAGCAGGGGATACTTAACAGGCCCTCTGCTTTCAGCACAGTTCAGAGCAGCACTGCTGGCAACACCCTGCGCAACCTTAGCCTGGGCCCCACGCGGCGGTCCCTCAGCGGGTCCTTGGCAGGCCACCAGTCCCGGTACCAACAGTCTGCGAGAGAGATGGCTTCAGGCTTGGGTGGGTCTGACTGGTCCAGGACAGTGCTGAACATGAGCTCTCGGTCTGAGCTGGAAGCCATGCCTCCCCCTAGGACCAGTGCCTCCTCCGTGAGCTTGCTGTCCGTGCTCAGACAGCAGGAGGGAGGTTCCCAGGCATCAGTCTATACCTCTGCAACAGAAGGGAGGGGCTTTCTGGCCCCAGGGGCTGAGGTGAACAGTGGTAGTAGTGCTGGCCCGAGCAATCCGGCCAGCATTCGTAATGAGCTCCATTGTGATTTGAGGCGATTCTTCTTGGAATATGACCGGCTTCAGGAGTTAGATCAGGGGATTGGTGGGGAGCCCAGCCAGTCGCAACAGGCTCAAGAAATGCTCAACAACAACATTGAGCCTGATCGACCGGGTCCCTCCCATCAGCAGACTCCACAAAGCAGTGAAAACAATTCCAATTTGTCCCGGGGTCACCTGAACCGCTGTCGTGCTTGTCATAACCTGCTGACCTTTAACAATGACACGCTGCGCTGGGAAAGAAGCACGCCTAGCTACACACCAGGGCAGGTCCAAAGCACATTTGAGGGTGTGCCTCCAAATACCAGCCAGGTGCAGCCTGCAGAGAGAACCGAGGGCAGAGCTCCTGCCTCTAGCAGACTGCAGCTGGGCAGCTCTTCCACCCCGCAGGAGGAGAGGACCGTGGGAGTGGTCTTTAACCAGGAGACGGGGCACTGGGAAAGAGTTTACAGCCAGTCGGCTTCAAGCAGACCTGGGAATGTATCACAGGAGGCCTTAAACCAGGAAATGCCTGAGGAAAGCTCAGAGGAGGATTCACTCAGGAGGTAAGATACGTGCTTGCCCTTCCTCCTCTATTTTTTCTTAAACCTTTCCCATGTAGTCTGAGGTTTTTCAATATTTTCAGAGTTAAAAAACTTTTCTCATATGGCCGTGTGCTGTTTGTGTAGATGAAAATAGAGATGTTGGTGTTGATGTGTTTGTAGCTGCCATTGTCATGCTGCAGATGGGTTCTGAAGATTGTAAGGGCAGAGACTGGACCTCTCAATGGTAGTACAGACAGGCAAAAGGATGGACTCTTGCAGCAGATCTCTGGGGTGAACTGTGCTCCTGGTGTTTGCCAGACCCCGCAGAAGCGTGGAAACACAGGATGCATTAATGCTGTCCTTTGTGCCCCCCATCACACACGCTATCATCACGTGCTATGCATGGAGAATCTGCCCAGGGTTGGCATGGAAAACTGACCATAAGTAAGTTGTTAAGTTAAAAGGGTTAACAGTGATTTTCTTAGTGTTGCCCAGAGGGGGGGAAAAAAGTCAAAGCTCTGTGTCAGTGGTTCGGGTATATGCAGTTGGTTTGCCCTAGATAAGAGAGGCAAGTTTTCAAAGTGGCTCCTGTTGACCTGAGCTGGTTGGGGATATGCTGATCACTGAAAATTTTAGGCTTTGCTGTCTTTTCTAAGAAGATGATTCTTTTTTTGGAAGGATATTTTTCTTCTGCTTCAGATATGTTAAAAGAAACAGGATAAGCTAAATTGAACTTGCATCAGGAAAGACCTGTCCTTTATGTGAAAGTGTCTTCAATGGCTTGTGTAGATGAAATAGCTACATTGGTACTTTGGATAGGGTTTCCACACTGGGTTTCAGTTTCACATCTTCTCTGTCAAGTGGTTTGTGCTCTCACCAGAGGAAAGGTCCAGTCTTGCTGTTTCTCTGAAACAGATGCTTTGAGCTGTAGAAAAGCAAAATTTCCAGGTTGGATGCAGATGTGACTAACTGAGAAGGCTTTGTACACAGGAGAGCCTGAGGAAAGGGAATTCTTTCCTCTGTCTTGCAGATAAGCTGATTATACTGAGACTGGAACAGTGACTGCCTTTCTTGTAGCTGTAGTTGCATAGCAAGTAAGTGGTGGTGGTCATAAAATTATTCATCTGTTTCTAAATCCTTGCCCCAGTTTTTTTTTTTTTTTTTAGCCTGCCATAATGAGAGTCTCAAGCTGGTTACGTGGTAGCTACTTCTTGGGCCTGAACTTACCTACTGTTAATTTAAGTCAGATATCCTCTTGTCCCCTGTTAAAGAACGTAAAAGTGAGAAGGAGCTGACAAACGTTAGCTTTAAAATGGCACTTGAGTAAGTCTTGCGTTATCTTTCTTTTGAAATAGTGGTACATACTGATGTCATCTCCACTGTGTCTCGTTTTCTGGGATGAGTCACTGTAGTGTGAGAAGTAACGGGGCAAATAACCTTCTTATGGATCAGGCAGTTGGCACATATTTGGACAATGAGATGTAGTGGAATATGTAGATATGATCTTTTCTGTGATAACTGTATAATTTAAAAATGCCCTGAGGCATATAATTCAATCCACCTCAGCCTGCAGGAAGCTAACAGCTAGAGTCCTATGACTAAATCTCTGGGTCACTTTGCGTGTCATCCATGGTTGTTGCTGCTGCCTGCTCCAGTGGCTGTAGCATTTGTGAAGGGTTACTTGCCTACCTGGTCACAGACCAGGAACAAACAGGTGCTTTTTGCTGAGACTTCTAATTTGGAGTGTGTAGTTTGAAGCATGAGCTTAATTCCAGAGGAATTCCTGTAAGATGAAACCTTTAGTGAAACCTTTCTGGCAGAGGTTGGTGAGAATGTTCTGGGGACTCTTGTTTTCCCAGTCTCCTGCTTCTGTTGTCAGGCCTTTCAAAAGAACAGGCACGGCAGGGGTTTCTGCTTTCCTTCTAACTGAAGTTAAGGTTATCTGTAGAGTTCTGAGGTAAGAAGCTGGAAGCAGTGGGCAGTCTGGCATTAAATGCTTGTGGCAATTTCCTTGAAGTAAAACTTCATTTCCTTTCTTGTTAAACACATCAGGTGGGCTTGGGGCTTTATGAAATCTTTTCCCTTAAAAGGAACCCTGCATGCAGGATAGCTGTGTCCTGCAGGTGTAATTTTCTGCCATTCTCTAATTAGCTGTTTATATTTTTCTTTGTAGAATGTGGAAGATGAGATTAGCTCGGTTGGGTTAGAGCGTGGTGCTAATAACACCAAGGCTGTGGGTTCAATCCCCATACAGGCCATTTACTGAAGAGTTGGGCTTGATCATCCTTGTGGGTCCCTTCCAACTCAGAATATCCTGTGAATCTATTAACAAGTCAGCAAGCACCCACTTACCTAAACTTTGCATAGAGCGAACATCCTCACACCAAGCCTTCATGTCTCCCAGACCTGGGGCGTGCTTTCACAGTAGGAAGTGCTGGAACCACTTCTGCACAGCAGAGTCCAAAATGTCTATTAACCTTTGGAGCTGCAGAAGCATGCAGAGATGGGGGCTAAGGGTCCTGTGATATAAGCTATGTAATGCTGAAAGTGCTGAGGAAATAGAAGGGGGAGGATAAGCCTTCACACCTGAGGGTACAAGTGATATCTGCATACACACTTCCTATCAATGTAATTTTGTGCCTATCAGCCTCTGGTTAATTCTTAGTGTTGGAATCCAAGATGTGCTCATAACCTGTTTTATAATTCTGTTCTTCTTTGTCTCTCCATTAGATGTCCTCATTGGGCAATTGAGCTCTGTATTCTAAGGTCAGCCGAAAAATGTAAGATAAAATTGTGTGTGGAAACTGTGTATGTTCTCATTCTCTATCCATGTTAGGGAATATCCACGGGCAGGATTCATTCCCTGACATGGCCTTTCTGGTTGAGAAGTAGCTTTCTGGGAAAACATTGCCAGTGAGGGTCAATTAAGTTAATAGGGTAGTTTAGTGAAGGCTGTTCTTTGAATTCTGTTTATGCAACTATGTCAGCTGGGTAAGAAGAGAATTCTGCTCTTTCTGATGGTGCTGGGCTAATTTTCCTGGACTAGTCACAAAGGCATTAATAAGCAGGTAATGACACTATTCCTAACTAACAACTCTGGCACCTCTGTTAAGGGAAGCATGTCACTGGGAGCCTTAGCAATACAAGCAGTCTTGTCACATTCAGCTTGGCCTGAAAGCAGTGTGGCATTGAGCTGTGTGCTTCTTGAAGTTGTCCTGGCGAGGCATGAATTTGGGGAAAGTTTATGGTCTATGTTAAGCAAGAGTTTGTGAGACTGAGCTTCAGCTTTTCGGAGGTTCTCCAGGCTGATCTCATTAATTCAGATATAGGGGGTTTTCCCCTGTGGATGTCTTCGCCTCACTTTTAACATCAAAGTGAAAAGAATCTCAGAAATCTGTGAAGTTGCCATGTGAAGTATGCTGCATAAAATTGGTCATAGAAGCTATTGGAAAGATGTGGATGAAGGAAGGATAACTGAGCAACACATGATAGCTAATTTAATTTTTTTATAGCTACCTGTTAATTTAAAAATGGGTTGAGGCAGTATTGTATTAATACTGTAATCTCAGGGAGGAAAAAGATCCTCTAAGTACTTTAAGCCATTTTTGTTGTGTGGGCCAATGCAGGTTGGTAATGAAAAGTTGAACAGGGAATGAAAGAGGATTCGTCTAGTCAGCTGCTTGTTTGAGAGGAGCTGGTGCCACCTTAAGACAGTGATACCCAGAATCTAGCAGTGATCTCTGCTGAAATATGTTTCAGTTTGTCAGTTAATGCTAGGTACAGTGCAATGCTGACTAATAAAACTGATCCAGATTTTCTCTCTGGCTATTTTAGTATGACACAAGTGACATCTACAGAATTAGTGTGGGGTTTTTAGAAAAAAAAGTAAAATAATTAGGTTATAAATTTATTTTTGTTTCTGAGTTCTGGCATGGTACCCCCAGGCCACAGTATTTCTGGAATGGATGCAAGGAGCAAGTGGTGACATGTGTCCCTGCTAGCATTTTTCAAACTTTATTCTGTGAAACAATTCCTATAGATGGGGAAAAGAAGGAAGAGGAAAATAGTTCTGTATAGATTTAGCTGCTTATAATACATGAACGGGACAATTTTGGTATGGTTTACCTGTTTATTGTGTCTAGAAATTTGAGTACCTTATTGCAAATGAAAGCTCTGCTCTGTCCTATTGCCAGGCAGGTTTGCATGAAACTTATGTTTCACAAGGAAATGCTTATTATCCTTATTCTTCCATGAAGAAGCTTTGTCTGGCAATTATGTTAAACTTCTCTAACCACTCCACTGCACTCATTCCAGAGGTCAAATTCTGTAGGCTCTGGTATGAGTAACTCAGTGCCTGCATTTTATGAATGCATAATGTTTTCACCTTGCCTCACCTATTTAGTTTGACAGACAAGATACATTATTGAAGTTATCTGAAAATCTCAGAAGTCTTTTGAACTATCCTGGGTGACACTTTTGTCATGCATACAGGCAGAAAGGAGTGAGCGAGTGTGAGGTAAGGGAATTTTTGTCTGAGAACCCTTGTATAAACTCTTTTATTTTGTTTGTGAATGTATAAAAGGCAGAGTCCACAGTGCTGTGCAAATATTTGACCTGTTGAAGTTGGCACAGCTTACCGAAGGCTTTGGTGTGTTTTAGTCTGTTGGACGCACTGTGCACAAGTGACAGGTGAAACCAGCTTCCCTGGAACCATGTAACAGGGTCCAGGGACAAATTCGTGTCTTTCATTTTCTCAGGTCTCATTTGAGGACTCTGGTCCCTCCTGCCTTGTTCTTGCTATGTGATGTGAACCCAGTCACATATAGTACAGTGACTGCACCTCATCTCGTTTCTCTTCAGTGCTGATGGCCTTTCTGGGCGCACACAGCTCTCCTCACAGCAGCTATGAAGAGAAACAAAACACCTAGTCTGTTCCCCTTTGAAATTTTCAGACCTTATTTCCATATTGCTTTGCTGCCACAAGGGGGTAATGTTGCTTCTGCTCCTGTCTCCTTTCAGAATCTAAAAGTTTTCGAGTTCTTGTATGAAGGGTAGCTTGAGGACCCTCCCCACTCCTGAACTGCAGCTTATCTCTGTAGTTACCATACATTTGCAAGTTCTTCAGTGTTTGGAGAAAGGTGTGAATGCGGGGATCCAGACGGGAAATGGCTCTGATACAGAATGCAAGCAAGGGAGGCGCTTATCCTTTCGGCTTTTGTTAAGGGTTTGAAAGGGATAGATGTGGATCTGAGGTGAGACAGGTATTTTGTCTTTCTGATACGTAAATGCTCGTGAGTTAGAGCTCTGTAAGACCACGGCAACTTTGTAGAGTTCGTCTGGACTTCTTGCTTATTGCCTACCAAGCCTGGAGCAAACCTTTCTTCGTAGTCTGCCTTCTCAAAGGTTTTGTTTTCGTTTTAATGGTTGTTCATCCCCTCTGACGACTTTTGTGATATGGAGCTTGTTTTCTGGAGGATTGCTTGGCAGATATTGGTTGCAGTCTGGGCAGTCACCTTTTCCCCGGGGCTTTGTTTGTTTTCTTCAAGTATGCCTTGAGCTGTTACCTAAATTTTGGAGCTTTTCCATAAGAAGGCAAGGAATATTTTTTTTGAGATTTTTTGTGTTGGGTTTGGTTTTTTTTCTAGTGCAAATAGGTATGGCTTGCTCAAGGCCTTGAGGGGATGCCTCTTCCGGTTCTAAGATGTAGATACAGTGCTGACTTGTGGTCAAATTGGGACCAGTCTATGGTTAAAGTAGATGGACAGGGTAGGAGCATCCCCATTCCTGCCCAACAGTGGTCGGTGATGTATCTTAAATGGAAAAGAGTACAGTCACTTTTGCCGCATTTGTTCCTGAGTTTGTGCTGGAGCCTGAGCTTCTTATGTGCAGCTCTGGTTTTTGATGTAAATGACCAAGGCTGATCGGCTCTCTGCGTGTATTGACTTCTGGTAGCTTTCTCACTGTGCAAAGCACTGAATGAAAGAGTGTGTGTCACTCATATCCTTGCTTCAAAAACTAAACAACCAGAACACTTCCTTGTCCCCTACTGTGGATATAGAATTGCCTAGGAAGAGACAGTTCTGTGACTGGCATTTACCATCAAAATCAGAGAGGAGAGTAGTGCTACTCACTTTACTTTTTGGGGGAGAGGAACTAAAGCAGGAGGGAATTACCTTAGGTAAAGCTACAAAATGTGTTTTGTGGTGGAGAAAAGAACACATTCCTAGTGTATTCTGCCTTTTGTTCCATTCCTTATTTCTCAAAATCCTTGTAGTTACTATTTTTTTCCTAATTCCTTTCAACAGTTGTGGCTTGCTTATTCAAGTATAATATATATTGTGGCAGTGGTGTTGAGTTCACAGGGAAAGGGAGGCTTGAGCAGGAGAAGGGGACACCTGAGCTGTGGAGAAGAGGCAGCAATATCTGGTGCTGGTTGCTCAGACTACACATCGGTGGGAATGTGGCCTGTGCTAAATCTAAATAGACCTACCCAGCATAATTCTCCTGACCCTTTTTGTTCAGACCTATCACTTGTGGAAACCTTGCTAGCCTTGTGTCCTGGCATTTGTAGTTTGGGCTCAGCATTTTGTTTGAAGTTATGGTGTGTAGACCATACCGGTACTGTGGAAGGAAGGATTTTTCTGACAAGTCTTGGAGCCTCCATGTGCACTGTGATAGTTTTGGAAGAGTTTATGCTGTGCTGTTTTCAGGCTTGGTAAGAAATAATTCCAAAGATGCTTTGTTACAGTTCTTGAAAATGGTGGTGATAGAGATAAGTAATATCTCAGCAGTCAGTGGGAGTAGTGGGGTAAACAGAAGTTATAAATGGATTTGCAAGCAGAGACAAGAAGTTTGGGTATGTGCTTGGGAGGACATGCGTGAGGGTAGAAAGGCAGAACTGTGGGGTATGGGAATGATTTCTGTAAATGTTAGCCAGGATACAAGAGTGAGCAAAGACCTAATTTGGCTATTGCGAACACAAAGTAAAATAATAGTCTGAAGGTGACATGAGCATTTAGACATGAAAATTAGCAGTGTTTATATTTGAGATGTGCAGGCTGTGGACTAACTTGGTGAGTATTGTTTGTTTGGCCTTTACTAAAACTGGAAAATACAAATTAGTTTTATCATGAGACTGACATAAAAACATAGCCCGAACTATAGGAGAAGTTGCCATGATGTCTAAATGGTCAGTTAATGCCTATGAGCTCTGAGGTTATTACTGTCGCCTTCCAGCATTGTGGGTTTTTTCCCAGACCGAGCCTGCTGTCTCTGTGTGGGCAGGAAAGACTGTTTTACTGAAGTTCTAGAAGTTTGAGCTCTTTAGTATGCTGCTAGTTATGTAGAAGAACAAGTGAAAGAAGTGCCTGTTTTCTTGCACAAATATTCCTTCCCCTGCCTTTGCTAGTTTCCTGATTTAAGAGTAATGTAATGTTGCTAGAGCCCTATTCTTCACTGAGAGTTGGTGGGCAAGAAAAACGATGCCTTTTGCTTTCCTTCTTGCAGTAACTAGTAGAGGTCACTCCCTGCTGCTGAGTTTCCCCCAGTGCTTTGGAAAGCTGGACATGTATCTGCAGCCTTCGCTAAACTTGCAGAAAGGCGCAAGCTGCTTTTTCTTTTTCTTGGCCTGAATTTAAATATACACCAATGATTGTTGCAGACTAAAAGAGATTCCTCTCCGCATATTCCTCTTGTAACAGCTTGACTTGCAAACTAGGCAGGTGTAGAAATAACTCTGCTTTCTCAAATACCTGTATGGTATTTTCCCATTTGAACCACTGCCCTTCTCCCACCCCTTTTCTTAGTAGTCCAGGCCTAGCAGTGAGGAGTTCACCTATCAAAGAAATGGGTAAAGTTTGTTCCTCTGCAATCGTCGGGCAATAGAAGCCTCTTTCCCTACAAGTGTCTTTCCTGTGGAAACTGTTCTGGAATTTCACCTGCTGCAGTGTGGCAGCAAGAGAACTTACTGAATTTGGATTGAAGTGATGTTTTAGTGAGAATGGAAGTGGTATATGCTTCCAAACTGGCTTTTATTTTTGCTTCTATTGAGATCTAGACTTGGGTGGGGTTTTTGGGCTTTTTGGTGGTGGTTTTCTCTGTGTGTGTGTATGGGGTTTTTTATTGGGTTGTGGGGGTTTTTTTTATTGTTGTTTGGGTGGGTGGATGTTGGTTGTTGTTGTTTTGGGCAGGTTTTTTTTTGTGGGGTTGTTTGTTTTTTTGAGGAATGCATATATGAGGTGACTGTAGACCAAAGATCTTGAATAAACGCAAATTGCTTAGAAGTTTAAAGACAGCTGACTTCAAACAGATAGCTATTTGAGGATACCATAAAATATATTCAGTTCTCAACTTTCCTACAACGAGCGAAGAAGTGTGAATAGCTTCCCTCTCTTGAAAGCCATCCTTTGTTAGGCTGTCTCCTCTGCTGTCTGCACATAGTTTCCCTGCAGCCACCCGATCCAGCTGCAGCAGGGTGGGCAGCATGTCCAGACAAGCTCACTTGACTAGGTAGAGTTGCTCCTGTTTCTTTTTTTTTTTTATCTGTGTGCCTTGAGTTCATGTAATTGTAGTATTCTGTCTACGGGCTGATGCTCAGCTTACGATTAACGGAGGTCTGTGGCATGCTTAAACTATCTAGCTGTGATTTCTAGAGCTTGTAGTCTTGGCTTCAGGTAAGTCACATTAAAACAATGTCTAAGTTTCGATTTGGTTTTGGTTTTTGCCAAGAAATAAATTTTGGGCAGGCCCTCAGACCTTCTGTTTCGGGCCTGCTTGCTCATCTAAAAGCACTCTGTAGCTTTCTTCACTGTGGGGAAGAGCAGGAGATGTTGGCAGTGTAGTGTGCCTTTTTATTGTAATACAAACCCTTAATTTTTAGATATGCATTCACTTTACACGTACTACATGTGTGCACTTACTCCTCATGCTCTTTAGAAATTCTCACATCATGGTGTGTGTGGGGACAAAGTGCCCTTGTCCAGAAGGGCATTTTTACAGAATCTGGGCTGGAGAACTTGCAGTAGGGCAGCATTCATCTAATCTGTGGGCCTGGAGCAAGAGAGAGGGAGACCTGTGATCTGACTCAGTAATACAACTGTAACCAAAATAGTGATGACTCTAGATTTCTCCAGTTGAGCTGTTCTGGTCTGTTGAATAGCTAACATGCATTTTAAACATTTTCCACATACATATTTAACTGATTGCACCAAATGGCTGTTTGTGTGATGATGTAAGTGACCTCCTCCCTTGCTCTTCTTGAGAGAGCACCTGCTGAAACTGAAGGCTGTAAATAAACAGGGTTCATTATCTGCCAGGAAACTGACTCATTTTTCTGCTTGAAATGCATTAGTATCAAATCATTCCCCTGTCTTCCTGAAGTGGGAAGGCTGGACTAACTGACTGAACTAACCTGCCAGTCATCTGTTGACCTGACTTTCTTCATTACTCCAGCGTGAACAAGAGCATTTTAAAGGAATTGCTTGATTTGTCATGAGACCTCTGTTATCGTAGCCTTAGAAGCTCATGGAGATATTGGTATGGCTTCTGCCCCCTCAAGAAAGACACCTCCTCTTCAAGTCCCTAGGGAGAAACATGAGTCGTATGTAATTATCACAGAAGCTGACGCAGATCTGCATGTGTGGGTAAGCAGAGATTTCTGCTGGCCCCAGAGTCTGTGGTGTTGGGAACTCCCAGAACAAGGAGAAATTGAAGCAGACATACAGATGAAGGTAGGCAGAAGAGCCCTCAGAAGAGTAACGCTGTGTGCAGGCTGAGGGAGTTCAGTGTGTTAGCTATGTTCTGGCCATGCTTTCAAACCTTATCATAACTAGAAACCCATACATACCCTCTAGCTGAATTTCTGGTATAATGGCATGTTGTCAAGGGACTAGGTGGAGAAACACGACGTCTGTCTTCAGCTTGGTGCAGCTGCCTGCCCCATCCTGAGAACTGGTGTGAAACTGCTACTGTAGAGCAAAATAGCACATGCAGTGGCTTGAACTGATTTTAATATTTCTTCTCCCCTCCTGTCCCTCAAGCTTTGCCCCTGCAAAATGGAAGTGCAAGATCTTTCATTGTTCTTTTCATGTTGGAGTTATTGCCAAAACTAATCAATGCTGCTTGCTGTAGCTGGTCTTGACCCTTTTAATGTCTGTCATGGATGTGTGTTCCCTCTTGCTTGTTGAAATAATGAAATAATCATTCCGCAGGTGCTGTATGATGAGGACCTCTCCATAGTGCTTATTCATTTTTTGTTCTGATACATGGCCTTTTTCAGCAGGTGAACTAATAGATTAACAGTGCAGCCTTGGGTCTTCTTAAAAGAATCTGTCACTTTCTGTAAAGCCACCCACCTTCCCTGTGATGAGCTCCAGAGTTGCTGGGTAGCTCCTGTGGCATCAGGTGGTAAATGGAAATTGCAATTCCTAGTCCAAGAGCAGAGGTGCAGTAATAGCACAGTTCATCACGTGATATTACTTTCTAGTTAAATTGGAGTAAATTTAAAGGGTTAACCATGTTTTCCTTGAAACTCTGCTCCTCACCTTGTAATTAGGAGAACTCAATTCCCAGTGGTCATTTCTGCTGTTCAAACTCTTACCTACACTTCTTTGTTTCATGTAATTGTGCTCTTTTTCTCTGCACTCCTTCCCATCTTGGCTGAAGACCTTATGTGCTGTCTCTTTTCTGACTGAGAAATCCTTACAGTTTGTTTTCTACAGGACACTTGCCCAGAATCAGTGAAGGGGAAAAATCACTTTCTGTGATAACTTCTACCTTATATCAGATCTGCTCCTCTGACAATTCTGCACCTCCAACTGGGAAGGATGTCTTCTCTGTCCCTAGTTGTACCTTCAGAATTAACATGAGCTCCTTCCCACGAACAGGCCAAAGTGTTCTACAAAAGCTGTGTTTGGAACTTGTCTCTGATCACATATTGCATCTTTGCTTTCCCTAAAGAAAGGAAATTTTCTTATAAAGGTTGCTCATTGTATGGAATAACTTTAAAAAAGTGATGAAAAAGATGCCTAACAGGGTTTGCATAGTCATAAGAAAGCCACCAACTCTTGTTCCTCACTGAGGGTGAGTTGTTTGGCACAGGTGTGAACAAGGGAATGGAGGAGCTAACTCAGAACTGGAAAAGTGACTGTTGAGGTTTTAATGAGCAGTGATATTTTCAGGTTATTTATCTCTTGTAGATGGTTACAACTATCTTAAGAAAAGCTTGATCCTTTTGTTTGACTATTTTTTCTCTCCTAATCTGTTTCTGACCTGTCCTAATCCAGTCTTGATGCCAGGCTAAATATGTCTAACCATAACCATGTGAAAGCTGAAACGGTCTAGAAATGTTAGCTTAGAGGTATCAGAGCAGATTATGTTAAGAACTTAATTTTAGAAATCATTTTTTCAGGCAATCTTTAGAACTGCATACTGATTGCTTTTTTATTTTAAGCTTGAATATGAAACTGGTGAAGAGCAATAGTGTTTTTCTGTTTGACAAGGACTACAAAACTTTTATGGAAAATGAAGCTATGGAACAAAATGCTTGATGGTTTCTGCTTACGTGATTTCAATTTGCTTTTTGAAAGCAGGCAACACAATACAGATGTCTGAAATAATTTTTTCCTATTCTTCTGAGAAAAGGGAAGGGAAAAATACCCAAGCCAGTGAGATTTTTATTTTAAATAGTTTTTTAGTGCTCTGTCAAGGCTATAATTGTTCTCCAAGAATGAATTTGGTTTGTTAACAGTTAATAACTGAGTTCAAGGTTTGAGGGAGGGTATTGGTGTTACTGGACAGCCGAAGAACATTTAGCTGTTTTCATGCCTCAGCTTTCTTCTTATCTTTAGTTTATACGTTGCCTGGGTGTAAGAGGAAGATGATTGAAGGGAATCTAGTTTTAAACTGTTGCTATTCTTTACCTTATGAGAAACCACAGAAGCACATTCACAGGGATGAGTGCTCGGGGGAACTGAGTGCTGGCTGTAAATTGGAGGGCTGAAAAAGGGATCTCATACGTAGTGTGATAATTTTCACCTCTGAATGGGCAGTATGCAATATAAAAGTCTTTTCACGGAAGACACAAAAGCCAGAGGCTTCCAAGAGTCATCAATGTACTTTTGCTTCAAAGGATAACTAGAAATTGCTCTGTTTTAAGCTCTCCTCATAGCTGGAGGCTGGGAGTAGGGGAGGAGTAGGTGTGATTGCTGTCCTTAGAGTGCTTCATTTTACTGGTTTGCCCTGGTTGTTGGTGAAGAGCAGCTTAGGAGGATGGCAGCTGACTGAACACCCTTTTGATTCTAAGGAAACTAAGCCTCAGTGCTGTTTGTTAACGCCTCCCTTTTGGATGGGGAGGAAAACCCTTCCCTCAGTGTGGCTTGGAGTAGCGTTACTCAGTAACACACATGCTGTGACAGCAAATCTAAGATGTGGTGTAGGGATTGCATATCCTTAGAAACTGTTACTGAAAAGTTAAATTTGCTGCAGTTAAGTATCTTCTCAAAGCCTGCTGAGATGAATCTCTCTGTCCCAAAAGGTTTTGATGGTGATCCTCGCCCGTGTAGGGAGAATGGGGGTATAGCCCAATGGCTGATGTGCTGCGAGGGGATTGCTTCATGACTTTTTTCCCCTCAAACTGCAGCTTCTGGCATTCAGCTTCATTCCTGAAAATCTCCCTTTTCTACTTGTAGTGTCTTGTATGCGTGCACTCTTTCTCTCTCGCCTGTCTAGAAGTGTCCTGTAACGTGGAGTCTGCTTCCTTTACCCCTTTGCTAGCAATTGCTGCAGACCTGAGTTAACAGGGCAAGTGTCGAGCAGCAGTTCCAGAGCTGTTGATGTCTGACAGAAAAGGAGCCTGATCTCAATCAGAGAGTTGAGATCTCAATGCTGCTGAAGAGGCAATTTATATCTTATAGTAGTTTTAATAAAAAAAATAAACCCAACAAAAACTACAATCCCCCTCCTCTTAATTTAGCAAGCTGGGACAGAAGCATCTCTCAGAGTGAGCAGAGTTAATCTTCGTTATTTGCAGGAGTGACTGACAACCTGGAGGATGATAATGTGTGATTTTTTTTTTTTCCTGATGAGCGGGGGAAGAGAGTAGAAATTGCAGCTTCTCTACTAATTGTACTTTAGATGTCATTTGTGACAATTTCATATTGTCTAGACAGAGATAGTGGAGCAATTGCTTCCATAGAGCCTAGTGTTAGCCTGTTATATATCTGGATAGCAAAAATGGGGGATGTGGGAGAGGAGGAGGTTGCTGTAAGCTGCAGAAAGGATTCGGGAGTCAAGCGTGATCTACTGAAATGTTTCAAAAGGAGGTGCAAGCAATATGCATTTCTCTTCTCTCTTTTCATGCTTCTCTGTTGGAAACTTAAATGTTTAGTGGCTAGCAGTTTACTGTAACAGAGTTGCTTCTATTGGATTATGTTTATCCTACTTAGCAGAATTGCTCCCAACCTGACATTTACTGTGGTAGGATATTGGGCTACCTTACGCTTCGGGTTTACTGAAAACAAATAGTCTGTGTCTCTTTTGGGATTTCAGGTGCCAGAAGCTACGGGTGTGACACCTAAGACTTGGTAGAGTGCAGCATGACTTACTTTGAGAATATTTATCTGCACCTTCCTGAGAGACAGTAGGTTACACTACCAGTGACACAGATGAGACACTTTGACGATTATAGCAGTGTATCTATTATTGAACCTATGTGTCAGTACTATATGCATTTGGATTTGTAACTTTGGGTCTCAAGGGCTAAGTCTACAATGAATTAGTTAAAAATGGATTTTATTTGTGCTTAGCACACTGCCTCGGTACAGATATTATTATTCCCTAGAGCATTAAGCACAGAGATGGTCTGTCTGGATCTCATGAGGTTGCTTGTTGCCTTGTTTTGGATTTTTTGCCTGTTATGTGTATTTGTATCCCTCTGTTCATTGCTCTGTGATCTGAGAGGGTACAATTGTAGGATAATTAAGATCTACTAATCAGACTTAAAATCAGCTCTAGCTTTTAGCAGTTACTGTTAAGTGAATTAATTATCTTTCTCCACATGATCTGAATGTGGCCCTAGTATGTGGCTTGTGTGCCTCATTGTGAGGTAGTGCAGGAGCTGGATTTGGTCTTGGCTGGCTTGGAAGGCTCTGCTGGAAAGGCCATTTTAACTGAGACCATTTGACTCAGACAGTGAATGCTCAGAGAGGGTTCTGGGGAATGTATTACAGAGTGTTAACAGAGTGTTTGCCATCCTGTTCCTTACAACCCTGTAACTCCTGGTCTTCCAAGGGAGCCCTTCTGGTGAAGGAGGTGCTCCTGCTGCAGCAGCTTCTGTTGCTGCATGGGATGGAGTTGCAGGCTGTTCAGGTAGTGTCACAGGGCTGTTGAAGCCCAGCGGAAGTCTCTTTACCCAGACACTTGGCCATCCTGTGCCTCAGGCAAGTGTTGGTTACTAAAGTAACCCACACCAGTTCTCATCTGAGGTGCCAAGTACCTGCTATAGCAAGGCTCTTCAAATATTTATTTCAAGGATCTGTTGCAGTGTAGTGGTGAGAACGATAGATTCCCAAAAGTGCTGTTCCCAAGCCAAGCAGAGGGACTCCTGGCAGACCCACACCAAGTTACAATGATGTGTGCTCTGCTCCTGCACCCTTGTGGTGTCCTCTGCTTAGCATAGATCTTGATTTCTTTCAGCATAGCTGCTGGATGCTTTCTGAAGTTGATCCCTCAAAGTCAATGAACATCTTAGGCAGTTGCCAGTTTTTCCAAAAGTGAGAAGATAAATATGGGTAGAGAATACCAGGAGACTTCTTTCTAACAGGGTTTGCTAGGCCATGCAGCATGTACTGGTCATCTTCCCTTGTGGCTTTGATTTTACTGTGTCACTTAGTGGACAGATGCTGAAAGGCTGGGAAAAAGGGTGGAATGTGTAGTGTGTAGGCACCAGGACTTTTGATAGGGATGAGTTTGATGATCATTTGTGTGCACATTATCGGAACACCATAGGCATTGCTCACATCAGGAGGCAGCTGCTGTTTTAGGGTTGTGACCCTGCCAGAATCTGCATGCTCTGGAAGCTCTTTCTCTTCTATTAAGGCCAGTGATCAGGCAGGATGTTCCACTAGGGTGGCAGCCTTGGCATATCCAGGTTGCTTGCAAAATGCTGTTTTTGGAGCACTCTGCACAGGCAGCTTTGAAAAGCAAATTTCTAAAAATCATGTTGGTATTGCAGTGGCAGTAACCTAGTCTCTGAACACTGAGCCAGTGGTTTAGAAAGGGCCAGCTGCCCGAGCAGGTAGAATATCCTTTCTGCTAATTTTAGTCTGTCTACCTTTCCTCTAGAGGGAATTGAAGCAGTTTATATGTGATGCAAGTAGTAGGTATACCTGTATACCTCACGGGTATAGGACTTCAGGTATACCTTATAAAGCTGTAGCACTGTTTGTTCTGGATTGGCTGCTTTTTGCACATATTGGTATATAGTTGGAGCAGAAGGAAGGCTTTGGTAAAATAGCATTGAAGTATGACTTTTTGGGTAGCCAAGGGATTCATAATATCTAGCAGTATTGAAGGTTAGAGCTTTTGACTCAGTAACCTAGGAACATGGGGAATTAATTAATCTCAAAGTTTAAGAGATTTAGTAACTGTTCTTGAATATGACAAATGGTTTCCAAACAACTTTGTGCTAGAAAGGACAGGATTTTTTGCTGTGTGTATAGTCACAGTGCTTTGCAGCAGGTACTGAGTTTCTCAAGCTGACACTCACCTTTCCAACTGGGAAACTGAAGTAATCTCTCACTGTTTTCTGTATTCTAGATCTATAAGGAAAAAAGGAAGTTTTTTTTTTTTTAATTGCTGGAAGACAGTAAAAATTTTTCTTGAGATCCTGATGGGTGGGCTGCTGCTAGAAAAAAAAGACATCTCATTTGCAATTCTACTGTCTTTATGTGGCTAGAAATGGAAAGCTGGGTGTGGATTTTATCTGATCCTTCTTCCTGCTTCCTGTGTTGATGCTTGCTGTCCTGCATTGCAAAGGCTAACTGATTATTGTGAGTGTGGGGCTAAGACTGAAGGTTCAAATCTTTCTTAACAGCTGTGTGTGTGAGTGAATAGAACAGACGTGGTGTTGGACCTCTTTGACTTTCAAACCACCTCCGTTTTCATTAAGTTACAGACTGGAAAACAAAATTTAGTAGGAGTTCTGAGGTAGAAAGATTGGAAAGGGAACTCAGCAATCTTATAAACTTTGAGAGCAGATTTTTCCACTTTCTGTACCTGCCCCAAATCATTTCTCTTGTGTTAATCTAATGGCTGCAACAGGCCATGAGTCAGTCTTGAAACAGTGCTGTCCTCTGGTTTATGACAGAAGCTAGACAGAGGTCCGTGTAGAACCCGGGTTGGAGGACATGTTCCTGCTATATACTTTTGATTCTGCTGCCTTCATGACTCAGTCTCACTGCTCGTATATTCAGGCTGTCTGGCTGCATTTGCATACATTTACTTCTTGAGTGAATATTTGGTATCTCTCCCTGTGGCTGATTAAAATACAGAGGAAAAGAACTTTTTTTTTTTTTTTNCAGAGCCTTGAGACTAAGATTCGAAATCTTACTGTGAATAGACACCAGTGGTGCCCTTAAAGTCCACATGCTAATGTGTGTTCTTTGCCCCCTGCTCCCTGGCCCATTCCATGTGTAGCCATCTTTGAGTAGGTAGGAATTTGACAGATGGCCAATGCAGTGGTAGTGTTTATGGACCTGACAAATTGGGATGGGTTTTCTCCAGAGAAGTGACATCTACATCTTTCTCTTGGAACTTGGGAGCGGATGTGGGACCACTCTTCTTCCTTACATGAGGTGTTCTTTCTCCTGTGCAGTGAGAATATAAAACTTTGAATAGCTGTGTGGTGAAAACGCTTGTGCCATCAGTGAGTGGTTCAGTATGTTGCAGAATTCTCTTCACTAATGATAGAAATAGTCTTAAGAGGTTTAAGAAAGTAGGTCACATATAGGAGGGATGTTCCTGAGTGGTCTTTGACGTTGTAATTTGTTTTTTGTTTCTAGGAGGTTGCTGGAGTCTTCCCTCATTTCGTTATCTCGCTATGATGGAGCAGGATCCCGGGAACATCCAATCTACCCAGATCCAGCCAGGTAAGATCCAAATGCAGTCTAAAGGCATTTAAGTTTTAAGTTCCGTATGCAAAGGCATAACTTCAGTAAAACACACTGAATCCTCTGGCAATCGTTCTAATATTGGACTTATCTCCTCCTTAATGACTTGCCATGGGGACAGAGAGCAAAACAAGTGAGCAGATGCTATTAAGTCTGGGGGGAAATGAGGAAAACAGGAAGGAATTACTGTTGAAGTAAACACATAAGAATTCCTGAAATCATTTGGGATGGAGAACACTAGGTGGCAAACAGGTCCAACAGTAAATGAGATACAGCAATATATTAAAAATCTCTTTTGAAGAAAAATGAATTAAAAAACAAATAGTCTATTCAGGAGAAAGAAGAAATGCAGTAAAGGCAGTTAGGAGCTGGTGTGAGCAGACAACGTGCTTGGAAGCATGAATTGTCTCCATAAATGTATCCATACAAGAGAGAGCATAGCCAGAAGGTTACGTATACTTAACTAAGAACAAAATACTGACAATTATTTTTGAAGAGTCATGAATCATTGACATTAGACATAGAAACACCTGTAGTGCTGCTTAATCTTCAAAAGAGGTGGGAGTGTTTCAGAGGACTAGAAAAAGCAAATGTGGCAGTTATCAAAAATGGAAAGAAATGATCTTTGCAGTTTCTATTTAGTGTATTAAGAAAGCAACAGATGGGATACTGCGACCCAAAGACTCTGTCAGAAGAAATGATAGAATCGTGAACAGCAAGCAGCTTTGGAAACTTTCAAAGAATAAATCATGACAAATAAGCTTTCTTTAGATGGATTTAGTAAAGCTATGAATGAGGAAATTCAGTAAGTGTAAAATATATCCGATTTAGCCTTTTGGGGAACCTCTTGCATAGCTGCATGAATTGAAGGCTACTAGAATTTATCAGAGATGTGTACAGGAATACCACTGAAAATGAAATCTTGAGTTGCTGAAGGGGGTTTGTTGTTTTGTGAGTTTGGTGGGGGGTTATCTTGTTATTTTCTTCATCATTAACAACGAATCTGCATTTTTATCCAGATGATACTTTTAAGTACAAGTTCTGAAATAAAAGGCTGTGTTGCAAACTGGCCGGATGGTATAATTGTGTTGGTAAATAACTCCTTGCTAACTGTCTCTGTAGATAAAGCCTTGTAGAGATGAAGTCTTATATTTGGCTTTTTTCCATTTATCATGAAGAAAGTTGCTTTGTAAAGATAATTCAAAGGCTTAGGAATGATGTAAACAAAACTGTAGTGAAGTGGAAGGTGGAGTGTGCTGCCTATATGTAAGAGCCTTTGGAAACCAACCTAGGTGACTGCTGAAGGTCTTGGCAACTGCATATCAGAACTGCTGATAAATGTAAAAGCTTCTAAACGGCAGTTGGTTAAATGACAGGTAAAGGGATTGATTTACCTGGAAAGATGAAAATGATATTCTGCAAATGTTAACTTAAAGCTCTTGCTACATTCAGGTTAATTTATGAGTGCCAAAAGCTGCTATATTGCTGGAAGTGCACCATTCCTTGTTTCTGGAATGCCTTGTCCAAAGCAGGCAGATTGATAGAGCAGAGATTTTAAGAACTCTGGGAGCTGCCTTTTAAAAAAGAAAAGGAGGGCCTGCCTAGGTATCTGAATTCTTTTTTTTCCCTTCTGTCAGATGTCTGCTATGATGAAGCTCAGTAAAATGTATGAAAAGGGATCAATGCCTGAGACATTTCCTAGCATAAGGAGCATTGTCAAAAATATTTTTCTACTTGAAGCCATTTTAGAACTGATACAGTGCTCTTCATGTGACAGTTCAAGTGGTTTTTAGGTTGTGGTAGAAGCCGTAGTGGCTTGAGTTTATAAGGAGGTTTGGAAGGAAAGTCCAGTTTTGAAACTCTTCTAAGAGGGTTAATTTGTTCCAGTAAATATCACTGTCCTTTTCAGAGGATGAGATTTGTAGAGGCGTAATCAGTACCAGCTGGAAGTTTAAGTGGGATGGGATTAGAGTCTTCCTCCATAAACCTTACTGGTGTACTGGGCTAGTAGGATATTTTTAACTGTCCCTTTAACTTGTTAGAAATTTAAAAAGTGATTAAAAGGAGTGTTACTGCATTTTGAAGGGTTTTTTGTAGCATCATAATTTCCAAATGTAAACTTATGTCTTTGACAAGTTAAATAACAAGGTGGAAAAGTGAAACAAAGGTGAAACAAACACATCTCTATCTATAAATATACATCTATATATGTCTCTGTGTGTTTATGTGTTTTAAATATATATTGAAAATATATACCTCTTTAAGACCAAGCTCTCTCCAATGGAGTCTTTTTTTAAAGACCACATAAACTACATGATCTGAAAAATGTGTTAGTTTTGTTCCTGCGTTTACTGTCTGTAATGGTGCTATATTTGAATAACCCAGGTCAGCAGTGAGGCGGGGAGAATATTTTTTGAAGTTCCCTCAGATTTAGAATGAATATTCTGATGTAGACTGCAGCAGTATTTCTCAGTGGCCTTGCTGAACTTCTCTAAGGTCAGCTTAGCTGTTGTCATTCTCCACAGTTTCCATATGTACTGAGCTCAGAAAATGATCTGCAGAAGAATCAAATAAAGCTGTCATCAAAGAACACCTATAGTAATGTTTTTTAAATAGAAATATTCAATAAGAGTGATATATGCTCCCAGGCTGCATATATATAAAGCATCACAGGGTGTTTGTTGGATATATCTCTAGAAAAAAATCTAAGCAGCTAGAAAGTATTTTATCCCTTCCAACTTTCTCTCTGTGTATCAGGCTTAAGCTTCTTGTGTTATCTTTTGAGATCTTTTTCGCAGTCTATCCAGTGTACACACCATGTGCTGTCAGGAAGCTGAATCTGGCATCTTGTCATCAGTTATGGCCACTCTTTATTGCCTACTCTTTCTTCTAACAACCGTGTTTTTTCTTCTGGTGTCCTGCATAATTTTAGAAGACTGCTAAACTTATTCTTCATATTCTTCTGTAATATTCTCCCTTGGTGTGATACCAGGAAAAAGAAAAGTTTCACTGGTTACACACTGCTGGACTGCTGAGACCACTGTTCGTGTTTTCCAGTGTTTGCCTTGTTTCCATGTTCCTCTTTTTTCGCTCTGTACATATTATGCTGTAGATTTATTTTTAGGCATGCACAAAGGGTTTGGCTTATGGAAAAGCCCAGAGAAGAGAACAGTTCCTCATTTATGAATGTGCATCTGTAATGTCTTGCTTTTTTGTACTTGGCCTATTAAGTCTTATGGGGAGTAGAGAGAAGTGATGTGTTAGTCCAGCAAAGCTGCCTTCTTTATGTAAGCATGAAGAGGTTTAACTCATTAAACAGTACATAAAACATTCAGGAGGAATCAAGCTGAGTGTGTCATTCCTCTTACCCTTTGATGCTTATTGACTTAAGGTTTTACACCTCCGAATGTGTAGTCTGTCTCCTAAACTTGTCCTCCTCCCAAATTAGAATTCAAGTCTAGCCAAATAAGGCTAATGAAATGATGAAGTATCTGAGGTGTCTGGATTTTAACACTGAGTAACTGTGTCACAGAAAGCATGTGTGAGGAGCTGTGGATATGCACAGGGTAGGAAAAAAGAGTATGTGTTTGCCTGTCTCAAGAGAGTAATACTGGTGTGTGATAGCTGATGCAAACAAATGCTAGGTTATGCATGAGAGAGAATTAAGAGTTAATTACAGAGGAAATATTTCCTTTCAGGTGGGATGCAAGGCTTGTAAAGCTCCACTTAACATATATCTAGTGGCTCTGATGAAATTGCCACTATATAGAATCCCTACCATTTAGATTACAAAGGAATTAAAGCTGTGAAACCTTTTTTTCTCCTACTTGATATTCCATGATACTCCATAAGTACCATCAAAACAGCAGCACCTTCCTTCAATGTTTATTTGAACGGTGCTGCTGTTTGGCATTGCAGGCAGAGTTCACACTGGGACTGGGCTTGGTTCTTAGAAGTGATACTTGCTGGGCTTACTTGAGTGAACTGGTAGTAAGTGAATCAGTGAGCTCCAGAGAGTCTCGAGAAGCAAATTTCTCTGTGCTGTGGATGAGCTTTTTGTCTGTAGGTACTCGTGTGATGCTTCTGTTTGCAAAGGGGATCACGTGGGAGTATAGTGTATAAAGGGAAAATGACTTCTCCTTGCTTTCTTTGTTTACTCTATCTTACTCACGGATAAAATGCAAACAGTCAATTTTGTGATAGGCTGTTACTGGCCTGGCAGTTGGAGTTCAAAAGGAAAAATAGGACTGGCTGTCATTCTATACTTATGTAATGAGTATTTGTATATCTTTTTCTTGCTCAGGTTGTCTCCTGCTGCATATTATGCTCAGAGGATGATCCAGTATCTTTCCCGGAGGGACAGTATTCGACAGCGCTCTATGCGATATCAGCAAAACCGTCTCCGCTCTTCCTCCTCGTCTGCTTCCACTTCAGAGAACTCAAGCCCATCTGTGGAGGGAAATGATCTGGAATTTGAAGATTTTGAGTAAGTGTGTGTGCTGCCTAGCCCTCTTGCTTGAGTCTGTTGTCACCACAGGACTGCTTTCTGGTTCCCTACTGTTTATCAATCAAAGACACCTTAGGCTTCTTGTAGGAACAGGTTAAGTAATTCAATCAATAATTAGAGTAGTGATTGCTAGAAATAGGTCTTGTAATTTCTGTTGTGAAAATTAAGGATGTTGTAGGCTACCTTCAACACTTTAGGCTATCTCAACCACATTTAGAAGACTGGCTAAATAAAGAAAATGAGAATCTTTTTCTCCCATGGAACAGATGGGGAACCAAGAGTTTACTAGAGTTGTCAAATCTTGAGACAAAACAGGAATCACTAAGAGGCTTTGCAAGACTTACTTCTTTGGTCTAAGGCTATAGGAGACAGCCAAACATGTCCTGTTGTCTTTACTTGCTCTATCTCTGTAGCTTTGTCAAATTAGCTGACATTCCTGGGATTGGGGGTTTCTTAGTTTGGTTTGGGTTTTTTTTTAAATTCAGTGATTGTGAGTCTGTGTTAAGGCTTATTTTCCTGTAACGAGATAAAAAGGCCTCTTGTATCGAAGTGAGGAATGACTCTGCATCCAAACCTTAGAATAATATTCCTGTTAGCCACTGTATTTCTTTCTGAGTGGTTCTGGTGACAAACTTTTAAAGTCTGTTCTCCAGCATCTGCTTTTGGACTTCCAGTGATACCCAGTGTAATCCTAGCAAAAAATTCATTGCAAATCCTTTCCAATAAATGTAGGAGTATAGTAATGTATTCTTTAGATGGCATGTAGACCAAAACTCAGGAATTTAGATTAAAATCCATTTTAGCAGCAAAGAGGATATAAGCTTTCTAGCCTGTCTTCAGTAATTTCCTTTTAAATACAGGATTTTCCTTGAGTAGTCTTAAGTATTTCACTGAATTTCCCCCCATTTGTGTATATTGCAATTAAAATATAGGATAATTCTGAGCATGGTTGTAGAAGTAGTCTATGGTTGTGGTGTAGTAGGGAGCTGTGTTTGATGGGAGCTGTGAACTCCTCAAAAAATCTGGGTGGTTACATTGCAGCTGCCAGCAATGGAGGCTGTCAACTTCCCTACTATTTTAATTTGCACATTCACTTGCTGCAGTGGCACATACTTGAGATGGCATGTTGTTAAAGCTCCATGTCCTTTGTGTCAGGGTGAAGTCCCTTGATGAAGGACACTAGTAACACTAGCTATTCCCAAAAGTGAGATACTAATCCCTTTCTAACTTTTTAAGTGGTGGTAGACTATTTTTTTTGTAGAAAGTTGTTCTGTGAAGCTGTCATTTCATGCTCCAGCAATTAAATATTCTGAAGTACAGGGTGAGAGAATGTCTTTCCCTCTCATTGTGGTTTTGTTTGTGTAAAATGTAAATGAGAGGAGATAGTGCAGAAGAGTCACTGCCTAATAGCTTTTCTCAGGCATCTTTGTGGTCTGGAAGAGCAGAAATATGGTGGCTGCTGGGCCCGTTTTTGTGAAGTGGGTGTGTTGCAAGCATAGACTTACTATTTCCATTATTCCATTTTATTTGTCTGGGGCAGCTTGTTCTGCTGGGAAAGTAAAAGATGGTATGTTCTTCATTCACAGAGCCAGGCAAATGCCTGCAGAGAAGTGTGTTCCCCTGCAGATAATGTTCACACAGTAAGAGCACCCAGCCAGGGAAGCAATTCAATCAGCTGTGCTAAGGTTGTCTTTCATTTCATACTGAGCAAAAGAAGTGTTTATTCCGTAATGTGCAGTGCCTGAATTTGTTGGTTGAATATTTCATATCGAATTCTGGTCTGTGCATTCAAGACCTGCTGTCTTTTTACTTCTCTGCTTCATTATTTCTCTTGGCTGATTAGAGAGGGCTGCTGTGCGGGGGTCCTTAGAGCTGGAACTTCTCGTGACTCACTTGATTTCTTCTGCTGAGACTTCACAATTACACAGAGTTCTTGCTTCTCCTTTTGGCTCTTGTATCCCTCCTTCCTTGCTTGTTCACCTGTGCAGTGATGTATTTCTTCATGGATGATTTTTCTTGCTGTGGTTTAGATGCTCTGACTTCCCTGCGTCTCCAGATCTGATATAGGGAAGGGCGTTGCTATTGTGTCTAGCTGTCTGCAGCTCATGCTTTTCTCCTGAAATACAGTGACTTTTTTTTCCCATAAAAGCCAGAAAATTGCCTTGGTACTTTATCTTTCTAATCTGGTAATGTAATTGGTAAATAATCTCTTTTCTTTTCCCAGAGATTAGGAGAAAGATGTAAGGGACATTAAACACCGGTTGGTTTTATTATACATAGGGCTCTGGACAAGGAGTGAACCCTGTGCTTGTGCAGGATGCCTGGGAGACAAGCCTTCCTTCGCTTTCATATTTTGTGGGATTCAGAGGGGTTTTTTCTCCTCAGAAATTCATTTTGTCTTTTTTCAGTTTTGTTTACCTAATGGTCTAGTAAGGGGCATGAAAAGCTTGCCCTATGCACTGTTTGTGTACTTACGGCCTCTAAATTTAAGTTAAAGCCTCTCCTGTGTCTCAGTCAAGGGTGAATTAATTCATAAATACATTCAGTTTGTGATGACAATAGAAGTAGCATTGGTATAAGAATGTGAAGTAGTGATTTTTATAGGTGTTAGTAATATCCTTCTTTTACACCAGCTTTTATGTGCAGGAGAGGAGGAGGGACACACACTGTACCTGTGTTTTTTGGTCTAATAAGATGTTCCCTCTCTGCATGTGCTCCCTGTGTTTAACCTGTCACTGTTGTCATCTTACTGCTTATTGAATGCACCTGTCAACTGTAAACTTAGTCACGTCTACATGAAAGCATTTAATAGAGTTTGTAATATATATACAGATTGTAATATTAGGTTATTAACAGATAGATTGATATGAGTGGGTTTTAAGGTTAGCTTTAGCAGAATCTTAAGCTAAAATGAAAAGGCTTCCTGAGTTGTGGAATAAGAATCTCTGAATGGAGAATGGCATCACTTTAGTCTTCCAGCATAACTGGTAAAAATAGATTCTTTATAAAAAAATTATACATGTTGAACTTTCTAATTTCAAGTTCTTATTTGAGTGTCTTATGTTTGCATCACATAGTAAATTTAGATTTTTAGAGCTAAACTATTTTCTTTTGACTTTTTCAAGAATTTTGATTTGGTCTCTTCTGTAGACTTCCTTTAGTCTAGAACAGCTCTCTGATGTTGAAGACTGTGGATGATGCTTCTAGGACTCCTTGGATAGTGCAATCTAAGTTTTTTCATTTGTAATTCTGAATTTGTCACCATAATCAGAATGTGAAGGTGTTTCTATAGGTGAATTTTGGCCATCTGTGTACCTTTTTGTCTGCAGTAACTATGGGAACAAATACAGAAATACAGGTTTGTTTCATCTGTCAGACTGAAAAGGAGGTACATAGGACAGTGCACCAGCTCTGAAAGGCTGAGTCAAACCCTTCACTACAGTTCAAAAAAGGCTTTCAAGCTAAGGCTAAAGGTGTGACTGTGGCTGACTCCTCTGCTACTTCCGAGGAGTGGGCAGCCTGACAGAATATAGATACGAAGGAGCTTGGAGATTACACTCTTTTCATGTCTCCAGCTTTTCCCTGTTGTATTTTGTCCTTTTTCCTTCCTAGTAGGAGGATTTGTGCTGCAGTGGATCCACTCAGTTGTGCCATTGTCACAGGCTAGGAAGGTCTTTATTGTGTCTCTCTAACAAGATGGGCTTTACCTCACAGGCCTGAAGTCTTGTTTTGGTGCTTCATCTTTTTAATTTCTTTCGAGACACCACTGAGCATCCAGACAGAAAATATGAGAACTCTAGGCACTGTTTTACTGAGGCTCTAATGGACCTTCTGGTTTTGTGGAAGCAGGCTCTTGCTTTGCAAAGATGATTAATCACTTAGGGAAAGCTTACAAGGTTCAGGGTGATGTTATTTGGCTTTGTCACCTTAAAATCCTTTTGTTTAAGGCATTATTTGGACCAAGAGTTGTGGTTTCTCAGATCCGCAAGGGTCTCCTTGTAAATGCATAAGATATATGAGTATATGTCATACTTGCCTCCTGCCATTTTTGGTTGCTTTATTGACACTGTCTTTGCAAGAACTGCCAAATCAAAGTTCTTCCAACAGCCTCTTGTCTTGAAAGGTTCTAAGATCACAGCCTGCCAGCCAACTGCCACTGTATTAAAGCTGCAAGTCTTACTTCCAGTGTCTTGTGTGTCATTTTCAATCATCTTGGAGAATAGTGTGGTAGATTGTTTTTGGCCTCTTTCATAGGTGGAGTGCTTGATTTGGGAGTCTGGTTTGTGGCAGTTAATGCTCCACTTCAAGCTGGCATTCTGGTTTAATTTTTTTATGTATTAAGGAGAAAAGTGCATGTCTGATTAGACATTAGTGTGAGATATCCAGGCAATCACCCTTCTTTTGGAAAGTCTTCATTTAAAGTATATTTTGTTGTTAGCTTCTTTAGGAACCTTGACTGGGGCACTGATACTTGAGAATATTAGTAACTGTCTGGATGCAGTCATGTCTGAGCTAACATTATGCAACGGGAGAGAAAAAGGAAGACAATGGCTGTGGCAATGTGGTTACTCAGTAGTGTGTGCTTGGGTAGTAGGTTTGCTTTTGGATTTTGTTCTCTGTATTGCTCCTCAAGTGGAATGGTAGGAGTGAGTTTCAGGGAGGGATTTGTGTGTCGTGGTGAGAATAAGCATGTAGTTTGCTTGATGGCTGAGATGGAAAGATTTTGGAAAGTTTGAGTGAAGGGAGAGGTTGGAGATTGCCAGTTACTGAAATAACTTCTTGCTTACCCTTGGGACGGAAGTCCATGCGTGTGTTTAAATCCAGTCCTTTTTAGTATCTGTATCCTCTTTAGACTCTGTATCACTGTTTGCTAGAGACACAGCACGATGGGAGCACTAACCTGCAGCAGTGCAATCAATTCACAGTGCACCTTCTGACTTAGCACAGCAGCTACTAAGAGCACATAGGTAGAACTTGGACTCTTTTTGTAAAGTCTTGGTCTTTACTGCCCTCCTTCACAGCTGTCTAGTGTGCACTCATGTATTTCAGAGTGTTTTCTTTCCTTTCTGTGACAACCTTCCATTTCTGCAAAAGAAACTCCTTCAAATAGTAGCCAGGTTTTCTTGGCAGGAGAAAGGAGAGATTGGAATGGTTAAAGCTTTTTCATGATGCTTTGAGTAAGTATAGAGCTTGTGATCTACAGCTCCAGAACGCTGAGACAAGCTCTATCATTGTGGAGAGAGAAGCATAAGGAATCCCAGAGGTAAAGAAAGAGGTTTACTCTGTTAGGGGTCTGTAGGTTAAGGTGACACCTTAACCTTAGGTGAATGGTGACATGTTAACACCTGGCATCCCATTCATCTAAGATTAAGTTCTCATAGGGCATAGTGAGGGTGGATAAGAGAGATGACTTGATCAATGGTACCGTTTTGTTGTAGAGGTAATCCAAACCACAAGATTTCTGAAAGCAGTTAGGCTGGAGTTTTTCATTTTTCTCCTTGCCATCCTGATGTTTACATCTGAAGTTAACGAAAGACATATAGGAGATGTGAGAATCTCAATAGGCTCTCCATGTCACTCAAATCCTGATGGAAATGGATTTTTAGGATCCACGACAGGTCAGTATACTGCAGAAAATGTAGCCTTTTTTCCTGGAAATCTTAGATGGGACAATTTGTTATCTGTCTTTCTTGAGCATCTACAAATAATGTTCTTGCTAGCAATTTGCTGTTTGAGTTCACATGAAGCAGGATTGCTGTTTGTTGTAAGTACCTGCCTTTGTTTCTTTCTTCCCAGAGCTCCTTTATCTGTTTTTGTGGTTTTTCCCTCTGTCTCTGTTTCTTGGCTCATATGGCACTGCATCATAGTTTTTGATGAAGATAGGCCTTTTCAAAACTGACTTTCAAGGCGGACACAAATATTGTGGAACTTGGTGGTCACTTTCTGGGTTTTCTTCTTCTCTGCTAGAGGTTTCTGAAGCAGTTAGCACTGGGATGTTGTTTCCAGATACACAGCAATTTATGTTAACTGTATTCATCATCTTAAACACAGTTTCAGGCTAAGAAGGTTACAAGTGCTGGATGAATGGGAATGATAGTGAATCTACTCTTTGAACTTAATTTTTCAAGGATTAGTTGGAGTGTTAGCTTGTCTTGTGATCTGGTCATAGTAGCCTGCAGCTTCACTTTCCCTATTCTTTTAATCTTTATGTTTTGTGACAGTCTTTTATATTACCCATATCTTGGTCATAGTGTCTAGTAATGCTGCATCGATGCAGTGAATAGGCAATGACTGTTTCCCTGCAGCAGTACTGCAGGGTTTTGCTAACCTCTCCAGGATAATGTTGCTTTACCATTAAGACACGTTCCAGCAAGGCAAGTGTCTTCATAGCAGGGTGGTGAAAGAACGAGTGCCTTCAGAAAGGTGGCGGTTGCCAGAAAAGCTCCCATCATACTCCATACTGTTGGTTGCCTGAATGTGTAGAAATAATTTTGATGTCAAGATGGTACTTCTGAGTTTTCTGCCAAATATAAACTCTGTCCATTGTTTTCATTTTGTTTTATTTTGTGTCTGTGCAACTCAGAAGTCAAACTAGGTCACCTAGTAGGTGAGGTCCGGTGTTAATGAGAGTGATTAAGAAGCAAGCCGTTACTGATTAGTTGCTGGCCATGCAAAGCAGGTAGTGGTCAGCATTCTTGAAGCCCATAGGTCTTTAAGATTAAGAAGATTAGCATTGCTTGTGAAGTTATGGTTTCAATTCTGTTTCCTTTGGAAGCATAACAATGAAATATATTTTTTTTAAAAGAGAAAAAAGTTAATACCTCTCTAGCTTTGTCTGGCTGCTGATGTTTCTGTTTTCTAATGATTCACTGTAGCTGTGGAGTGTATCAGTCTTATTCTAAAACATCATCATCAATTTGTGAGCCCACCACACAGTGAGGTGATCAAAATAGAGACAACTAGATCATGCGCCTAGAAAAGAGTGCTTCATTCCAGTTCCAAGTCAGTCTTTCTCTGAGGCAGTAAATCCTTGGCATTTAACAGGCAAGTACTGGTGTTTCTCTTGACCTCTCGTATGTGATGCTTCTCTGAAACACTTGATCTTCTGAAGTGCCATTTTTAATCTTGTAAATACATTTTCCCCTGAACAGCGCTCTGAGAGGTAATCAAGGCTGGGGGGTTTGTTTCTCTCTGGTCAGCAGAGCCATTAGTAACCCAGCAGTCTGCTGTTTTATAGGAAGTTTTAGTTGATAAATAGATCTACATTTTCTCTGGTGTTCCTTTCAAAAAGCTCCTACTGAAAGATTGGCATTTTAGCCTTCAGAAGAACACAGAATGATGGAAAGGTTTGGGTGACTCGCCTAACTTCTCTATCTATTACTGTGTTAAAAATCTATTCTAGTTCCTGTCTCTCCAGCTGGCCACCATCACTCTTTGCAGTTTCTCTAATATTTTTATTCTTTAGTTGTTTTTGGCTTCCAGTGTTACACTTGGGACTTTGGTCCACAATAAATACATCGAGTGATAGGCAGATCTTTCCATGTAACAAATGCTTTTTTCCCCCTTGTTTTTCTTGTTTCTTGTTGTCTCCTTCAGTTCTGCCTTAAGTACTTCTTCAGTAATGGTCATATCCTTCTAAGATGGGTGTATAAATTTGTAACCTTTATTTTTACCAGATTATGTATATTCTTTTAGATATCGTTTAAAAGAACCATACAGTAGTCATTTTAACATCTGTGGATGTCAGTATTTGTACCCTTTTTGATAGGACCTGTACTCCTGATTTCCTTCTTTGTATCTACTAGTGGAAATAACTCTGCTTAGATAGGTTAGTTGTCTTTGATGTTTCATCTTTAACTTCATCCTTGTTTTAGGTGAGATACACTTGTCCTCAGAGCCATAAGTAGGGTGGTCCTCTTTTCCTGGTTTGAGTTTATAACTTCTCCAAGACTTGAGGACTTTGAGTAAAGTAGCACATACTGTATGGAACCTTTATTTTTGAATAAGAGACTAGTCTAACTGATCCGGGTGATACTATTTTAGCTCCTATGCAGAATTACAACCACCTTGCAGTGTGGCTTTTCCTTTTGTCTTCTAGGATGCCTGTATCTCACTAAAATATTCAGAATGACAGTGTTTTATTTATTTTGTGTTTACCTCTCTATTTTGAGAGGCTTATTTACTAGAAGTACTCCCATTTTTCTCTAAATTGATTTCTATTAGACGCTCAGGATCTGGCAGGATCAGACAGATTAAAAACTAAAGTGTTAATATCTGGTATTTGCTGTTCCTCTCAGTGGTGAAGCTGGTAGCTAACTTTCTATCACAGTGTTCCCAATACTGTATGATACCTTACCCATCAGGATGGTGCTGGAAAGCAATTGACATGTTCTTAGAACCACCAGCAAAACTGATGTTCCTTTCACCATCTTTTTTCTTCTATACCCTTTTTAAAACACAGTACACACTTCATCTTGTAGGCCTATGTAACTCTAGAAGAGTACACTCTTCTAAAGATATATATCATTTGTTTTCATCCAAATCAGCAGTGAATCCTGTGAAGTGAATTGCAAGATTTCAGGATCGCTTTATGCTTTATTATGGCCAGTTTAATATGACATCTTCCAGGAACCCTCTTTAGGGGACCTGCAGTCAGAGCTGACTGACCACTAAAGCCAAATAAGTTTGCAGTGCCTGGTAACCTCCTCCGAGCTCCTGACAGGGCCTTTGGGCTACTCCTGCCTTCTGTCCTATCTCCTCTGAAGTAACCTACTGCAATTAACAAAAAAAATGTATTAAGTAAGTACAGATACTTCACGCTTTCTCAGTACTTCAAACATTGCTTTTTTCTGCTACATGAAAATGGTGCAACTTCCAGTGTCAACCTTTAAGAATAGTAGTAGATGCCACTCAAGCAATTATTTAGCATTTCTATTGTATGTGTCTAACCTCTGCAATACAAATTGATTTAGCATTTTAAATTGGATTGCATGAAACATGATAAAATGCTGAAAATATGAAACAGTTGGCTTGGTCTGATATAATTTGATTCTTCTGAACTTATATGGCTTCACTGGTGCTGGCTTTGATAATTAAATGGCTTTTCAAAATGGTCATTGTTGACCTAATTCTATTGGCAGTGTAGTCAGTGGGAGTTTTAATATTGACTACAGTGGGAACAGTTAGACCAACAGATTGCATTAGAAATCCCATGCTGTGTGTTTAATTTCACTTCCTGATACAACAATCTCTAAATATTAAAGTGAATTCTTGCCAAGATAGAAAAGCAGAACATGGCTTTCTTTTTGTCTTTACTGTCTTCTGTATCCACTGTTATTAGTGCAGTAGCCAAGTTACCAGATGAAAAAGAATGCCTTTTTCTCCAAACTTTAGGATGCAAAATTTTGTATATCTTTCTCTGTTTTCAGAGCTGGCATTGCTGGTCCATTGAATTTACATTGGTCAACTTTTCTCTCAACAAGCAAACAAGACAACAGAAGAAAAATCCAAGGGGATTTGACTGTCTTACCCAGTTTAGGATAAACTTTCATCCTTCTTATGCCCTATTAAGTGTCCATAATTCTCCTGAATGTTTGGGAATTGCTTTCTTTTCATGCTCCATTGTAGGTTAGTCTTAATACTATTTCTCCCCTCTACCAATTCTTATTCTCCAGATCACTGTTTTGATTTGTCCCACCATGGTATCTGAACAAATTGTGAATAACCTGAATTTTGAGCCAGACCTTAAAAGTTACTTTGACCATTTGTTGGTTCTTGCAGTTTTCCTGCTGAGACAAATTAGTCTGTTAATAATTAGAGTATTAAGTTTCCCTTGTCACCTTGCTGTGGTTTGTTTCACTTACTTTAGCAAGGTTATTGAGTTGCTTTACAGAAGAGGCTTTTTTATGTAGATGCAGACACATACAGACTCTGAGGGATTTGCTTTCCACTTCTGCAGGTAATGCTAATTAAACTGTCCACTGTGAATCATTAGCTAATGAATCTGTAGGTAGTTGACACTAAATAGAAAGTAGAGCATTAGATCTTCATCAGTACTTTAGGGAACCTTGGAAACTTCTCATTTCTTGCTGGAGTGCTTCACGCTGGCACTGCAGTGTGCTAACATCTGCTCTCCTCCCTCTGTCAGCAGGCTGTATGTGGTACAGAAATAACACGAAGTGCCACCCATTTTCACTGATCTGTAGGGGGTTTTTTATTTTCCTTTTTAGAGGGCGCAGAAATAATCTTCAGCTGGCACCAGGGTAATATCAGCTGTTCTAGCTTTGCAACACTAGACTAGACACTTAGTTGTTGAGCATGGCAGTTTAGATATAAATGACTCTATAAATTAGTAATTCAGAGTAATGTTTAGTAATATTCTTCTTTACCTTGGGGGGTGTATCTTACACTTCTACTTACAGTAAATAGGAATTCTAGCGTTCTTGAAGGATAGCCATTGTGTCTTACTCCCTGCAGCCTGAGTTATAGGGCAGGTGGCCATTGGGATGTGGGTTTTAATTTTTTTTTTTAGGGGATGCTAAAAATATATGTCTGTCTTTTGAATTAGTTGAGACTGTCTCTGTCATGGTGAAAACTGGAAAAAAGCTTAGTCTATATTTTCTCCCTTTTAGGCTTTTTTCCATATTGTTGGGAGATTGTGTACACAGTGAATAAATAGGGAAGTACAGGATGGACTTCTCACATCAGAAAGTCACCTTAGTTAGAAAATGTGTCGGAAAATGTTTTTGTGGATACTACAACCTGTGGCAATTAAAAAACTTGAACAATTAATTCCTCTAAGTCTCTTGATTTAGTCTGTAGACTTTGCCCGTTTATCTCCTTTTGTTTGCTAGAGCTAATTCCTCATTCCTTTTGAAACCTGCTGCAGAGATTCTCTTCAACTGGAGAATTCTGTAGAGTGTAGTCCTGCTGTTGTTCCTCTTGCTGATATCTGTCCCTTTCAAAAGTATCTTCCAATTCTAGTAAATGTCCAAAGCAAATGCAAATCCTGAAAACGGTTTTGTTGCTTTTCTCCCGAGGTTGCATATCACATCCCGACGTTGTTTCAAAAGCTGCTACAGCAGAAATACAAGTATTTCTTGTCTTCTTCTAGCTCTTACTGTGTGTGGCAAGATCTGGAACATGACACTTCTTTTTCCCTTTGGCCTTTTCTCTTTAGCAACAAAAGTTGGTATGTCAGCACTCAAGTTTGCAGGATTCCTTCTGTTATTGATCCACATCTTAATGGGCTGGAGGCCTGTGATAAAAGAACAGCGGCAGCTTTTACATTTCTGATCTCAGGAACCCTGCTGGTTACACAAAATCCTGAGGGTGAGGTGCGGCTTTGGCTGTGAACTGCGAATGCTGCATCTACAGTGGGAGGAGAAATGGAAGCTTTGAGCTTGGATTTAGATTTGGTTTTGGTGAAATAGCTTGAAATGCTAACGAGCTTTGCAGAACCTCTGCTTTTGTGTTCCTGGGTTTCTCAAATGTGTGGGAAACAGCCACGTAATAGACTTTCTTCTCAGCCCACGTTTCTTGCTCACTGACGTTAAAAAAGCAAAATGAAAAAAAATCATAAAATGCACAGCTTGCTGGAGTGGGTTAGGAATGTGCTGCTAGTGCGTTGCATAAGGAATATTTAGTTTCTCAGTGATTTCAAGGCTCTGCAAGTAATATTCTCCCCACAACTGCTTGGGAAGGAGACAGGGCTGCAATTACAGATGGGGATTTGGAATTCAAGGAGAACAGACTTGTTGCTTGTGCAAGGTCATACAGAGAGTAAATTTATGAACAGAGAAGAAAGCACTGTGGAGGTCTCTTTCAGAACTCCAGAGTCATTAATGGAGTCTCATTATTTTCCTTGCAGTTTTCGTGCTGTATAATTACAGGTCCCCTTGTAACCTATGAATGCAGTATCAGGAATTTTGTGTGATGGGGCTTCTGAAGGTCCTCCAGTTTGACCTCCTGCCTGTTGTACAGTTGTCATTACCAAAATCAAACTGGGTCATCTGTGGGTTTGTCTAGCTCCTGTCTTGAGACTTACAAGGATAGGAACTCTGCAGCCTTTCTGTGAAACCTGTTCAGTGTTGTACTGCCCTCCTGGGGAAGAAGACCTTCCTGTGTCTGCTGTAGGACAATGGATGCTAGACCCTTTCCCCTCATTCCACAAGGCCCAGACATTTTTTGTTAAACAGAATGAAATGTTGTTAAGGAGGTGCAATTTTGTCTGATACCACCTAACATTTCTGATTTAACTGGAAAAGATGATGAAAAGTGAGGTAGTTTTAAGATACGATGCCACTTAAACTGAATCTTCAGGGAGGGAACACAAAAGAATAGTCTGCAGATTGTGCTCTTTTGCCTGTACTTCTGGGAATGAAAATGTGAACTTTAATAGATCTCTTTGACTAACAGAAAGTTCTTCTCAGGACTGGGGTGAGCTTGCTTTTTGCTCTCCCGGTCAAAATTCTAAGGTTTCTCTTTCATTTGCTCAGGTGTTGACATTGATTCATTGACTCTCTGTGGTTTTGTTGATACTTTTGAGACATTGTCAGACAGTGAAGAAAGTGGACTTTAAGGTTACCCTTATATAAAACTGTCAAGAGGATTTGGTACAGTTACGTGTATGAATTCGGAACATTAGAAGCATAAGAACCATTGAATCTCTGTAGCATACTCAGGTTGACTAGGTGATGTCATTGGTGTTTTGTTTTCTTGGAAAATACTTTTATTACATAGTATTTTTAATGTACAATAATTCTCTTTCTTTTGCTGAAGGGACAATGGAGACCGATCCAGGCACCGAGCTCCCCGGAATGCCCGCATGTCTGCACCATCGCTGGGGCGCTTTGTCCCAAGGTAAGGCATCTACGTGTGAGAGTAGAAGGTGTGGAAATCCTGGAGGTACCAGTTGCAGTACAGCTCTCTGGTGCTTTCAGGTGGATTCCTTTTCTTGCACAGGGCATCTTTATCCTTGGTTTGCAGTTTCTGGGGCTTCCTGGGATGGCATGTTAGTATGAGCTGCTCATCCTGTGACGTTTGAAAGACAGCATGGTCTTAGTGCTTTTTACTTGCACATTGAGGTCACAGTGTGAAGGCAGAATAGGAGGAGAAAAGAATCAGATCAAAGGTTCTCAGCACAGTGTGCTGGTTTGAGACTAGGAAACAATTGTGGGAGGTAGAGGATTTGTTTAGTGCTGATCTTTGCAGCCACGTTGATCAGAGGAGGATCTAATCTGTAATTTACTTTTTGTTTGAAGCAGGGAGGCGGTTGGCTAAGCAGAGGATTCCAGCCTTCCCTCTACTGTAGTCTGCTGTAATGTAGTCATATTTCTTCAACGTAGTTGCAGTTGCTCTTCAGGGCTGTAGTACACAGGATGGCTTTCTCCATGTTTTACTCTCTTTGTTTTGCAGACGCTTCTTGCTGCCAGAGTACTTGCCTTATGCTGGGATTTTCCATGAACGGGGACAGCCTGGCTTGGCCACCCATTCCTCTGTCAACAGGGTCTTGGCAGGTAATGAAATTTCCTTGTTTGCAGTAGTCATGTGTACTAGTGGTGTTTTCTCATGAATCCGAGCAGAGGAAGATTGATGAGGAAAAATAATTCCAACTTTTGAGGTTCTATTTAAGTTGTCTGAAGCAAGAGAAAGGACTGTTGGATTGATATAGTAAGCTGTCATTCAAGTGCTTGAGCATTGCAGATTCCGTGTTTCAGGTATATGTGTGGAACTGTCTGCATGAATTGGGGACGGGTGTTAACAATTCTCCCTCTATTTAACTTCTTCTCCTATTCCTAGATGTCTTTTTTTAAACAACCTGACAGACTAATGATCAGGTTGCTGAAGGTCCTTCTAATTGAATTATAGGGTGCCTTGTTCATGTTCCGGCTAGGAAGACGCACACAAGGCAATGTGGGATTCAATTAGGATCTTAATAAATGCATATTAAAAAACTCAGCTGCCACCACATACAGCACACAGGCATTTGGGAGCCTTAGAGGGCAAGCGGAGGTGGGAAGGGAGGTGGGGGAAAGAGGAGGAGGAGTATGGCAGTCTGGCAGTTCATGAATGAGATGGTTATAGATGACACATATCTTGAGGGTGAGTCTTTTTTTGCTGGGTCTTAGTTGCTCTGTAATTAACCCCAGTACGGGGGAGTAATTTTGGAGCTTCAGGAAGAACAAGAGATGATGTATGGACAGGTAGGTTGGGATGTAGTTCTCCTCCTTCCTTGAGGTAATCACAGGACCATCATTGAAAGGAGTGCTGAAAGGTTTCTCAAGAGGCTGCATGACCCTTTACCTTATCCTTAAGCCACAATCAACTATGCCTAAGCCATTTTTGACAGGATTTATCTAACCTGTTTTTATTGGAGTTTTCCCAATCATTTTGGGGTAGAACTGTTGCTGTTTGCAATGCTGGTTTAGTATGGCAGCGGTCTTGTCTTTGATAATAGATTCCCGTCATCTTCCAGGCTTCTGTCTCCCTGGACATTTTGGTTTGAGTGGTTCCTAGTGCTGTTGCAATAATAGTAAGAACTCAGCCAAAGTCTCGTCCAAAGCACCTCTGCTTGTATCCCTTAGGAAGCAGTGGAGCTAACCTGTAGTGTTAGCTGACGCATGTACTTTCCTGTGCCTGCTGCCTGTGTGGGCTTTGGCTGTTGGCACGTGGAAGCAGCACACTGGCAGATAATTACTTGCTGCCAGGCAACACTGCAGAATTCTTGTGTCACCCAGCTTTGCTGGAGACACCTGCCTGCATCCCTCCTCCAGTCCTCCTTGCAGTTTGCCTGTTCCATTGTGGCTGGGAAATAGCCTGGCTTTTTCATCTGCACTTTTTGGGGAATTTGAACCCCAAAACACACGGACTTGCTGTTTCTTGTATGTATGCCAAGAATAACAAAAGAAGGCAGAAACTGTTATCATGGGAGTTTCAAAAATCTGTCCTGTGTGATGCTGTGCTGAGCCTTCGTAAGGCAAGGTTTGTTGGCTCTGACAGTGTCGTAGAACCTCACACTGGAATGGCTGGGACTCCACAGTAAAGGCTTTTATTGACTTGAATATAAAATTAATTCTTCCAATGCAGTAGCTGCTTGTGTTATGCTGTTTTAATATTTGGTTTATTTTACCTATGCTTTCAGCTTTCAAAATATTTTTTTACATCCATGCTCAAAAATTTGTTCATATGTTGCAGAAACCAGGAGAGCTGAAATTGCAGATATTAGGTGGAGGCATGACAGGCAAGAACTAGAAAATGAGGTTGCAGTTGTGGAATAGCCAGAAAATTTCTTGTATTCATTGTGTTGGTCCACAGCATTGTCATTTTCAGTATTATATTTTAGAGCTATTGAAAGTTATAGTGCTGATAGGATGTTTTCCTTTATAGTTAGCCTATGCCAAGGCTTGTGGTAGCTCTTCTTCAATATCATGGTAAAAAACCTGTACTCAAACTCAAAAGTACTTTAACCCTGGCCTGGTAGTTATGGGTGAAGTTGACAGCCTTGGCTGAGGAAAAAATCAGTCATCTATTTTGCCATTAACACAGGCTAATCTAAGCTTGAATGCCTTGAATTGCTTCATTCTACCATGTATCCAGACTGTCACTTTTGAATTATGTTTAAATGCAAAAATGCCAAATATATTTCTTATGTAACCTCTACAGCATTTGAGAAGAGATACCAAAAAACCTTGTATTGCTAACCTGACAGATTTCTAAAAACTGACAGTAGACTTCTGTGATCGAGTGAGAGCTGGTGTCTGGGAAAATACATCCCAATTATGCTTCTGCTCCTGTCCACTGCCCCATTTACTGCTATATCCTGAGAGGAAATCAAAGGAGCAGATGGAGATCTTAGCGTGTGAATTACTGTGGTGTGCTGACTAAATTTCTTAATGTCAGAGCTCTTGCTGTCAGGTTCTGTCCGTTTACTTTCAGCTCTCTACTTCATCTGAACAGCTTTCTGTTGTTTAAGTGTCATTCTCATGCAAGTGTTACACAGACAATCGCTCCACGCTGGGGAAGACTGCCTTGAGAATAAATCCTTAGAGTCAACCGCTAAAAATTGCAAGTTATCTGTGCAGATAGTGGACTAGTACAGCAATGCAGTGGGTTGGGCAGAATGACTAACGTACCAGGCAGAGCTTAGGTCAAAGTAGAGCCCTTTGTACTAGGCAGGGGACTGGTGGCCATCCCTGTGCCAAGGCACTTCCAGGCGAAGCATGGGAAAGGTGGCAACAGATGGGTAGAGTAGGTGGGAGCCCAGGGGGAGAATGAAGCGATACCAGTCAACATGACAGACAGAGAGATCTCCATGCCAGCAGCCTAATTTGCATGGAGCACTGGAACAGCAACTCGCCCCAGTAGCACCTGCCTGCCTCCTTATCTAGTGGTGCAGTTCAGATCTCTCAGCTGATACAGAATGCTGCATCACCCTGCTTTCTGGCACCAGATAAAACACATGTGAAAATATATTACATCAACATTGTTACCTTTAGCATTGAAACTTGTAATCACACCAAAAAGTGTTGGTAGTTTGACAAGTTATATTTTTCTGTAAAGTCTATGTTGATTGGCAGTAATTACACTGTCCTCCTTTAATCCTTTATTAACTGAGTCTTATATCAGCTTTTTCATTATTTTGTCTGGAATCAATGTCAGGTTGACAAGACTGACAGTCTCATCCTATTTCAACCTTTTAAAATACTGGTATAACACTAGCATATTTTTCAGTCTTCCATATTCCCCTTTATTTCAAGACTCATCAAGAAACCTGAGAGTTCATTTGGCAGCTCTTTTAAGTCTCTTGGTAGTGTGGGCTGTAAGCCACCCTCTGCACTCTCCTCTCCTTGGTGAACTGCCCTAAGTGTTGGAGTTGTGGTCTCCAAGGAAACATCCATACAGTGCAAGCTAGTTGAAGTGATTGTTTGCTAAAGTGGTGATGAAAGCAGTAAATATATTTTGGTTTCTCACTTCATATGGCTGATTGATTGCCTGTGGCAATACAGGTGGAATACTGCATCTGGGGGCCATTTCAGTCTTAGAGTCTCTTGGGTTCTCTGCCATTTGTGGGCCAACAGAGTGGGGGTTTGATTTTTGGTTTGGTTTTCTTTTTGCTTCTTTTTTAAAAAAAATTTTTCCCTTCTATGCTTCCCAGGAGATACTAAAGAGATATTCTGGGAGATGAGGTTCCACCTTTTATAGTGGGAGTTAGTACTGCTGCAAAGTTCAGCAGTGTTAATATGCCCAAGGAACACACAGCTCAGTATTGTGTTTACCACCTCCTACTGCTTTTTTGAAATGTTTCTGTAAGCTGAGTATTTCTGCTCACTGTTTTTTTTGTGTTTTTTGTTTGTTTTTTTAAATAAATTTCTCTTTGTCCTAAGTTGCATTGTGAAGCAGGGCACTGATAAGTTGTGATGGCCAAGTTACAGATATTTTTTGGCATCTAGCACAGATGCTAGCACAGACCAGGATTTTAATCTATTTTTAAACATCTGTAGATACATTTAAAAGAAAAGGTCCGCATCATTGCCACTGAAGTGCTTGTGACCTCTTGTTCGTCTCCGTGAACTTTTGCTTCAGGCTTTATACTAATTGACTGCTTTGGGATGGACAGAGACATGCTAATGGTATAGTGAAACAAAGAAGGTTTTAGTTTCGGTTCAGTGGAAGCTTAGATGAAGAAGAGAATCAGTGTTTCCCAAGGAACTTTGCAGGAGGCTTAAAAATTGACACAAATGCCATTTTGTTGGCATTTCTGTTACTCATTAGGAGACCTGCAGGTGAAAGTTTATGTTAGAATTACCTAGCTTTGTGAAATGCTTCTGTGTCGCCTCACTTTGTTTTGATAGGCTTCTATTCAGTTATGTGTATCTCAACAAACAAAATATTTTTCCTTGTGTGGTCATTGGTCATGTTTATCTGTTCTGGCCTTGCCACCAAGACTTATATCTGTTTAAACACAATCCAACATAGTTGCTCTGAGTCTTCCACCTCATGGGGAGATCCAGGTTCAGCAGGGCTTAAGGGTTGAGCGATACAAATTCTACGTTTACATCTTCTGAGTGATTTCATTGCTATCTCAGGGTAATAAATTCAGACCAGAGACTGACCACTTACATGTAGTCAAAGAATGAGCTTGATTACAGATTTTTCCATATCCTGCACCTATTCAGGGTATAGCCTGCTACAAGAGCAATAATGGTTCAGATTTGGATATCTCTGCTGGAGTTGCCAAAGCAAGCTCTCTATAGCCTTGTTACACTGGAGTGGGGCTGAGGCTATTGGTGAAGCTAAGAATCAATTGTTTCCTTTAATGGGGGTCTAGAATTTCAAAGTGTAAAGTTTGGCTGTTGTTTTCCCAAAATCCATAAGCTTTGCTGTCCTTCAAAGCTTTACTTCCTGGGAGAATTCAAAGTCATGTGTCTTCTGGTAAATTTCTATATTTCTGCCAGCAACTGCCAACACACGATTGTTAGAGTGTATGAAGTTTCATCATGATGAAAATTAGCTAAGATGGATAAATGTCATCCTTCTGGGACAGGACGGATGTGATTGAGCATGTGATAGTCCTAATAAGAACTGTGGTGATGGCTTCTCACCAGGGACAGTCACTGGTTAAGTTGCCTCCTGGTGCACATTCCCAATCTGTTAATCACTCTAGCTGTATTTAGGGCTAATGTTCACAAGTGAATGGCTCTAACCTAAAGCCAGCTAAATGGATATCAGTGAGCCTGTGATACATGCAGTTGGGTAGAGTATTGGTTGCCATTGCAAGGAGAGTTAGCCCTAGAGTAACCTTCCACTTCTGCTCTAATGATAGAAGTGATCATGGTAAAAGGCTTCTTTGTCTTCAGAAACCAGGTTGCAGGCAGATCTCCAGATCCTCTGGCATGTCAGGTGTGATTGCCTCCTGTGGCTGAAGTCGTCTTGTCCTAATCCTGTTCTGTTATGTACAGTGTGCTGTTACTTCTGTTCTGAGATGCTCCCATCCCTCAAATGCACTTGCAGTGATGCACAGCTGTGCAGGGTAGGACAAAGATAAATTGAGAGCTCCAGAAGGCCAGCAAAAGTTGATGGGAAGACACATTGCTAGTTGTCTCTGATGTACCCATGTTTTTCTCAGTATTAGTAGTTATGTATTTTCTGTGCAGTTCCCTGAGATTTGAGAGTTATTCTGAATCTGTACCTTTAGCTGTCCGTCACGGGCTTATTGATACTGGCTTGCTTCTGCCTTTTCATCCGAGACAACTGTGAATTTGAATTAGTGTCCTGATCTAATCCTGCTTTTCACAGTAGACAGTTCTGTAGAATAATAGAATCAATGAACATAGCTGTGTGGCTTTGTAGGCTGTGTGTTTCTGTTATAAGTCTGTTTGGTACTGCTAAATATGGAAAGATGTGAACCTTTGAGTAACTTTATTTTTTATGGTCTTTCTGTGATCTACGTCAGTGGACACTAAATGATATAAGAGGCTTAAAATATGCCTCAGATTCTTCTGTGACTTGAGAGCTATAGATACCTGTCACCTTCATCACAGACTTGAGAACAGTTTATAATGTCTGTGAAAGTGCAGCCTTTCATGCAGAAATTTAAGGAAAAAATAGGCCGTATGGCTGAATTGCAAATGAATGAACTTCTTACAGGAGGGAATGATGGAGAGTGTCTGTTTATGGGACTGGTGAGAGGTATCCTCAGAGATGTTGATTTCTTCAACATGGTACTTAAGTTTCTGAAGACAGTAGGATTTTGGAAATGTGGGGAAGACTAACTGCATGACGTCCTCTTATCTAAATGCTCACTTATAAATTTGCTTCATGGATTCTAAAAACACACTTGTAGCCCTTAAGCTTTAACGAAGGTTAGCTGCTGTACCTCATCTCTTATCTGCCTTTGTTTCTGTTCAGCTGCTGTTTTCCTACATCAGCTTTCAGTTGAAAGTTTTTAATGTTGCTGCTCAATTACAGTGGAATATCTCATAAATACAATCTCCTGGTAGTTTGGTGTCCTATGTGCAGAATAAAGTTATATAGTGTGAGTTAGCTTTCTCATAGTATTAGATACCTTCTTGACTTCCAGTTCATGGATTCTATAGCTGTGGCTACAGGATTATACCACATCATGATTATGGTCAGAAGATGAATTTCTTAGCACACATTCTTCAAATGAAATCCCTCTCCCAGAAGACAGGAGACAGTTTGTTAATGCTTAAAAAAACAAGCCTAGAAAACAACTCACAATACACAACTTCGTGGTGACACTGGGATCAGATAGCTGGTCCACAGATGCTACATTCTTCCTAGCAGGTCCGTCTTTATAGTACCTTAGTAATTTTTCCCTCTATTTCAAGACATCAGTGGGTTTGTTTTTTCCGGCTCTGTGCTTTAATTGGCAGTCCAGCTGCCTCTTCTCTGGTGCTGTAATCTGTGTCATCCTGTATCGCTGTACCTTGGCACAGTGAAGGCTGATAGGTGGTTGATACAATTAGCCTTTGAATGACCTACAGGCAATCTCTTCTGAAATATTAGTCCAGCGCAAACACCGCCACAAATGTTCCTGAGCTAGTGGCATTGATTTTGATGCAGATAAATACTCCTCTGAGCTAAACGGGGTTTAGTTCTCTCTACCTAGATGTATCCTGGAATCAGGTGATAGGTGGTGTTAGGAGAAAGCCATTAACATATGCATTTATGTGATGGAAGAGGTTTTGTGTGTTGTTTCCAGTTAGCCTTTCCGTCACATCCAAAATATCAAATTCTGCATTGAGAGTCTGAGCAGTTACTCATCCTCATTTTGATGTCTGCTCCTGCTGTACACTGTCATATACAAAAAGTATAAACAGGCAGAAAGTGTCAGGGTACCTTCTGTATGGAATAACTTTAATCTGGCTGTCTGCTTATTATGCCCTGCTTGCTCTGGGTCTCTGTTCACTTGCATCTTCCACTTGGCAATAGATGTGCTCTGTGGTCACAAACATGTCTCTGTTTACATCTGTGAACAGGTACAGTTTGAGTTCTTTGGGTGGGACATTAAGAGTGCAAAGCACTTGAGATTGTAGGGCAGATGGAATGAACTTGCATCAGAACCCTTGTAAGATGTTATCCCCTGTTTGGTTCCAGAGACTAGAGTACTCTCAAGGCTTGAGTGATTCCAAAATGAGTTTAATTTATGAAATAAATTTTGTGTATCAATCTCTTTGTATGGAAAGAACCTTCACACCTGAGAACTAGAGATGTTCCATGAGTCTCTTAAATATTGGACAATAAAAGTGAGCTAAAGAGTCAAAATCGTGCTATTAGCACTTTAAAGCCTGCTATTGCTCAGTCCTTTTTGTTCTTGCCTTTCCTTTATGCTTTTGTAACTCAAGCCATAGTTTATCACAATCTGCTAAGTCTGGAAATGTGTTAATTGAGAGGATTCTGAGTCAACTGGAAATAAGAATCCACAGCTATGTGCACTACGGGAGGTATTTACACTGTAATTTTGGGGGCAACTGACTTCGGAGGCCAAGCTTCCGGTATAGTTAGCAGAGAAAAAGAAGCTTCTGCTCCAAGGATTCGTCACCTGAAGTGAGCTGAACTGAGGTGCTCTGAATGTTCTATGGAGCTACCAGCATATTTAACACTGATTAGATAGGGAGTTTTGGAAGAGTACTTTTCTGCTGTGGATTACTTAGTTGCCTAAAATTAGGCAGGCTACATCCTGCTCTGATGGCAGGAAGGATGTTACCTAGAAAAGGAGACCTTCATTCATCACTTGGATGACGGGTCAGAGTGCACCCGCAGCAAAACTGGGAGGAGTAAGTGATGAACCAGAAAGTTATGCTGCTGTTCAGAGGGACTTGCATAGACTGGGAAATGGACCAGCAAATCTCATTAAGTTCAGTGAAGAGAGATGCCAAGTCCTACACCTGGGGAAGAATGACCCCATGCACCAGCAGAGGCTGTGGACCTACTGTCTGGAAAGCAGCTTTGAGATAAATGACCTGGGCGTTCTGCAGATAGCAAGTTGAACATGAGCCAGCAGATGTGCCCTTCCAGAAATTAAGGCCATCAGTGTACCGTGTTGAATTAGGAAGAGCATTGCCAGCAGATTGAGGGTGGTGATCCTTGTCTTCAGGCCTGGTAAGGCCACATTTGTAGTTCTTTGTCCAGTTCTGGACCCCCAGTGCAAGAAAGGCATGGACATACTGGAGTAAGTGCAGTGAAGGGCCACAAAGATGAGTAAGGGTTTACAGACTGACTTGAGAGAACAGGTTGAGAGAGACTCAGCCTGGAGAAGAGAGGCCTTGGAAGGGATCTTGTCAATGTGTATGAATAACTGAGGGAATGAAGAGAGCCAGACTCTTTTCAGGGATGCCCAGTGAAAGGAAAAAAGGAAATGAACACAAACTGACATTCCATTTGAACTCAAGAAAACTTTTTCTTACTGTGAGAGTGGTCACATTCTGGAACAGTTTGCCTGGGGAGATTATGGGGTCTCTGTCTTTGGAGATATCCAAGTTTGATTGGAGATGGTCCCCAGTAACCCACTGTAATTCACCCTGCTCTGAGCAGGGGAGTGGTCTAGAGTATCTCAGAGGTCCTTTCCACTCTCAGTCTTCAGTGATTCTCTGAATTGACTGAGTACCACAGGAACAGTGAAATGATGTTGGGGTTCAGTGTAGGTGAGAACAGAGTTTGTTGTAGTTCTGTTAAACACTGTATTGCAGGAGTAGGTACAGCTGCCTCTGGTTGTATGTATTGGCATTGGCCGCTAATCCTATTGTAAAACCTTATGATGGTTGTTACTGCAGAGGACTTCGGCTCTTTTAGGGTTTGCCTGAGAGAGCAGATGGTACTGGAGAATGCTTTGTTACTAACTTTCCATTATTTTGTGCCAAGAGTCTCATTTTGTGTTCCCTTTGGTAACTGGAAGCTGAAAACCTCTCAGTTGCCTTCTTATGTAGCCGAAGTGTCCGTAGAAAGACTTGGTCTGGATCACTGGCTGTACATTGTGAGTATAATTTACAATTTTTATTTGCAAGCGAGATTAGATTGAGCACAACTCTTCTGGTCAGAGTGAATGCAGGCCACTTCATTTCACAGGAGGTGCTTGATGAAGTCTGAGGTGTCAGGGGATTTTTGACTAGTATCTGGAAGTGATACTGCACTGAGATTAACAGTAGTTGTAAAGATCTGCATTTACTCAAGTGTGCCAGATACTGTCTGTGACTGGCTGCATTTCAGGAATTGTGGAGATGTTTGCAGTGGGTTGTCCTTGGTTATGCTGCCCTGTGAGAGGAGTTGTTAGAGCAGTGTGTACAACTGTCCTCCATAGGATAGAGTCATATTAAAGGGTTAAAAGGCCCCAAATACAGAGCCTTGAAATGCTAATTACACTTTTACCATTGTGTATCCAGGAAGAGATGATGGTGCAATTGCAGCATTGTTACCAGCACTTCATAGGCTTTCATATGCATTTGTGGAAGACTGTTCAAACGGGAACAATGGTAGTCAAAGCCCTTGAATTAAGCTGAACTAACAGGGAAGATTTTGGACAGATAAAGAAGCAGTTTTATGGCATTACTCTGGGCCAGAGGCAAGATGTATTTCAAACAAGCCAGCTGTTAAGCTCTCTTAATTGCTGTTGACCTTTTCAAAGAACCAGGTGTTTGGGATCTGGGGTCAATCCACTTCTGACTGTAGATAGTAAAATATGGAGTGTGAGAGTGGCAAACAAAATCCATTTACTTGGAGGGCCGATCTTTGCTGCAGTTGCTTTCTTCCCAGTGGTGATCCAAGCAATGATACCGTTGTGACTGCATGTTATTACAGCCCAGGGTGAGATGAGGTACTTTGGGACCAGTAATGTATATCCCATTTGCAGTTTGTGAAGCCTTGTTTTGGGCGATGTAGTGACTCTGAAAATGGCTTTGAGGAGCTGCATGTGAACCAAGGGAATATGAATTCTTGGCATGATGATACAGCTCTACGACCCTGTGTAGGCAGGCAGTATCGGGGAGTATGAAACTGCTGTTACCTTTTTACATGGTCTTAGTGACGCCCTTCCAGATGATGTTCAAATCCATGTGCAACTCTTTGTGTCTACATTTCAGAAGGACTCAATATAGCCAAAGGAAGAATCAGCTGAGGAAAGCTTCAGCTATAGAATGACATAAGCTTAATGTACTTAGCTAATCAAAGAAGTAGTAGGTAGTTGTTGTTACTTGATTGGTCTAGATATATCTGTGGGGGAAAGATTTCTGATAGAGCACCCTTTAATACAATAGACAAAAGACATAGAAAGATGCAGAACCTGATGTCAGAACAATTTAGCCTGGATAAAAAAAGACAGATATTTGAGCGGTGGTGTTAGGGTTTTTTTTTTATTTCTTGAAGTCCTGCTGCATAAAGTTCACCACTTACCTTGAGGTAATTCATTGCTGAAACAGGTTTTTTTTTCTAGTACATGGAGTGTTTAAACTAGCAAAATTATTGCCTAGTCTCAAAGGAAAGTGTATGATCATAGTACTGGTTTCGAAGTTCCTGGTACATGTACAGGAATTTTCCTAGGGTGTCTTCAGTGGTCCCATTGACAGAGAGCTTCTGCCAGCCATTTGCATCATGTCACAAGCTGTAGTCTGTTCCAGTGCTGCACGATGGAAGCAAGCGTTGCATCTGAGAAAGCTTGTACAATGTGCTTTCTGATGCAAACTGTCCCAGTAAGCCTTTCTTTGTATTGGTGACTGGGAATCTAAAGCTGCCTTTGAGATTCAGAAAGGCATTGGAGAGAGATGATCATGTTCTTAAAAGTGAAGGGTGCAGGCTGATTCCTTTTGTGTGCATTGTTAAAGAGATGAATTTCTAGATATCATTATATCAGAAGGGGTAAGGCTTTGCAGAAGTGCTCATCTTTTGTGGGCGGTGAGGGCCCCTTGGGGACCTGTCTCTTTGTGGGTGGTAAAACTCACTTAGCCATAAAAGTATTTTCCCAGAGCTTACTGCCTCCTTTTAAAAGGGAAAAAAATTTTAAAAATTACCCACGCTTCAGAGCGCAGAGGGGCGGCAGGAACCCGTGCGATCTGCCGTGCAGAGGGGTAGGAATCCTCAGTGGCCTGCCACAATTGGCTGTCACCTTTGAAGAGATTAGTCATGATTTTTGCTAATGTGTTTTATTGGGGTGGGGGGGAACACCACAAAGCAAACCCTAAGCCAGATTTGCTACGCCCAGTATAGAACATCTTCACAGACATTTTTATAGCCACCCTGTCATAAAGATGGAGGAAGTTCTTGCTATGGCAACATAGTTGTATGTTGTATAAGGGATCTGGTACGAATGCTGTGTACTGATCTCCTGGTCCCTTTTGCAGGTAGACAGGATTGTGCCACTGGATGTTTTATTTATAACTGAGCATTAATGTCTCAATCTGTTATCACTTAATGCACACAAATCAAAGGTTGTGTTAGCTATTAGATTCTGCAGTAGTAGTTTTCCCTCCACATAGTATCGTTACTCAGCTGGTACTGTTGGTTTTACGCTTCTGGTCTGCTGGCTTTCCTTGATTGTGGGGGAAGATGTGTGGGATGGTCTTGCAAGGGTTAGTGACAATTTGCTTGCTTCCTCAGAGTTACTTTTGACTTGTGGGTTTGTCTTACCTGGGTATTTTACCTTAACATGAGCCGTGCTAAATTGCCCCCGGTATGGAACCTGGAGTTTTAGAACGTGCCCTTGGCAAGGGCAGAGCCTAGGAAATAAATTTAGGCTTCAGACTTTCCCCAAAACATAAAGGCAGGATTTGTCAGTGCTTTTGGGTTGTTAAAAATGTGGAAGGTGTTAAGTGTGTTGCATGAGATGGGGAAGTTCTTGAAGGAAACTGAGCAGAGAAGCCAAACAGCATTTGTGCAGTGGCAAACCCAGGCTCTAATCAGGATGAGAGCACTAGGTAAGCTCATACTAGCTTTTTAACTCTTTGCCTCAGAATTCAAAAGTAAATGCAGACAGCAAGAGATTTCATACACTAGAAAATATAAATAGGATCCAGAGGTAGAGGTGTACTTCATATGTGTCCCTCCATGCCCTGTTTTTTAAAAAATTAGTGCACCCACCACCTCTGGAATATGGCTGAAGTGGGAATGGTCTCTGGTGTCTTCAGGAGCTCAGAGCTGTTTTTGAGCTAAGCAGGAGCTGCAAGTTAGTGCTACTAAAGGAAGCTGTATTTTGCTTTCTTGAGCAGTAGGTTGACACACTCTCCTGTTGAGCTCAGTGTGGGCTGCAATCCAGAAGCCCTGGCAGGCAGGAGTTGTTATGTTTCTGAGAGTCAAAATCAGCGAGAGCTGTGAGCCAGCCTCTACAAATATAACAGCTCTGGACTCTGAGTTCCCTTATAGCCTGGCTTCTGAGTTCTACTCTTGCTGCTCTGGGAACCAGATTCACATCTCTTCCCCTTGCTTCAGGCACTGCCTGAAGGTGCAATTTCAGCTGTATCAATATGCTTAAACCCACCAGGTTTTGCAGCAATACCTGGGAAGGAGTAGGTAGGTGTGGCTTATGGCCCATTAGATAACCTCAGGGCTGGCAGCAGAGTGTGGAAGAAGTTGCAGTGATGGTCATAATTGCTTGGTTGTCTCTTTCACCATCTTTGGGGTTGGCTAGAGTAGTAGTGGTAGGTTGAAGCCCTTCACAGAAGACAAGGGAAGAGTAATCCAAGAATCAAAAATGTTACTACCTTTGCTAAGAAAGAGTTAATGAGGACAGTTAGACTACTACTCCTGAGTTTTGACCAGCAAGGGGGTCACTAGAAGTAGAGCAGGTTCAGTAGTAGTTGACACAGAAGAAATGCTGGAGAGGAAAAAGAACAGTGACTGCCAGGAGTTCATATGGTATAGTTTGAGAGCTAGAGATGAGAAGGACATATGGGACAATGCATTTCCCCTTCTCACCCTAGACATCCAAACTGTGATCCAGATTCTCTTGAGAAATTTAGAGATGTAAGAAGTTAATGCGTATTTGTATTGTGAGAGGTAGGAGAGGAGCATACGCATGTTTACTGACAAATGGCAAGGGATAGAAATTGATACAAAAGAGGGAAAACTCAGAGGCGGGTGGAGTGCTTAGAAGGGCTGGGAACATGCTTGTGTCTGTCATGGGAAGAACTGCAGGAGGGGAAGGGGAGGTTGAAAAGGTAGAGGAAGTAATGTCACTTAGTAATTTTCTTATAAGCAGCTGAGATTCTGTGCAGAGACAAATGGAAGCTGGAGGAGGGGAGGGTTTGAGGAATGAGTCAAAGGTAGCTGGGATTGCAGGCGTGGGTTTCAGTTAAGCTGGAGAAACACTTTGTCTTCTTTCAAACAATTGTTCGTATTAGCATTCATGGTGTGGGCATGCATGCACCCATCCATGTGATGTCTCCTGGTGTGCTGCACACAGAAGCTAAGCTTTCTATCTTTTGGTTCACCACAGACCAACTGAGTCAGAGCCCAAGACTTCTCTGAGGTGCCACAGAGTAGAAAAGTGTAGTGGAGGGAATTGATCTGGTGGCAGTTTTCATTAGTGTTGTCTTGCAATAGATGGTGGAATGGGTACTGGTATCAGGGTTGGGTCAGGCTCAAAATCTGGTGGGGAGGGAAGGAGGCAAATGCCCAACATGTACATACACATCCCCACAACCCCATTATGGGGACACTGAAAAGAATAAAGGAAATCCAAAAATACTTCGCCAGAGTGGAAGGAAAAGATGACACAGAGAAGGCTGAGGGGAGACAACTAACAGTGTTTATGGACTAGAAATTGTAGCAAGATGAAAAAAGAGAGAAGGGCTGATGGTAAGCACTGGAAGACATGAAGTTGTGATGGAGAGGGACTCAGTAGTAAAGTTTAGAGAAAGATCTCATAGACCAAATGGAATAAGGAGATTTGCAAAGATTTTGAAAGGTAAGGTGAGGAAGCATTTTGCTGACGTCTTTATTGGATTCTGTATGTAGAAGGTGTGTAAGTTATGCAAGAGGAGTGTGTTTCCATCTTTTCCTGGCCTAGCTTGGCTGATGAGGTTCCATGGAAGAACCCTCATTCATGGGTACATGCATGTGTATTGACACAAGAAACAGTGAAAGGAGGCAAAGCCCTGTCATAACTTCTCTGCTTGCAAAGAAACTAGCTGTAACTGGATGTCAGTCTCCCTGATCACTCCTGTGATTTTAGTGAGCTACGGCCTGACTTCTGACAATTTGGGACTGTAATTTTACACTGAATCCTAGAGCTGAGAGGCTGCCTTGGCGTGTTCATCATCTTGTAGACTGTAGCAACGCTGGTTCTTTGATCTGGTAGGAGCTGGACCTCTGACTCTGCTGCTGTGAGGATGAGATCCTGGAACATTTCACCACAGTTCCTTTTTAGTTTGTGACCTCTACCCTCCAGGAGAGCATGGCTTGCTCCAAATCTTGATTGCATATAATTCAAAATTTTACTGTAAACCAGTAAATTGTGATTGCCCTATTTTCATCATATGAAATTTCCCTCCACTTTTGCTTGTAAATGCTGTGTAGAATAGCTGTGGTGGTTATTTTGTACAGCAGCTTCTTGGGCAGGTCTGCTTAGGACCCTCTGGAAGCATTATGAGCTAATTCAAGATGGATTAAGGTCAAGTCTGCCCTAAAAAAGAAATAAAACCCATCTAAGTATCCATTCGTTGTGCAGCGCAAGGCCTGCATGCTGAGTAGCTAAGTACTTCTACTGCCTTCGTTTTTCTGGATGTGGCTTTGAGTTTGACTGTCAACACTGCTTAAAAATAATGGGATAAGGTGTTAGTCTCTTTTCATCTTGTAGTCAGTTTTGTAATGGCAGTGGATTGGACTTGTCTGCATTGAACTGAACTGCGATTTACAGGAGTCACTGCAAGGTTGTGAGTTTGGCCAAACTTGTGGGTGAGTCCTGACTTCTGGGAGCTCTGACACTTCGTCACTGTTCCAGATGTTGCAGGGGTACTTTCATGTTGTTACACGTGGTCTGTCACGGTGTGGACTGATGTGCTGCGTCAGTCCTGCTCTGCATACCCTGGGAGCTGGGTCACCCCTTGAGCCTGAATCTCTGCACTGGCTCCAAACAGAGATCCCTGTGCACTCGTTGGGGTGCTGCAACCTGCTTTGTGCATTAAAGCTAGTGGCAATAAGGAATGAGTCTTCTTTCCATTGCTGTCATGTAGATCATGCCAAATCCTCAAAACTTCTTCCATGAGAAAGTGTTCAGAACATTGTGATAATGAAGTACTTTATTTGCTGTAGGTTTCTTTTACTTTGTTCTGTTTCAGTTGGAATAATGTGGTCTCCCCATTATGTTCTTCCAGCCTGGGCTTCCTCCTTGCCATCTCACCATGTTTTAAATTTAAACTGCCTTCACATGAGTTAAACTACTGTTAGATTTTGTGTTTTCTCAGCTTGCTTGTTTTCTGCTTTCTTTTGGCTGTGTGTTTGTTCACTGCTTTACCCAGCATACAGCAAATCTGTCTGCTTACTTTCCAGTTCCTGTCCTGCCTTCTCTTCTTCTTGCTCTTTAGATTGGGCATACCTTGGAAATTGTTCCCTTTAGTGATGTCTTTCTAGCTTTGTATTCATGTATTGTATTGTTAAAGCTGTATTCCAGCATTAAACGTACACAAAGTTAATGCCTGTTTTCTTTGCACACATGGTGACTGCAGGACACTCACGGGTCTGAAAAGGGGCTCTTAATGAGTACACGCTAAAATATATTTTATAACTTTCACCTGTCAGCTCCTCATTTGCCCTAAGACACTTTGTTGGTTTACTATATGGAATTTACTTAAGTTGTCAGGACCCTCTCCTGGATTAATGGAGGTGCATTTTTCTCTGAGAGCACGTTACTTCATCTTAACCTGCCTAGATGAGTACAAACTCAGAACAGATACGTATTTCCTCAAGTGACCTGTCCTGCTCACAGGATTTAATTCCTGTGAAAATCCACCACTGAGCATGTTTAGCCAGTGCTCTGTATTGTGATGGTAGCTCAGTCTGTGTCACTAAGCTGACACAGCATTTTCATTATGAGTTTGGATGTACAGGGCTGGTGCTGTAATACGGCAGTCCTGAAACGTGTTTAAGGATAGTAATAACTTTTGCAAGTCTTCCATTCACTGGCAAGTACAAGGCTTTGAATATGTTTTTGTGCTTGGCGCTTTTATTAATACTGTGTACTGCTATTTCCACAATGAAAAGTGGCTCCAGTGTGGAAGCTTGTTGTTGTACTGAAACACAGTTAAATCTCAAGAATTCAAACCCTTCGAGGGAACATACTGCTTCTTGGATTAGTGAAAGTTTGTATTTTTGCAATGTGGTGGTTGATAAGGCATGCATGTGCTCTACAAAGATACTGCTGAGGTTTTTTCTCCACTGCAGATGGGTGTTTTGGCATAAGACATGCACATTTCAAGTTGTGCTAAGCACACATTCTTGCAGTAAGAGCTGCAGAGGCGGTAGCAGGAATTTGGCTTGCTGATCTGTTTGGATTAATAGGATTTCGTGTAGTTAAAATGCACACTCACAATGGAAAAGGCTTTTCTGTGTAAAGCAGTTTGACTTGTTATTTTTGCGTCTATTCTACATCTGTCTGTTGGCATAGCTATATTGGTTAGATGGGAGTGCTGTTACAACATTATTTGAGCCTCTTAGGAAGAGGAATTACTTAGTGTGAACTAAAACTGGCCAGACTAACTGACGAGGTATGGCATTGATGGTAAAGTATAACCTGTGTGGAATATGGGCTAGAATTGGCAACGGTCTTGGCAAACAGCCTTTGTAACAAAAAATCGCAAGACCTGTGAATTATCTAAAACTATATACAACACTTTTGGCAAGGCTGGATTAGTCTGATATATGTTAGCATCTGTGTTAGGTGAGTGAACTGCAGTAGACCTCATAGACAGTGTGGTGTGGCAACTGTGGAAGACACAAGCATTAGCCTCGGGTGGTAAGGATATTCTGGTTAGGCAATGACAGCAACCCTCTGAAGGAGTTTTCTCTTGCCGCAGTGGAAATATTCCTCTGAATTCAGACACTGCTAAGCTAGAAAGGTATCTTCTTCAATGGCTGTTGGAGGCAAAAATGTCTTAATACCATACTGATTCAGTTTCTCAGTGCCTCTGTTACTGGCCGAGGCACTGCTAATGGAAAGGCCAACTGTGTGAATGTGCCAGTGGGACCGTACAAACTTTTTCTTTGGTAAGAGAGCTGATGTTGGGATACAGACAGGCAAATGACCCTCAAAAGCCAGACATTTAGCTTTTTTGCTTTGACATACAGCAGCAATATTTGAGGATTGCCCACCCTGAGTCAGATCACGCAATAAGCTCAGTTGTGCTCTTGTGCTGGGAGGGCCATTTAGGCAGGAGAAGGTAAGTCTGGGAAGGCAAGTCCCCATTCCTGGTATAGCTACTTGTGGAAGTTTGTCCTTGCGTTCTTCAGAAATGTGACAAAGGGAGATGGGAGCTCTGGAAACTCGAGAAGTTAAGAGTCTGGTGCCTGCTTACAGCTGCTTGGTGGAAGGATGCCCCCTTTGTCTAGTCGCTGCAAGACTCTCCATCTGCGGCAATTAGGATTAGCAGGCACATTTCATGCTCTGAAAAGTCAGAAAAGGAAAGAAGAAGGAGTTTTACAAAAGGAAATGCCTGCCAGGCACAGATTCTACTCTGGTTTTGTGCCGAGAATAAACACAGATGTGAAGGTTAAAAAGCGAACTTCCAAAAGCATTTAATGAAGGGCTTGGTAATGGTGCAAGGGACTTAGTGATGGGAGAGAGGAGAGGCATCACGAGTTGCAGAGTAAGCAGAGGGAGGAATCCCAGGCACACAGAGTACACATTAGCTATTGAGACCTTCCTAGTTCACATTACCAGGGATTTCGTTGAATTCTGGCAGGAGAGATATGGCATTTTGAGTTGGAGAGTCACCCACTATTTCTGGAAATTTACAAGGAAGCAGGGCTGTGAACATGCCTGCATGTGTGGGTTCAGAGGTGAAGGAAGTGAATACACATTTCTTCAGAGACTGCAGAGTTCAGCTCTCTTCTGCCTTTTCATCTATCAGTGTATCTTGGACTCATTCACTGCTCTCCCCACCCCACCCCCCATTAATTCACAAAACCACTCTTCCTTTGCAGCATAGGTTGCTTGGGAGCAGATTTCAAATGTATTATCTTACTGCGTTTTTAGTAGATTGATGTGGACCTCCAGATGCAGAAATGCCTGTAACCAAATTATTGTTTCTCTTCACACTGACAAGATAAAGATTGTCTATTTCCCCAGTATTTTCCAGTAAGTAGATTTCAGACTCCCATTCCAGGGCATCAGCTTTATGGCTCTTACAGCTGATTTTGTAAGTATCAGTGGATATTATAACAGAAATTATGAAGAAAGTGTAAATCCCTTTCTCCAACCATTTACTCATTGTTTTATGTTAGGGTTTCTTTAATGCATACAGACAAATCGTATAAAAGGCTGCAAGTATGCAGAAAAGGTCAAACCAAAACATTAGTTAAATGAAATGCAGATTGGAATATATTTTTAGTGCTTGAATATTTTCCCTAAAAGGCTGTACTGAAGGAAACATGTTTTACTGCCTGAATCATATGGTAGTGTGAGGCATGCTTTTAACACATGCCGCTATCGCATGGAAATAGAGAAGGGATCTCAAAACAACTTCAACAGCTCCAGCAGTTTGCTGATAGGAAGACTCTAGCTTTGACTACCCTTCCCAGCAAGGGGCCTAAATGAAAAAAGGGAGAGCTTGTTTAACCACCCACTTCTCAGACAACTTGCAAATTGTTTCAGCCAAGGTTAATAGGTGTTTCTTTTATATCCATAACCTTTTCCTGCTAAACTCTTTCAATGATGCAGCATCTCAATTTGCAGAAAGATTTCTTTTGACTTGTCCTGCCCCATGACATTTGTTTTTACCTGAGGGCTTCATGGAGCACTTCCATCTCTTTACATGCCATTCCAGTACTGTATCCAGCATCAGAATTCCGAGAGTTTCATGATGGTCCCTAAAGAAGTGGTGTTTTGCTCTTTTAAATGTGTATGCGTGCATGCTGTTACATAGTGTAAAGCAACCGTGTAGTGGAGCCTTCGCAGGGAACTTCCCATCCACTGCAGCTAAAAGCATCGTAAATGACTAAGGAGAACACAAATAGCTGAGCCCGAACAGTCCTTGTTCGTAAGGATTTTCTTATAAAGAAGAAAATAGCACTTAACAGCTTCATTTGAGTTGTACAGATGTAAGAGCAGCACTAAGACTTGCAGATCTGCTTCTTTTGCAAGTAGGATTTTTGATTCTCTGGTGAATTGTATTTAACACCCTGCAAGAATGAACTTTTAAACTGTGCATAAGCTAAATAATTATATATCATTAACAACATACAACTGTTACTTTCTGTTCAGTTGCCAAAATCAAGATCTCACTTGTCTCATTCATCCCTTCTCCTTTCTAGCAGTTGTTGAGCAGTTGCTCGTAACTCATCACTAAGGTGAAGTGTGAGTAAGATACCCTGGTCTGCCCATGGTTCAGGTGGTATTTCTCTCTGTTTTGTTGTGTTTTGGGGTTTTTTCTTTTATGGCATAAGAGATTATGAATCATACAGATAGTGTGCAGATACTGTTTAAATCCTGTCAGACTTTCGTTGTGGCAGTGCTGTACTTGAGGTGGTGATTGGTAGAGATTTGGGAGGTAGAAGGAATTCTGTGATTCTGTGTATTCCTCACAGTTTATTTGTTTGGGTTTTTTTCTGTTCAGCAGTACATATCTGATATCGGATGGTTGGAGAAAGTTCTTGTCAGCTGAGAGACTTAGAGTATGATCTGTCACTGGCAGAAGCTGAGAGGGTTGATGTAGCTACAGCAGGGAAATGAAACTGGTTGTTCTTTATTGGTCACCCTGAGTAGGATGAGGCCTTCCTAAACAGAGACATTTGCTCCAATGTGTATATGCAAAGGCTGTAATAAGATAATTTCTTTTTCACAGAGTACAAGGTTTTCCTCATCCTCTATTCTGTGCAAATATTATTGGCTCAACTTCTGCTCGTTCAGGAAACTCTCTGTGCTGTTGCGTATCTGATTTTCCAACTCTCATGTGTAGCAGGGTGACATGAGCAGGGGGATCTCTATCGAGTGAACAGCAACAGAGTGTGAATTCTCTTAAGGAGAATTGACAGCTTGCTTGATGAGATGCGAACAATAGATAAGAGGGGATGTATTTGAAAAGGATCTTAATGTCTTCTAGTTTCCCTGAGGGAAAACTGGACTCTACCATCAAACACAAATGCTTACTGGATGCATTTCTCTCTTAATTGTTAGGTGATCAGACAAAGAAATAAAATATAGGAGGTAAGACGTCAAGGAGCCATCATGACTCTATTGGAGGTGGAGGCTTTTGGCCAGGCATCTGTTCTTTTATTGTTTGTGTTTGTTGCAAATTAACTGATTTCCTTTTGAAGTCTAAAACTCGTGGCTGAATAATTCCCTGTCCTATATGATGTTTGCATTGTTCTCAATGTGAGTGAGCCCCTTGGGCACTTGCCTGGTTCCTATTAGGATGTTATCTTCACTTACCTACAGCTGAGCCCTGCTTCAGTTCCCATAGCTGATAGGACTGTGGAACTCGGCATGCTAAGTATTGCCCCTTTTAAAAGGAAATTTTGCAGTAGGAATGAGCATGAATGGAAAATCATATTTCTTCTTATTTTATACATATGGAATAAAGAAAAAATAATAGCCTTTTGAAGGTTCAGCCTTCAGAGGGCATAGACCTCTTTAGAGGCTTTCTCAGTTAACATTGAATCCAAGATCCTTTCAGTGCTTAGCACATGCTGAACTACTCTTAGTAGCATTTTGTGCATCCGTTCATGAAAATCATTTTGCCTATTTCCTATTTACAGCTTGCTTGTACATTGAAGAACAAGCAAAACAAATGGTTGAAAATACCAGGTTGCTCTGCATACTGTTCTACAGCATTAGCCCAATTTTAGATAGTTAGCTCGTCCACTTCAAAGGCTGTGTCTTCGAGGTAGCCTGGAACAGAGATTTGCTGGGACTTGTCAAATTCACATTCAGAATTTAATATATTTACTGTCATCAAAGGCAGACCCCCAAACCATGCTGTCCCATAAAATACTTGAGGGTTGGAAATGTGTAAGAACCTGTTGCATCTCCACTAGACTTCAGTAATCATTTTGCCTGAATTCAAAATGTTTCAGAACTGGTTGAGAGAATCTGGTGTATTCTTGCAGCAAAGAGTCTTATCCTTGGTTTGTCAAATAGGTTTGTCCTGTGTTTTGGGCTTCCTGGAGCCTGGATTGTAGTAAACCTAGAACAAGTAAATGTAAAACCCATCCGTTCTGATAGGTCCTTTCTACAAGTATAGATTAACCTCAGTATCAGCTACAGTTAAAAATGGTTTCATAAAGAGGTAATTACTTTGCAAAGGTACTCATGCTTAGAGATGAAAGTACTAATCTAGGGAGAATTTTACACCAGGGCCTAATCATTCCCTCAAACTGAGTCACAGATTAGCTAAGGGGATTCTCCAGCTTCCTCAAGTTTATCTGTAAACATCATAATAATTTTTTCTCTTATTACAAGGGGACCTGCCAGACATTAACAAATTAAGGGTAAAGGATCTAGTCTAGAAAAAGAATTTGAACTCTGGTTTCTGTTAAATACATGTAAAAGAAATTCCCATACTATATAGATTTATCATGTTCCCAAAACTTGTACCCCAAAGCCTGTGTAGCTCTAGAGCATTAGTTGTTCTTCTGAGAGTTTGACAGTAGTAGTCTGAAGTTAGCCTGCTTTTCACTGAGGGAGTGCTGGAGTGCCAAGGGAAGTGGTTTTGCACCCCTTTTTTCCCTTTCAGTCTCAACTCAGACATTGGCTTGCATGGCTTGATTCATAAATGAGCAATAGTTGACTGGCAAAGGTTCATTTCTCCATATGCCAAGATACGTTGGATCCTCTGAGGAGGTTGAGACTGATGGATAAATATCTGTCACGTGTAGGTGGCCTATAAGAAAAGATTTGAGGATTTTTTTATTTAAGTCTTTGTTAAGACTTTCTTCCCCCCCCTACTCTTTAAACTCTTTTGTCATGTGCTGAGTGGGGGTGGATGGAGTTCGGGGTGGTGGAGGGAAAAAGGGGGGCTGCTGAAAGCATTTATCTTCATTTCTGCCATCATCCAGTGTTTATTACGCAGTGATAGACAGACGCAGGAAAGCTGCCAATCAAACCTACGTTCACCGCATTTCAATTGGCCCTCGCTTTGGATTTCAGCATTTTGAAATCTACATCATCTCTGCAGAAAAAGGTCGTTCTGTTCGTGAGGATGACAAGCCTGAGACCCTTGGGTACCCACTGCAGTCACTTGTGATCCCATCAAACAGTGGAAGACCCAGGAATCAGGACTGTCAGGTGCTTGGTGAGAACAGCTGCTTGTAAGAGCTGATCTGTTGCTGCCCAAATTTAAGAAGCTGAAGTGTGTTGTTTGCCTCCAGGTTACGTATACTACAACTTGAGAAGCAACAGCACCTTCTGCTCTCATCCAGACTGAAACCCTGACTGGGCAAAGCCAGCTGAGAATGAGTTCTCATGCTGCATGGTGAAGCAAAGCTCTCTAGTGAGGATCTTGACTTTCCTAAATCTTCCGTCCATGGTCTAAAATCTTTCCCGTAAACCAAAGAGGACAACACAGGATAGGATAGCTTAGTTCTGTGCTAGGGGGTGTTTTCCTCCCTTAATTCATTGTCTGAAATGTTAACATGCTTTTAATCATCTTTACTGTAGGACAGTGCATGTGTGCATGTGGTAGGCATCTGGCAGGACTTGTGATGCGAATGTTATTCCACTTTGTTATATGTATATAGATATAATTTAATAATTGCACTGCTCAGTTACATAATTAATGTAAGTAGAGATAATTACTTAATAAAAGATACAGATCATGGATTTCTGCGTAGTGTTAGGTACACTGGTTTGAAGCCTTTGAGAAATGGACCAAATTTTTCTGAATGTGCACCTTTCACACTAAGAACTGTGTTGCCTGTGTCCTGATCTCGTTGATAAAGGTATCTGTTACCTGAAGCATTAGCATTACTCGATAGCTTCTGCTGGCTCTGAAGTTTGTATGGGGCTGTCCTGTAGATGGGGCAGTACTGCTTTTTTCCATTGTTCATTTCTCTGCGTATGATGTGACTGCCTTTGAAGTGAAGGTGAAGAGGATGCAAGGTTTAAATGAACACCATAACTAACCTGAAGGTTACAGGCAAAGGGATGCAAAGATGAGAAATTCTACAGAAAAAAAAATCAAATCTGCTTGCCAGCTGCTATTTTATGGTAGTTGTAGCAGTAGGTGCAGCAGTTGTATGAGCCAGATGAACTTACTGTTTGTGGAGCAGTTAGTGATGTTGCCAAGCTTCTCTGATGTAGGGGAGAGCACAATTGTTCTCCTAAGGTGTGTTCTTCTCCATTTCATATATTGCTTGTTACATCTATAAAGGTTGTTGTCACTGCAGAACAGGCGATGTAGCTTTGTAATGGTCATCTGTGATAAGATCGATATTCTGGAATTATGTGCCCTCGGTAGAACGTCTGTTGCCTCTCTTTACAGAGTGTTTTCCTTGCCTGACTCCGTCCTATAAGGCAGCTCCTACCTTGCTGGTGATGCTAGTTACTGTTTCCCTGCAGGAAGTCCCACTGCTTCAGATTTGTAGAGAACCTGTTTTTCTCTTCTCTACCTGAGGGCTGAAGGCAAGACAGCAGAAGAGCTGCCTTTGTGTACCAAACCCAGGCTTGCAGTGAGAAGACTCCTAAAGATAATGCAACATAAAATTTAATTGTCCTTCTTTTACTTCTGGTTGCAAAGTGTAATTTCATTAATTCGTTGAATCTGCTTTCTCCAGTGCATATCTTCTGTTCAGAGGAGCCCTTTGTTTTGAGGGATATAGAGAACAAGGCCTTGGGCGTATGTTGCAGCAATGGAAATGTTTTTAATTCTGCTCTCCAAGTGATACATGCACGTCTGACAGAGGCAGGTACAGAGACTGAGCAGATGTGCAGTGGAGGTTGGTTGATTGCTGGAGGCCTAGCAGAGCTGAGTGCACAGTGTAAAGCGGTCTGCTCAGAAGTCTTGTTCTTGGTATATTTCTGAGCTTTCTCTAGAACCAAAAGTCAGGACTCAAGCAGCTTTCTTGGTGTATTTATTTATCAGCACCAGTTTAGAATTTCCTTGCTTGCTTTGTCCTGCCCATCTTGTTCTTTGCTTTGCTGAGAAAGCAAAAAACCTGTTGGTGTGTTTGTGTGTTCAGGCATTTTTGGGTTTCTTTCTTTCTTTTCCCGAGCCTGAGTGGTCTTTTTGGATTTGATAAGAAAAGTAACTATCCAGCCACCCTACTCTCCATCTTCCTCCACACCAGTTTAACTCACTAGCAGTTAGCAAGCTCTTAACTCTGCGCAGGTGTCTGACAGAGCTGTCAAAGTGATGTCTCTTCTACTATTGCTGCTGTGACAGCAAAGTCCTGAGCCAACCCTTCTGGGAGAGTGAAGGCACTGACTTTTCTGTGTGCTTCCCACTGGAGACAGTGCAGAGATGCTGAAATCCAGACTGTGTAGACACTGGAGGCTTTGCTTTTAGTCATTTGTGCTTGGGAGTAATCTCACTTTGCTCTCCCTTATCAAATTCTATTACCCTGAATTTCTCTGGTTGCCAGAATGTGTGGTTAGTACATGGGCTGCGTGTCCATGAAGGCCTTAGAGACTCCAAATAGCATGAGATTTTTGACTGTAGTACTACAATGAATGAACTGTCTCTGTCTCTGTTTGTCTCCCTGGGAATCACATTTAATGCATCTGAGCTTTCTCAAATGTATGCTGACTTGAGTAACCAGTGGCTGTTCCTTTCTGCCAGGAAAAAGAGGTTCTTTATGATAGTTTCTGAAGAATTGTGCTTAGCCTTCTGATTTTGGGCTGTTGCCCAAATCCTTGGGCAGTTAGCAAGGGTCATGGTGTTTGCCTGGAGTCACAGCAGCCCTTGCCTGCTGTAGGCTGGGCCACACAGAGCAGCAAAGGGCCAGCTCCCAGATCTTCCAGGCCAATATTTTGTTACAACCCTTACTATGTAACAAATACTGTAAGCAACCTGTATCTTCTGAATGTAGTTTGGAGTAGGAGCAGTGATTATATCCACAAATGTGTGTAATTTGCCGGGGCAATGCTTTTCCTCAGTTTGTATTCTGATCTGCCTTCATAGGTGTACTAGACAATTTTGGGTCTGTGAAAATAGAGCTTCACCACTGTTGATAAGTAGAATGCATTTGCACCAAATGAATTGATTAGGATTTCTGCCCTGTGTTTCTGGGCAAGTCTTATCTTTTATCAACTTTATTTTCTTTCAGAAATGTGTTGCAGGGAGATGCTTTCCTGTTAATTTCCTGTACTGTGGCTTATTGAGGATGTGCTGCCATTTCTATAAATAAGGTTTCTCTAAGAATCTAGAGTTTTGATTATTGAATTTTGGAAGGTTTTCTATGGTTTTGTCTCCGCAGCTTTTTTCCTGGTTAATCTTGTAGAGGTTAAATTGCTAATTATTTCCCCCTTTTCTGTAGGTGCTGTGATTGGGGATGGACAGTCAGCTGTGGCCAGCAACATTGCCAACACCACCTACCGGCTCCAATGGTGGGACTTCACTAAGTTTGATCTGCCTGAAATCAGCAATGGTAAGCTGGAAAAGACACCAATACCTTATTTGAAGTCTATACTAACCAGAGCTAGGGTAAGCTCCAGGATCTTTCAAAGGCAGCTGTATGTTGCAGGTATTGTTTGTCATGTTGCATTGGGAACTGTAAAATGCTTAGTCTTTCGAGGAAGCTAAAAGCTTGTAGAGCTGTTCCCACACTATCTACCTTGTGTATTCTTGCAATCAGCAAATCCATGTGTAAATAGGCCTTGTTTTCTGTGAGCATTTTCATGGGCATATACCATTCTCTTAGAATTCTGTATTCAGTGTCTTCATTCTCTTACTAACAAGTTTCTAGAGAAATACTGTCTTTATACCTTTAAACTAGAACCTGCTAATGAACTGTGTCTGATTTCTCTAAGTTGTTGACATTAGTGTGTGTTAAAGTGCTGCAATACATTCTGGAAATCAGGACCCTAGTCTGTTGCTTACCATAGTATTGCAAGCCCAGGGAAGTAGATGTACCTTCTAGTCATTTGCAAAAGCAGTGATTCGTCCTGTTTCTTGGGTAAAAGCTATTTCTGAATCAGGAATCTGAGCAATATTGCTGATTAGACCATAGTTTCACATGTTTTCTATGGCATAACCTAGCTCTCACATTGGAAAAGACTTCCTTATGGAGGCACAAGCATGTTTGATACTCGTGGTCAGCTGATCAAAGAATGACATTTTTAGGACTAAAACGAACTTGACTAAAAAGGCTATTTTTAACTGAGAATGCTGTCCTGATATAGCTTGTTGCACAGCTGCAGAAATGTTTGTGGCAGCCTGGGATGAAGATGGGAGGTAGATACTCATGAATGTTTCTTTGTACAAGTGATTTTTAGCTTAGGCCTTCTCTGTGCATATGTGACAGTCACTGCTTGATTTCTCAGCAAAAACAGATTGTGTTCTGCTTTAAGGGATTGACTTTTTTTGGGAGAACAGGGATTCTGTTTTCAGAAAGACTTCTGCTTTCACAGGTAGTCACTAGAATGACTTGAGAAAAACTCTCACAGTCCCAGCTCCGTGTGTTCTACATTTCCAGAAATTGCATATCTGACAATAGATGTCTCTGTGGGGTAGTGTCCTGCTGCTTAAAGAACCCACAAAAGGAGAATGTGTGGTGACGGCGTAATATGAGAGATGCAGAGAATTGAAATCACAAAATCAAAGAATAGTTTTGTCTGGAATGGAGTTTTAAACATCATCTCGTTCACCTCCCTTGCTATGAGCAGAAATATCTTTCCATAGATCGGGTTGCTCAAAGCTCCATCCAGTCTGGCTGTCATGGTTTAGCCCCATGCAGTCACTTGCTCACTTCCTTTCTGCCCCCTTGGGATAGGGAGGACAAGCAGAAAAAGGTAAAACTTGAAGGATTGAAATAAAAACAGTTAGGGAGCTAACATAAAGTTAATAACAACAAAAGCAATAGTAGTAATGAAAAGGCAGGGAGAGAGGGGAAGTGGGGCGGGGAATAAAACCCAAGAAACACAAGTGATGCACAACTCACCACACACTGACCAATGCCCAGCCCATTCCCAAACAGTGATTGGCCCCTTCTGGCCAACTCCCCCAGTTTATGCACTGGGTGTGATGTTCTGTGGTGTGGAAGATGCTTTGAACAGTTTGGATCACCCATCTGGACCATATACCCTCCCAGTTTCCTCTAAGGATCAGTGCTTAAGGCAAATGGCAATACTTTTGGTGGTCCTGCCAGACTCTGGAACAGAATAAAGATGAAGTCAGAGGGGGAAGCAACTTAAATTCTTGGGACTTCTCTGCAAGTTATAGAGTGGTTGAAGAGTGCTTCAGCTGCTCATAGCTTATTTTTTTGCCTCATCTGGCTGCTGAGGAGAATGCTGCTAATTAAAAAAAAACCAACATAAGATGTTTGTTTACAATTTACAAAATCCCATAGAAATTAAGAACCATCTGCTGCTCAATACATCAGTGTTTCAATCTTCTTCCTCTCACCTACCAGGATGCTTTTATTCTGAAATAGCTTCCAATTAGCTGGAAATTGGGTATGGTTTCTGTTGTTGTTGTGCCCTTCTGTGGGCCACATTCCAGCTACAAGTCCATCCCCAGTCCTTCCAATCTTCCCATGCTGTGCTTCATAGTACTTGGCTTGTCCATCTTGTCCTATAACCACTTGGAAATGTTAATTTTTACTCTTCTTTTATATGCCGAGCCCAATCCTGTCGTTTCTAGTCTGTTAACCTTATCTCCTTCTGCCAAGGTGTAGTAGGGATGTATGAAGATGTAGCAGCTGTGCTTATACTAAACCAGGTATTTGCCAAGCTTGCCTAGGCACAGACCAAAGGCAAGCTGCAAGTTTGCCGAGGTGCACGACTTGGAGATGGCAGAGCATGGTGCTAAGAACGTCAGTGTTGTGGGTTCAATCCCCATATGGGCCATTCACTTAAGAGTTGTGCTTGATGATCTTTGTGGGTCCCTTCCAACTTAGAATGTTGTTGATTCTCATATTCTCAAATGAGTGACAGTGCAGTGGTGGGTTGGACAAGTTTTTTGTGATTCTTCATGATATTTTCCCAGTAAAGCATGTGACCTCAGTAGTTCCTCTTTTTCCTCCCATTGTTTCCGATAAATCAGAGGTGGTCCTGTGAGATAATCTGCTTACACAGAGGAGGCTATTGCACCTCCTGGGACTGGCTTAAGCCACCAGTGGTTCGGGAGTTCAGGCAGATGAAATGATGCAGCTGAAGTTTGGGACTGCCTGCCAGCTCCTCTCTCCATCAAAACAATGACTTTGTGGCCAGCCTCCATCTCTGAGCAGCTCTTCTTCCTGTAACAATTAAAACAAAGAAAAGATAGCTTGGAAGTAGGATGTTTTCCACTGAAGCGGATGCATCTGAGTAAGTGACAGCAGTGTGATTAGTGCAGTCCTGTGATCTCAGTGTCTGGGCCCCAGCACCCTTGGAAGCCTTGGCCTCAGGATGTGGCTCCACAGCAGCAACCTCACTGATGCTCCAGCAAGAGCGCACAAAAGCAGATCCTGCCAGTCCTGGGAAAATGGCAGTGCAGGGACTGGTGGAATTTTAGTCTCAGCCCTGTCTTTCTCTGTTAATTGCAAAGTGGAAAAAGATAGCTTCAGATTTCTTCTCTCTTTTTGCCAGTTTTGCTTTTAATAGCTCTGAAATAAACATGACCCGGTCTTATATTGAAATTGTCAGTCATATCAGCATTGGGGCGGAGAATTTATTTGACAGCAGAGACAATGCTATTTCTGCATTTATTTAATATTCTTCTAGTGAGCGTTGCATATCCTTAAAATTCCTGCAGCTAAGTATTGAAAACAGTGTAGAATATAGGCTTTCCACAGTAAAATATTTGAAGGCTTTCTCTCTTGTTTATATTTTTTGAATGTAGTTTCTCTCATGCTACTCACTACTCATAATTTCAGTTTCTTGCCAACTTCTAGTGCTAAACTACGTCTCGTTTAGGAATCAGGAATTTGTCCTGACAACCTAACACTGGTTGAGTCTTGAGGAATGTGATTCGACCAATACTTACTGATCCGCAGTGGAGTGCAGGGTAACTTGATAGAAGAAAAAGAAGTAATGGTAAACAAATTTTTAAATAGGAGCAGTTGTTAAGAGAGTGCTATCTTTAAGGGTGGCTAAGAGCGGATGGTGTGTCCAGCACAGTTTTCCTTTGGCAAACAGTGCTATTGCTGCTGGCATTCCAGGCCTTCTCCAGCTTCAAGCATAATTAATGTTGTAGGTGTAAGCACACCAAGTTGGCACAACAGCTTGATTAATTTGTTCTCTGATGTTTCTTTGATCTGTTCTGTCAGTTCTGTGGTTGCATTAACGACAAAAGAAAACAAGATGAAAGGGCAGCCTTGTTGCAAGTAGTTTTCCAAAAATAGCAGTAATTTTCCCCCTAAAATCTTCTGTATTGGCTTTATCTTCATAGTCAGGCCTCAGGCTCAAAGAGATCAAATAGCCTCTGGCTTTGTCAAATGCAGGGGTATGTTTATCTTTCTCATATCTTGAGAACCTTGTAAATGCTGTTCTTAAAATGAAACCCTGCTGAGATTTCCACCTGTCACATTTAGACTTTTTCTGATTACACAGTAGACTCTCTTGGTTCCAGATGTAGGTGCTACCTGAGTCCTCATCCTTCAAAAATGAGGGAAAAGCAAAGAACCAAAATGCCAGTATGAATTAGGTAATGAAAAACTGAAATAAATAGCACTCTTTCCTGTTAAGCACAACTTGCATCTGTAATGTTTTGTTTTCCTGGCACACATCAAGGTGAAAGGATAGTTCTCGTGTGGCAGGAGAGCTCACATATTATGTTTTGCTAAGAGACATTCACCATATGCAACAAACTTTAAAAAAAAGATGATATTCATTCATGTTGGTCATCATTGTGGACTGCTCACCAAAAACCTCTGTGCTGTGCTGGAAAAGGAGCAGGTGGGGGGGCGGAATCCTGTAGATAGAAAATAAGTGAACATGTGCTATATGATTGACTCTGGATGACTGGTGATCCAAACCCAACATTGTTTTTAAAAGACATACAGTAAATCCTGGATGAGGAAGAGGATTAGAGACCTGGAAATGAAAAAAATAACCATGGAACTGTACAGGTAGAGGAAATGTACAAAACTTGGCAATATCCCCAAATCTGTAAATGATACAGAAAAAATACAAACTTTTCTTACCTTGCAAAAATAAAAATGGGAGATTTTCTCTTAGGAATGTCCAAGTTTGCATTGGATTAAAAACCAAAAACAAACTTCAAAAGCTGAGACATGGATTCTATAGACCGTGATTTTTCAGTAGTTACAGAGGAAACAACATCTATGCTCTCTAAAACTTCTTGTACCTCTTTGAAAAGCAGGAGTTCATTAGTACAGAAAGGTCCCTGGGCTAAAGAGGTCCTGTTTAGGACCTGTCCCTGGACCTGCTGGAGCAAGTCCACAGGAGGGCCACGAAGATGATCAGAGGGCTGGCTGGAGACCTTGTACTATGAAGACAGACTGAGAGGGCTGGTTTTGTTTAACCTGGAGAAGAGAAGGCTCCAGGGAGCCTTTCAGTACTTAAAGGGACCTTGGGAAAAAAAATATGGAAAGAGACTTTTTTCTTGGGCAGGTAATGATAGGGCAAGGGAGAACGATTTTAAACTAAAAGAGGGGAGATTTAGGTTGGATGTTTGGAGAAAATTCTTTACTTGTGGGGTCATGAGACACTGAAACAAGTTGCCCAGAGAAGCTGTGGATGCCCCATCCCTGAAAATGTTCAAGGCCATGTGTGATGGGGCCCTGAGCAACTTGATCTCGTCAAAGGTGTCCCTGCCAGTGGCAGGAGGGTTGAAACTATGTGATTTTAAAGGTCCCTTCCAACTCAAACCATCCTATGATTAAATGACACCCATACCTGTGGTCTGAGGAAGCAAGTCTATGATCTTGTCATTAAGAATATTGAGAAGCCATGACTCATCTCATAGAAACTGCAACCAGACCCCAGAGGTGCAGGACAAACTTTGGTATCTTGCAGAATAGGAATGTGAGAGAACAGTTCTTAGACCCCCCAAAAATGGACTGGACTAGATTTTTTTTTCCCATAATTGAAGATTTTTGCAGAGTTGGTGGTGGGGGTGTTTCATAGTTGTATCTCTAGCAAATGCTCTGCCTGTGTGCTACATTCATTTGCTCTGTTTGTTATCTTCTTGTTTGGCTCTCTTTTGAGTGGTTAAGTCTTGTGGCTGTGAGAGTATCAATACTCACCTTTTCCGTATGTTCCCATTCCCCCATTTTTTTCTCCCAATTTTTTAGATCACTGCTGATTAGAGTACCACTACAAAGGAATTGATGAGAAAGGACCCCTTAGCCAGGTAGACTAGCTCCCTGCTGCCGTAGGCAAGCATATACTGTAGTTCCTAATATTCTGTCTTCTAATTGGTTAAATTCTTTGCTCTTTTAACATCTGTTGAAAAGACAGATTTTCTAGAATCTCGCTATTCTGGTTGAAACCTTCTAATCTCCAAACTCAATGCTTCTTTTACTCACTTACCTGTCAACATTATTTGTAGAAAACTGATGTTTTTCTGGCACTTACTTTCTGTAGTTTTTGAAAATACAGTACGTACTTCCATTTCCCCCCCCCCCCCCTTTTTTTTTTTCGGGGGCAGGGGGGAATGGTGGTGTTGGTGTTTTTTGTTTGTTTGAACATAAAATTCATGTTTCATTTTCCCCAGTCATCTTCTTTGCTGGACATGTTATCATTTAGGGTTTAATGGCTCTTGAACATGGCTGGCCCACACTGTGCCCAGGGGTCCTGCATGTGGTCTCAGCACAAGGCTGTGTATCAGCACTGATGTTTCTGCTGGAATTGCGGTCCCTGGTGCAGTTTAGGATTGCTGTTACTTTCACGGTTACACTGGGTGATGGCTCAGTTTTTGCTACAATAACTAAAGTTGATTCTCTCCTGTTTTCAAGTTCCTGGCTGAAGCAGTAGTTTATAAATGTCAACACAATCTAGAATTCTTTCATTTCCCTTCTGTTATGTCTCTGTGTGCTTCAGTTCACTCTGTGGTCTGGTCATGCTCTCTTAACGAAATTATCTAACTTTATCAAGGGGATTCATCAACCAGCTCCACTGTGTGCCTAGCCCAATTGATAAAGCCAATAAATAGGACTGGTTTTGGAATGAGTCACTCAGCAGGAATCCTCCCAGTTTGACTGGGATTAAAATAGTGCAACCTGTTATAATGTATCCTTTAGGTGGTTCACAGCATATACTGCAGTTCTTGCCTTGATGCCCATCTTCTCTAGTGGTGACATCATGAGTATTTAAATAAAACCTAGGGTTTTTTTAAAAAGGCACATTTTAATTCTAGCTTTTTTTTTTTTTAATTAAGCAGCATAGTCTTTAATCTTTATTCTCTTGTCTTTCTGTTCAACTAGCTTCAGACTAAGCACTCAGGCAGGAATTTTGTCATCTTTTGAACCACCTGTTCTTTATGGGCCGTGTGTATTTCATGTACTGGTATTGCAGCCTTGATAGTGACTACAATTATTTATCTTTTTCTGTTCAGCACCTTTCTGTTTATACTAGGCTGAAAATTACTGTTTTTAGCAGCTTCTAGACTAAAAAATTGGTTGAATAAATTTAGAGTACAGGTGTAGGTGGTTTGGTACAGAATGTAATTACATAGTCCACTTTTAATCCTCATCTTCTTTTTCATCAGAGTTTCTTAAATGGAACAATAGATAGAAGTTGATACCCAGCCACAGAGGAAAGCAGTCCCCAGGAGAAATGTCTTTTAGACCAGAAGAATTAAAGATGAAGTTCAGTGAATGCTTTAAATCAGCAATGCTGTGAGAAGGGCAGTCCTGTCTGCTTCCCTCTCATGACTACTTTTTGTGCTGGTGCAAGCATCTGTGCAGCCATGGGGTGTACTGGGTTGGGAAACTGTTCCGGCTAAAAAGTGACCTAGACAACAGTCAGTAATCTCTCATAGCAGTTCCCTGATGCAGCTTTCTTCTACACAGGTGTTGGAAACAAAGGGTAGGATTTATCGAAGTATTGAGTTACTGCCTTAATTTGATTTACAAGTTTAGACTTACAGAAATATGCACAAAGCATTCTTGGTACTGTTACTTCTTAAACTAATAAGGAATCTAGACTAAGAATGCATTCATAAACTCGCTTGCAATTTTAGTTGAACATATTACGGCCTCTTCTGGGCTAGGCATAGTCTGATGATTTAGAAGATAATTTCTGAACTGTAGAAATCGACAGTGTTCTACATGGTGCTGTAGCTTCAAGCATGTGAGATGAGGTGTTTCATCTTCTAGCATGCAAACTTTCTATATTGCAAACATGGGCTTTATTTCTATTTTTTTACTTTTTCTGTACTCTTGAGTTTGAAAATGCTAGAATCTGAAATTCCCCTATCCCAAAAATAGTATATGTAGGTTCAGCTTCAAACCTGAAAAACTGAAGCGCGCTTAAGTTCAGCTGGTAGAATAGACATCACTCCAGCCATGTCTTACCATGGTGCTTAAATGCCTTGGAACCTCATTGTACTAGAGCTTGTAGTCTTCATGTGCAAGGTACAAAGGGGAAAACACTTGCATGGGGTCACCCAGCAATTTACCAGCAGGGATTAAAATAAAAGTATTGTTTTGTGGATTGCTGCTCACTACCATCTGCTGAACAGTCACTTCACTGATTTGCATGAGTGTCTCAAATACTGGAGTAGTTAAATGGAGGACTGGCTGGAGAAGTCTCTGCCCTTTCTCAGTGACTTTATCCAAGATGGGTATAAAAATCAGCTGTCAGAAATTAATGTTTGTGTCTGCAGGGAGGAGTTTTTCACTCATCTCCTGTTTATTGGAGATGAGGAGAGCGGGAAGTAGGCGCTCCACAAGAGAAGGGGAAATGAATTAAGGTGTACTGTTTCTCATGAGACTGCTGCTGGAGTTTGTCAGTGTCATGATTTGAGACTTGTTTAAACTGTGCTGTCCTTTGCAAAGGATGCTGTTATGCTTAACAAAGGGAGGGGTTTGATAAAGTGCAATTGCTACTATTTCTTGGCCCAAGGCTTCAGGAGGTGAGTAAATTTAATTTCCTGGGCTCATTGCAGTGTCTTATCTCCGTTTTGGAGCAAGTTTTACATTAATCAGGGTATTAACATTTCATAAACTTTTGGAGGAAGCTAAATGTCTTGAGTGCCTTTTGCGTGTACTGTCCATTGTCCAGCATTAAGTTTAAATCTTACTTTATTCTCTGTTCAACCTTAGTGCTTTAATCACTATTCCTTTCTTTCTTTGCAGCCTCTGTGAACGTGCTTGTCCAAAACTGCAAGATTTACAATGATGCTAGCTGTGATATCTCTGCTGATGGGCAGCTGCTGGCAGCCTTCATTCCCAGCAGTCAAAGAGGCTTCCCTGATGAAGGAATCCTGGCTGTATATTCTCTGGCACCCCACAACTTGGGCGAGATGCTTTACACAAAGCGATTTGGTAAGCATGCAGCAAGAGTGGGTGGGGGTGTGAGAACCTCAGAACTTCAGCCTTCAGTAAGAAATGCAACAGCCTAACATCAGTAATTGTAGCAACAGGAAACACTAGATTGGCCATCTAGCCAGCCACAGACACAGTACTGCTGGGGAGAGGCTTGTGTTATGGTCTGGACAAGTAAGGTGCTGGTATGGAGGAGCTGCTAAGATATAGTTTTTTATTCCTTAAAGGACTTCATCGCCTTAGTGACAGAACACCTGCAGCAAGGAAATGTCTTGTAAAATTTGTAACTTGTGCAGGTCTCCTTATTCTTCTCTACCCCTTATAAGAATGAGATTAGTATGGCATACATTATGGGAATGCTGGAAGGGAATGAAAAAGCTTTGAGGATGAAATATGGGGCAGGATGTCAACCCGTTAGAGAAATAACCCCTCTTCTCTTCATAGGACCTAATGCCATTTCTGTGAGCCTGTCTCCAATGGGCAGGTATGTTATGGTGGGACTGGCTTCCCGACGTATCCTGTTGCACCCCACTACAGAACACATGGTTGCTCAAGTTTTCAGGCTGCAACAGCCCCATGGTGGAGAAACCTCTATGAGGGTGAGTATGTGTGTATTCTGTTTCTGTGTGTTTGGCTCCAGCCTAGTAGTTAGTTGCTGGGTTATGATAACAAAGAGGTAGCATGCTCCAGACCCACTGAATAATAAACATGTGAAGGAATTTATTACAGAGGTATGCAAACGTGGCAGGAGAATGTAAATACAACATAATTGTGAAACTTTTCTCTTGTTTCAAATATGATAACAAAGAGATACATTCCATGTTGTGGAATACATTCCTAGGGCTAGATATCATTCAGAGTACCTAGTAGGTCTTTTGTACTTTTTTGGGTAATATGCATCTTGTTTGTAGTACTACAGTTGGCTTTGCTGAGGCAGCATTATCAGCTGAGGCTCCGGGATCATGTTCTATCATTCCTAAAAGCAGCTGACCTCTAGGACAGCAGCCACCAGCAGTTTCGGGAAGGGTAGGAGCCAAGCTTCATATCATACTTGCAAACTGAAGTTGAGGCCTACCAAAGTTGAAGTTGAGGCTTTTCCCAAACAGGCTTTGCTGGCTACTTATTAGTTAGTTTTTAATGTGTATGTAAGCATACTTTGGCAATGGAATTATCTTTATGTTCTTCTGCTTTGTGGGACAGCTGAACTGTGGCAGCTGAACTCTGACTCATTTAGTACCTGAGGGAAAACCACCATCTTTTCACTAACTGGCAGAGTTGAGAACATGTGTGTCTTGCTTTCTTAATGAGTGAAGCACAACAGGTGTTCAGTGATAGTTCAAGGTAGTAAAAGCCATGTCCAGTTCATAATGCACAAAGAGAGTTGAGGAGTCAGAACTAAGTTATTTCTAAAGCTGAAATTTGGGTTAGATTCAAGTTCTAGACCATGTATTCAGGTGACTTGTTTTAGGAGATGAACTTTGAGGGATAACTTTACCATAGAGGAACTCATTCCATGAGAAATCTTTTTTTCCTCTTTTTCTTTCCTAAAACATTGAAAATTTTTTTAAAGGCCTCTCTAATTATTATTACTTTTGGCAGTGTTTTCCCAGTGTACAAAGGGTTGCAGTGAGGCATTTGTCTAGTGACCTGACAATGGGGAGAGACTTGTCTCTGGGAGAAATTCCTTGATTCACCTTTGGATTCTGTAGTTGCTCTTCAGACAGTTCATGATTCAGAGAGAGTCACTTTATCAGCTGATGTAAAACTCTTGTTTATTGTCATCATCTGCTCTATATTATAAGGCAAAGGAAGAACAGTGATGAAGGTATTCTTTGGTGCACCAGTCAGCACTTTTCCAGACCTGGTTCTGAGCTATCATTCTGGTACAGGCCTCTCATAAATTAAAATGTATTTAGGAAAAAAAAGCACAATTTGGTTTACAGGTACAGTTGGTGAAAGCTGTGTGGATGTAAGATCACAAAGTACATGGATTCAGCATCCTGTTAGATCCTTTTAAAGATGTCGTTTGCCCTGGTACTGTTTCTTTTTCGGCTATTTTAAGATCCTAGTGAAATGCATATTTTTTCTGCCAGAAACTGGAGTAGCCCTTCCCACAGTCTTTTTACCATATCATAAGTTAAGATAGAGAAGTCCTATTAGCAAAAATCACATGTCTTCCTCTCATCTGTCCTTTACATTTGCTCTAAACTCCAGTTGCTATGGCTTCTAGCCCTTACTTTTGGAGACATTTTTCTGTAGCCAGCTAAATCAGCAAGCTCACTGTCTAAATGTTTCATTTATATTTCTTCATCTTCATGTCTTAAAATGCTTGTACCCCTGCTCTTAGTCACCATTTAGTGAAGTAATGCTTTGTATTCCTTAATCTTCTCTTGTAATTCAATCTTCCAGCTTTTATTTTTTTTCTCTTTTGAATTCTCTCCAAAAAAACCTTCTTTTTTTTTTTTCTTTTTCTTTTCCCCTCGTTCTGGGATATGTTTAAATGTACGTAATGTGATAAGCACAGTTTTACCAGAAGCCCGCAGAGGGTAGTTTTTTTCTATTTCTTTTGGACAACAGTCTTTACTTATGCAGTCAGAAACCATCAAGGCAGGGGCCAGGTTTCGGGGGGGTTGCTGTTTTGGTGCATTGAAAATTTTGTACAATTTTTTCCCACTCTTGCTTTTCAGACTTGCTCCACATCACTGCACTTCTGTCTTTCTCATCTGCTGTAGTTCTGGATTTTTTTTTCTCCAGATGGATTGCATGTATTCTAAAGGTTGCTTTTTTCATCTTTCTTGCACATGTATTTATAGCTTCCAAAAACCTTTCCCCCACGTTTTAAAATCCATCCAGTCTAGCAGGATTTGCTAACTATTTTGCTGTTTTCCCCTTTTCCACATCATGTTTAAAGATGTTAAAAATGTCTTACTTCTGACTGCCTTGGACTTGGAGCTTTATGCATGTATGACAGAGTCACAACTAGATCAGTTTGAATTAATTTGGTTAAAGAACCCTCCTGTTGAGTGATGTTGAGTATTGTTTCAACATTTTGGTGTTCTGCTGGTTGTCTTTGTGCAGTCCATAGGACCAAGCTTGGAAAGCATTCAGCTGTTAATTTCATAAATACTCCTCCTCCATCTAGTTGTAAAAATTAGTACATCCACCACAGGTATTTCTTCTGCCTTGAGTTTTGCAGTAAGACTGCTTCGTACGTTTGTAATACTTTTCAAGACATGCAAAATGAAAATAGAGTTTTAAGTAGGAAACTTTATCATATTCTTAGCACACCGTCTTTACAGTGGCTGATGTATTCATATTCAGTTGAGTAAAAATCTGTTTATAGCTTGGCCAGCATACAGTACGAAAAGGTTTAGGAAACCTGGTGAAACTGTATTCTTTAATATCTAATTTAATGTGCACCTTAGAGAGAATCAGAAAGCATTTTTGTTGCCTCTCTGCCAACAGCTTGTAATACAAAGCACTTGTTACTCAAACTCTTAATTAAAAATGAGTCAGAGCCACGTTTGAAGCAATATTTTGTGGATATTTTAATTATACACTACTCCAAAACTCCCAAAAGAAATACTACATTACATTTCTTGAGAATTCTTATAAGTTGTTTGACAGTTCTGCCTGCCTTCCTTCCTTCCTGCCTTCCTTCCTTCCTGCCTTCCTTCCTTCCTGCTTGCCTGCCTCCCTGCCTTCCTGCCTCCCTGCCTCCCTCATGGCTTTGGATTTGCAGTCAATGAACTGGAAGAGTAGGGCTTGGTAACATGGCCTCTTAGCCACTGCTGATGAGTGAAATACAGTGATTATTTCTGGGTCAAATTAACCCTTCTTCCACATCCTTAACTAGCAGTCAGTGGAATACAGGTTTCTATTGCTTGGAGAGTTTCTTCCATCTTGCTGTTAAAATAGAGGTTTTGAAGATGCAATTAATGTAATTTTGTTGCATGAAACTTTAATACATTTAATTGTACTAGAAATCCACTGGCCGTTGATGAAGTTTTCTGAGAACTGCAGCACTTCTGGATTGTACTAAGGAGCACCTTGGTTACAAGGTGCATTGTCTGTGTACATTTTGCTCCTAGTATTTCAGAGATATTGGGTAGAGTTCACAACAGGTCAGGGCTGTCGTGATTTGACAGTTACGAATTGTGTTCAGAAATAAAGTCATGAATTGTCATCAAATGTGGTAGTTGTGAGCTAGAGGTTCATGCTTTTTCTGTTCACTCACTTCAGATTGGCCTGATTAGCATTTCACATGGAAACCTGGCTCAGCTAAAGAACAGTTTTTAAACTTCAGTCTGAAAAACAAAAGCTCTCCAGTAGTGTTGACTTTTAACAGGAGTGATATGCATGAACTTCAAGTGTTTGTTGCTTGTATTGTTGTGGGATTTTTTTGCAAATCTGAAATTTATCTGTAGCTGGAAAGTACAGGGAAGGAATTGCTTTTAGCAGATCTCTAGCTTGGGAATGGTACAGATAGCAGTGATACTGGGAATTGTCTGCAGTTTAAGTTTCAGAGATAGAAAGCTTGGAGACAGGACTCCGAATGTGGAGTACGGATAGGTTATGTAGCCTGTTTTGAAAACATAGGTGGAATTTGTCTCTAAATAAAGTGTCTGTTTTCAAGCTGTTCAGTTTAGGGTGATTTCTGAATTCCATGTGCTTTCAAGCATATGTGGAGGTTAAAGGACTTAGAAGAACATGAAATTAGAACCTTGTTTGGAGCTGAAGATCCTTAGAAACATGGAACAGTAAGGATCATATTGCCCTGGATCTGATAGCAGTGGGTACTAGTGAGAAAGGCAGCCAGAAGGTTGTTTTATTTCTGGCATTCACAAATGCTGATGTCCTTGCAATGTTCAATGTTTTTCATTTTACCCAGAGGAAGATAACTTGGAAATATCAGGAAAACATGATTACTGGAATCCAAATTAAAATAAAACCTTGAAAGTAGCTTTTAAGTTGAGGATACAAAAAGTGAGGTAGGTGATAGAAAAATTTAATTGACATGAAGCTGAAGAGCGAATCATACAATTTGTGGGGATAATGTGACTTAACCAAGCTCCATTTCAAATGCTGCACTGTGCTTTGAATGTGGAAAAAATTCAGGCTGTGGAGATCCAGAATTAGTTCTTGACAAGACTGCTGCTATTTGGGAAACATTCCGATTAAGTGGTTGGTCAATAGCCTGGATGGAGCAGAGTTATGTGTACATTTCCATTGTAAACGGATGGAGAATTCCAAATACTACAGGAAGAAGGGCCTGAAACAGAAAGACTTGCAGAGTTTTAGCACAAAGCCAATCTTTTTTTGTTGTAGCATATTAACTCTTAATGAGGACAGTGCACAGACTATGTGAAAAGATGCACAGTTTTACTGAATGCTGTGGCATTTTGAGCTTCATGCAAGTGTCGGTAGAATGTATCCAGTGTGGTCTGCAAAGGTCACTCACGGACTCTCTAGGTGAGCTATGCATGCTCCTGCAGCCATAAGTGACCAGGCTTCAAGCCTGAAAGCAAATATCCTGCACATTTGCTTCACTGGGGCACAAGTTAGTTTTGTCAGAATCCTTGGTAATGTGGAAAGAAGATTGGTGGAGATATCTTCCTGCAACACATTACCCCCAGTGGAAGAGTTCGTCTGAACTAACATACTTTTGAGAAAAAGAATAGTTTGCAAGAAAGTACCAAACTCTTGCTGTGTTGTTGAAGAAGAATGTGTTGGTGTGGTCCCTTGGGTCTTCATTTAAGAGAGATTTGACATCTTGAGGTCAACAGGGTGATCTTCTGTTGACTCCAAGTAGAACTGCAAATAATATATCCAATTACTGCCCAAAGAAATTTTTCACTCTTGGCAGAAGTCAAACCACATAGATGTTTTTTAGACTTCCAAAAGGCCAAGCAAAGTTACAGGCTGCAGGCACTTGTTGATACTAAGAAGAGGACACGGGAACAGGACCCTTTTTTGACTGAAATGGGAAATCCCTCCTTTTAATAGAGAGGAGTGTAATTGTCTGGTTGATACCAAATAGTTTATATATTCTCTGTGTTGGCAGATTCTGTCAAGTATGTTTAGGAAAACAGATCATATCCAAAACACGTTGGTAAACACTGCTTATGTAGGGTGCTGTAATAAAGAGCTGTATTCAACATCACTGGCAAATGCAGCCCCACCTTGGGGGTGCAGATGGCATGCAGACTCGCACAGATGTGCACTTTTGAATATGGGTGCAGAAATATGCAGGAATAGTATGTTGTAAGAGTTAGTTACATTGCTGTCTTGACCAGTTCAGCTGTGTCTGCCTGAAGCCAGCTAAGACAGAACTTAGAGGAAACGGTAAAAACTCATTAGAACCCTTCATAAAATACTGTGCTAATAACCCGTGTGATGGTTAAACATGGGAGCATTGTCTGTTTTAGCAAACTGGTGTGAGGAAAAGGCAAATGACATCTCTTCAGGATGTTTTTACTTCATGGGATGTGAAACTGAGAGCCAAGACATTTTGTTTAATACGAGGTCCAGTATTTGGAGAGCAGAGCTCTTGCAGTTCAGATAAGGCCTTGAGCCTGTTTGCCCCACACTAGCTTTGGTGCAGTTTGGTACGTAGTTTTAACTAGATTTAAGAAATTACGGCAAACATGGTTCCACATCTGAGATTATTTATGTGCAGTCATCTTGCCCAAGTCATTTAGGGGGAAGGGAGCCAAAGTGAATTATTACCAATTTGTATTGAACTGGGCATGGGCTGAGAAGAAATTGCTGTTTGTAATTTCATAAAAACTTTTTTCAGTACTTCTTCCTACCCTCTTCCTTGAATTAAATTTGAACCAGCTCTTTCCTTCAGCATTTATTCCTTCCAGACATGTAGGCAGCTGGATGACAGCCTCTTTTCACCTAGATGAGGATGCATGTAGCTCTGTCATCAACATATTGTTGACATTTGATCTTGTATGCCATTCTACTGAGGCTCAGCAGACGGAGAACAGAGTGGAATGGCAGCTGTGCCCAAATCGTTTGCTCTTGTCATTGGATTTTTAACACATCGTAGATGTTGCTGTTACAGTCTCAGCATGACATTTAATGAGGAATTCACAGATAGTGGTTTTCATTTGCAGTCTGAGTTAAGGGCAAAAAAGAAAAAGTTTATCATTCCTTTTGCCAGAGAAGTGACCATATCTTTATTAGATTGATCCAGCAGTGAGAGCTGTTGGTGATTTTTGCAAGAGAGAGTAGTAGTGGGGCACAGTCCTGTTCACACAGCTCAGTTTGCTTGTGCATCTGCACTGAATATACGTACACATATCTATCTTCTGTCACTCCAATCCCTTTGGCATTCCTGTTTCTCTCTTTTCATCTTTTCCAACCATGTGCATCTGCAAATGAAAGGATAATTGTTCTGTTTAACAATTTCTTGCTTACTCAACCCTAGGTTTCAGATCCAGGTTTGGACCAGTCCCCTAAGGGGGTTTTTCGAGCTATTACCCTGGTTTTGCAGCCTTTGGAAGACAGGTAGTAAAATAATGAGCCACTTCACTGCAAGTGTGTTATTTTCTTGAGTGAGAGCTTTGTTACCTAAGATGATCCATTTCTTCATAAGACCTTGTTCCCACTAGTTATTTTTAAATGTAGTAGTTGCATGGCAGGCTTGTGAAATAAAGTACCAGCTGATAATGCAAAGAGCTCACCTAAAGAAAGAAAGGATTAGGTGTGCTTTAATGAGACTTCTCTGAATCTGAAATATCAGCAATAAATTATGTGTTCAAGTAGGATCAGAAAGAACCAACAATCTTTTACATTTGCAGAAAGTTTCTCGTTCCATCTAACAGGAATTTCTGGTGCTGACCTGTTTTAGGAATTGGATCAACTATCCACAGTTAGGGTTTCGGTTGTTGCTGAAAATTAAGAGTTCTCATTTAATTTGCTGTGGCTCAGAAAGCAAAGCTAGGATTTTCTGCACGAACAACAGGTGCAGAAAAATGCAGAAAGGTTTGTTATACTGGTAAAGACTGAAGAAAAATTTTATGTATAATCCTATTGTATCTGAGGAAGATAAATGGAGTTGAAAGAAATTTTATTTGTGCTGAGCATTGGACGATAAAATCCATTTGAGGATAGGACTGACAAATCCAAAAAGATAAGTGCATTATTTTTCACTTCTTCCATTTTAACAGAGAAGATCTATTGGAAAGATGTGTATGTTGTTAGCAGGAATCAGCTGTGGGGGAAGGGTTGAGCAGCACAGACCAACCTGCCTCATAAAGGAGAAACTGGGAGCAAAAAAGCAAATCTTTTCCGCCGTCTCATCATGGAAAATGCATGCCTTTTTCTTTGTATCTGCATATAGGCACAGAGACTCCTTCCAAACAAAGGGGAGACTTGCTATGTTTCAAAATGCTGGTACACATTGTCTTATGAATAAATGTATTGAGCAATCAGTCAGTTATCCCAAGGAGTGTTTGTTCTGCTTTGCTTTGCTCTGTTTTAGACAAGCTAGACTTGAATTTTGCTGTAGAGGGTTCTGGGGTTTGTGGCAGTGCAAGTCTTAAGCCTGAATTTCATCATCTTTTGTGAAATTCTTTAATAGAAGGCAAAGTAAAGAGTGTAATCTAAGCAAAAATATAGTGTTGTTTATTAAGGAGATCAGGTTAGAATGAGTTTTTCTTATTATACTTCTGGGCCTTCAAAAAACACAAACAAATTGACTGCATAATACAAGTCAGTGATGCAGGTGGCTTACTGGCAAAGGACATGTGGTGTATTCAGTGGAGTGGTAGATGCTTTATAGAAACTTACCTGGTACCTTGGTGTCAGAGGTGAACTAGTTAACACATTGACATTATAAAAACGTCAGGTAAGAGGTTTCAGTGGCAACACACTATTGGAGGCCAAAAAAAAGATAATTAATTGATTTAAATGTTCTCTTGACAAGGTTCTTGCAATCAGAAAAATGAAGTCAAACTTGCTCTCCTTATGCCTTCATGCTGTCACTGCACCTTATCTGCTGCTCTGGCAAATGCAGTTGGAGTTCATCATTTTATGCATTTGTTTTAATGCTCTTTGAGTCGTTTCAGACTGTATGTAGGCCTTGCTTGGAGATGTACTTTTAGTGAACTTAATACAGTGTTGTGGATTGGCTGTGATTTTAGGGCTGCATCTGTGGCATATCTCACATAGCTTAGATTGCTGAAGTATGAAGTACCTCCAATGGCCAGAGTCTCTGGGATAGCTGCAGTTGTATTGACAAAGTTGTGCAGCCTCTACAATCGCTGTGGTAGTATAACCTGTACCCATGTGAAGAGCACTTTGTTTACCAATACAGACTTCGCATCTGTGTAGGTGTGAGGTACAATTGTTGGCTGCCATTACAGTTATACTCATCCAGCAGAGATAAATGATCCTTTCTGAAGCTCTTCCTCTGCAACCCAGGTCAGAGTAGCTGTGAAACTGTGCATTTTACCAGTCCTCAAAGAGGTTTCTATAGTGTTTAACGCATCAGATACTTCTTTACATCTGTGTTTTCATCATCTGTCAGCCTTTGGTGACAGTGTTAATTCAGTTGAAAATTAATAATTATGTTTTAGGCTAGTGATTTATAAATCCACCTTATCTGCTTCAGGGATGGCAGGATCTCCCCATGTAAAGGAGACAACAGCTGCACCCCCTCCCCAAGTGGTCTTTATCAAGGTTGATCTAATAGCCAGCTTTCTGCTTAGGCTAAGCAAAGGTAATGGCTTAAAATTTATTGGCATCTTGAAAGCAGATGCATCTAGACGAGAGCAGAAGTGTCTCTATTGAATTAAAAAAGATAAAAAGAAAGAGTTCCTGCTGAGTTTTCCTACCTGCTTGTGCCAAAACTTTTCTCTAGCTTCAAAACATGTTTGTTCTTTCTTGAGTGCCAGAGAGAAGAAAGATCTCGCTCTGCCAAGCAAGTAGTGTTCAGCACTCCCCTGCTTTCCATTGCTCTCCGTGGAGGTGGGAAGGCCTTGAGCAAAGAGGCGGCTGTGCAGATGCTGCGATGCCTCCGCTTTGGCCAGGCACGGTGCCGCTTGGATCAGGCGAGTGCTGCAGCACTGTCGCCAGCTGGCAGCGGTAGCACAGACTTGGGGCAGCCTGCTGCTGCTTTGATGACTGACAGCATCCTGGCGATTGCTCTGTCCAGCTTTTTAGTGTTGCCACATCCCAGAAATGGAGGGGAAAGGTGGAATTTGATGTTACTAAAAAGCAGCAGCTTCCCTTGGACAGAGTGGGAGGGGAAGACAGGAGGACTAGCTCAATAACGAGGACTAGCAGAGACTTATAGCAAAAAGTTCTCTTACCCCTCCAGGGCAGGTATAAATTAACTGTCTAGCTCTGTGCTTACGTATTGTGCCCTGGGCCTGTCAGCTTGACATTGAGGAAGAGATCATTGGGAAAGATTCCTTGAGGCTGTTGATTGTCATGCAGCCTCTCCTGGCACTCTGCCATAAGTAAATACCTAAGTTTGTGGCTGTGACAGGTGTGACAGTACTGATGTGACAGCAGTGACAAGTTGGAGGGGAAGCAGTAGCAGTGGGCTTGAGGTGGCCTTTGCACTCCAAATGCATCTTGTTTGCTGAATAATTTGAGGGCCTATTTTTTTCTTTTCTTCATGCCTTATAGCCCTGCTTTCTTAGAGCCATCTTTTCCTGTGGCTATGAAGTGATTGAAAGGGGCTTTAGAGAGTTCAGTGCATGATGTACATGCCCACTCCTGTTGAGTGCGGATGGAAGAGGCACACCAAAGAGATAAGTAGTTGCTTCTAGTACAGCTTTTGGAAGTAGAAAAGTGCAGACATAAATTGCTCAACCAAATCTTTCCCCACACGTCATGATTACAGAGATGTAGAATGGAAGCAACCGACTTGTTTCTTTAGTGAGTATTGCTTTCCTTTGGCACGAGTTGCCTTTTGTGTGGAAGTTTAGCTACCTAGACAGTTTTGGTTTTTCTAGAGGAAGACTTTTTACCTTCCTGACATCCTCTGAACTCGAGGAGAGATGGATTCCTTGAAATGACAGAAGACTGCTGGAATCCCCAGCAAAGTGTGGAGAGATCACCAGAGAGAGGGTTTTCTACAAACATAAGCACAGGTCAAGCAACTGTTCTGTGTAATTCAGGCTGGGTTGTGGGGCCCTAAAGGGAAGGAGTAGGACCTGTCAAGTGTACTGAAATGACATTTATATGTCATCGTTGTTGCAAGAAGAGAGCAGCTTGCTATACATGTTACCTGTTAGGGCTTAAGCTTCCATAGGTATGTTCTGAAGCTCACACTCCTCAGACTTCACAGTGTTTGTATTTAGAGAAACATACCATTCAAAAGTATTTGAGAACAACATCTGGAAATAAAGGCAGCTGCCAACTTCGTAAAATGCTTAATTGCCACGTCTAATGGTGTGGCTGCGTATTATTGAATTGGTAGGATAGTGATGCTAAGAGCAAGACATCGGTTATGGTGAAGAGCATGGAAGCTTTCTGTGACTGCTGATGCTGATGGTGATCATGGGCTGATAAAATGTGGTGCAATGTGATATCTCCTAACCAAAACTGCCACACTACTAAAAATAAGCTCTCTGGAAACTCTGATAGAGTGTGGTGAGCACCTTAAAGATCACTTTAAGTGATCACTAGTGCACTTTTACAACACTGTTTCTAAACTGATTCCTGAACCCTTGGCTGTCAGCATGGCTGTTAGACATGGCCTGCAATAAATCTGTGGACCAGCCCTAGTGAAAAGAAACTGTTGAATTATCAGCTTTATGCATTTGTATTGTTAATTTTAAGAGTTTGAGGGCTGGCAGCAATCACTTGACCTGAAAGCTGGAGAGTTGTGTTTATGTAGGATTCCTGTACTAACCTGAGTATTTTTCCTAGAAGTTCAGAATTACAAAGCATGAACAGTCCACTGGTGGAGAGGTATGGTCAGTCTGTGGTATGTTTTCAGGCTGGCTACTTTGGTTGAAATATCTCAGTAACTTTTTATAAGATTTAGCAATGGAAACAAGAAGACAAAAAAAAAAAAAATCCAAAAGGAATTAGCTGTGATCTATGGCAAATAATGCTTCCTGGCAGAGTTCTGACCTTCTTTGAAGAGAAGGACCTGCTGATGTTGAAGGAACTTGAATTTTTTTCCACTCTGTGTATAGAGTAGGGGGTCTTGCTAATGGATGCAATTGCAACAGACAGTCTGTATGACTGCATCAGATTGATTAGCTGGGTCCTGGTTACTGCTGCGAGTGGTGATTATGCCAGTACAGCTGCTTTCTCTTTTTATGTACTAATTACCACACGCACGGATGTCATCACCCTTAACACTGCATGGAGTTGTCCCATTAGCGTGGGAGTGGGAAGCAGCAGGGGAGGGGAGCTCTTAAGCGTGACAAGCTGTTTAGAATTGAATGGAGTGGAGTGGAATGATGAAGCAACTATTCTGATGCAGAATTTTAAAGCTATCTTGTCTTTGAGATTCAGCCCTCAGCCAGCACTTGCAGGTTGTCAAAAGCAGACTCATGTCCTTGGAGGAGCATTTTCCGTGGGGTGCTGTTTACTGCAAAGCAGTAAACCTCAGCTGTAGCCAGCAAGTCTCTCACCTTGGCATGGCTGGTTATGGAGCGTGTGGGACAACAGCTGTGCAAGCTGACCTGCCAAATGGGGAGAGCTTGCTGCTAGCCCAGGAAGGTGGTGGCTTCTTGAGATGTGACAAAGCCATTCTCAGGAGAAGAGAAACTGTTTGTTTCTGACTTGCCAAAGAAGGATATGATGGAAGACCCTTGCAGTCTTGAGAGATTCAGAATGCTCCTGGTTCTGGCAGACCCCTCCCTTTCCCCTTCTTTCTCCTCCTCCTCCATATCCAATCTTCCCATCTCAGAGTGCACCATGATCTCCATGGTAACAGGTGTTACCATCGTACATCTGATCCTCCCCTTCTGTTTCTCCCCTTGCCCTTGCCTCCCTGCTGCCCCAGAAAGCAAGGCAGGGCAGGGGAATGGGACAGACAGGACAGAGATGGGTAAGACCTAGATAAACCCCTAAAGACCTCTTCCTTCCACCCAAACACTGAGCTTCTCTGAATACACTGGCTGCTGAGTGATAGCCAAGGCAAAGAGTGGCCAGCTTCTGCCATGCAGAGAAAGGCGTTTTCCTCATCTAATGTGGCCTCCTCAGAGGAGCAGTTAAATTTGTTACTGGTGATGAGAAATAATGTAGCTATATTGTTTTGCTCTGACTTACTTTGTTTGCATGTAGGATGGTCAGGATGAAGGTTCTGGGTACTAGCTGTTGGAGGGCGCATAGTTAAGTAATCCCTGCCTCAGGCTTTCAAGTTGTCAAAGAGAGAAGATGGGCAGTGGGCAACAGAGCTATGGAGAAAAACAGCCCCAGTTTGTTATGACAGCTGATGAGTCCCATCCTAATGGTTTCTAATTATTTACTTCAAGTCACTTCAGCAGTGCAGTAGTGATTGAGATGCGTTCCCATCAACCTTTATCCTGTTGTTCCAGCATACCGTCATTCCCTTCCTTGCTTACTGGTTCACCACCATCCCCTTTTCTGTGGAGTCTGGAGTAAAGGTTTTGTTATGGTTGGATGCTTGCCCACCAGAAAATCTAATGAAAATCTATTTTTCACCTTGGATTTATCCCATTGAAAATCCAGATTCAAAGTCTGTGTTACTTGGAGTGATGACAGATCTAAATACTAGCTAAATTTCTGCAGAAATTCTCTTAATGATCTGGTCTTGTAAATGCAGTCTTCAGTCCCACCCTCTTCCGAACTCCTGATACTTTAATGGCCCAGTACACTGAAGCATCTTGTCCCTGTCTATTCTTGGTAGCCAAACTGACTCATTACTGCTTTTTCTATTTGCCATGCCTTTGTTTTTATGATTTCCATGTGTCATATTTTTGGGCTAAATGGATTGTTGTCACTATACCCAGTGTGCCAGTCAGCCTGTTAAACATTTAGGGGCACATGTATATGCATTTCTAGCAGCTGCTTACTCTCACTGCTGATTTAGTGGTTTCTTGCAACGTCCTGTAAAGTGACACGTCTCTATGGCCATCTGTGCTGCTGCAGGGAAATTGCACATTTGTTTGAGCCTCCTTGGCTCTCCTGCCTTGTATTGTCCTGTCAAGTAATCTCCTGTTATTGTTTCAGAGAGTTTTCAACGTTCTGTACCCAATGCCTGCCGACCAGAGGAGACACGTCAGCATAAACTCTGCTCGCTGGCTGCCTGAGCCAGGCCTGGGATTGGCGTATGGCACCAACAAAGGGGACCTGGTGATTTGCCGACCAGAGTAAGTGCTTGCTTCACATGGAGATACAACTGCTTTGGCCATTCTGTTCTCAGGGTAGTGGGGATAACATGGCTTTTCATGTGCTTGAGGAATCCAAAAACCCCAATTCCTAATACTTCTTTTGGATTGCCACAGTGTTTACCTAAGTCTCTTGAAATTAGTGTTTGTTTTGCTGATGGTAAACTTCAGAGACTGTTTGAAGTGCATCTCATTAGCTTACGTTATTTCCCATGTCTTACTAAGATTTCTGGATCCTTTATTTCTTATACGACTAGTGCAGTGTCTTTCAGCCTCTCTGGATTTATAGACTTGTAAAGGTTTACAGTGACAGGAAATTTGAGTTAGTAATATGCTTGCTTTCCTCAGCTTTCAAGGACCTCTTGAAGTCCACCAACCAGGTTGAAAGCTGCTGACCTAGAATTATCAAATACTTGTTACAGTATTCAAGCAAGAGATTCTATGAACTGCAAAGATTTTTGTCATGATGCTGAGCAAGCCAGTGAATTATTTTGGTGTCCTCACTTAAAGCCCAGTGGTGTGATGTAGATTTCAGTTCTCTTTAATTTGTATAGAGCTGTGAAAGGTGTAACTGTCCCTTTGTAAGCTTACAATTCAACACAAGCTAATTTAGATGTGGTCTGACACAGATGGGAAACATACTGCTTTCAGTGTTCTTGGGGAGGGTCTGCATCATACTTCATTGAGACCCTTCTCTCCATTGTGTTGTCCAAGTGTTTTTTTGGAACCGTGTTTCTTTTATCCTGCAGGAACACTTGAGGGGTTTCTCTGTTTCAGTTATTTCCTGGTACTAAACTACCTTCTTTTGGGTTGTGCTTCACATGTTTAAGTTCCTTGGAACTTAAAAGCTGGCAGCTAGAAACTTGCAGCACTGCTGGTGATCGTACCACATGCATGTGGACTCCATCTGTTGTGCCATGACATCAGACATGTGGTGCTTGAGGAGAGTCATATTGTCAGTTTAGAACCACCAGCTTAAATCAGGATAAATAAATATAATTGTAACAGTGACTAATTCGGCACAGCCTTCTGGTGAAATCTGTGGTTGGAATTCAGATTGGACCAGTTTTGGTAGTACAGAATGCCAGTGCTTTTCAAACAGACCTCTTGTTCTTTTGAACATAATCTTTCATCAAGGCCTCATTTATACATGAAGTTCTACAAGATATTGCTATGGAATAAGCTATAATCACTCTCTTTCAGGATAAGTGGCGTTCTTTAAGAACAGTTGCTGTATTTTCTAAGCAGAAGAATTATTCAAGAATAATGGCTCTCTTCTTGGACTTGAGAGTTATTCTACGTTATTTTCAGTATAGAAAAATGATGAAGATCTAGTCTGCTGGTTATGGTTCATGAGATGAACTTGGATGAGAACCCAGGGAAATGAAGTCTCCCTAAGGGTGGATTCTTTGAATGCTGCAGAGTCAAGCTTGGTTTGGCTGTCCTGGCTTCACACACCCGACATTACATTTCCAGTCCAGTGCTTGCAGTACCCCAAAGCTGAGTGGCATGTGTCTTCTTGGTACCTCACTAATTAAAGACTCAATATGAACACTTCCATGGTATGTTACGGAAGCACAGTCAGCCCTTCTGCAACATCTGTGTAAAACCTTCTTAGCTCACCATGTTAATTATGCACAATTCCAACAAAAATAGATGTTTTGTATGTGAACATGAAAAAAGGGGGCTGTATAGGTGGGAGATTTATTGGGGGGTTGACAAAAATGCTTCAGCAGGTTTCCTGCTGGTGGATTAGAGTGATTGATGCTTCTGGTGATAATTGTAAACATCACATGGACTGGTGGGTTCTTTCTGGAACAGGACACCTGATGTGTTCTGTTCTCAGCTGCACGATTTTATAGACCAACAACAGTCAAGAGTGACTTGTAAACCTCAGCACGAAGGTGTAGATACTCACTGAGCTGTATAATTTGCATTGAGGCGCAAACATCAGAACACAAAGGTGAGTGAGGCTCTATCAGAGCAGAAGTGGCTTGCAGCTGTGGTGTCTGTCCCAGATCTACTTGCCAGATCTGCAGAGAAAGGAAAAATCCTGACGTGGGGATGCCATCTCAGTTCCTCTTGGCTTAATAAACTTGGTTTGAGATTGGTATGTGTATTGACTTTAACTTGAGAAGTGAGGGAGAAAAATGAAAAATATTTGTGCAGTTTCCATACATAGTAATACAGTGGAAGACATATACTAAATACAGGATTCAGCAATAGATAGAGTACTATATGGAGGATAGCCTAGCAAACAGCAGGGATCAAGAAAACACTGTACTGCTGAGACCCCCCCCAGTGTTCTAATTTGGCAAAGGAAACTGTGGTCAGTAGCAAACAACAGAGATTATTAGAATTCCCTGGGTCTTAATTCCCATATACAGTGGAGGCATTTGAAACCAAGTACTACAGGAATCACATAAACAGATTGAAATAGCAGCTGTTCCTCAAATAGAGGATTTAAATGAGTAGACTGGAAGTACAGGATGACAAAAAAAAAAAAAAAAGGCATAACTTGAAGCTTCATGAACTCATGATGGGATACTATGCAAGTCCTTCCAGCATTCAAAAGAAGCACTAGTTAAAAATGGAAATGGCAAGGTCAGATTATGTTGGCAGTCCATAATTGTAATCTCAGTACACAAATTTATAGGGTATATTTTGAAGGTAAGTGAAATTAAAACCATGGAGAGTGGGATTGAACGCATTGGGATTTGACTAAAGTGGAGTATAGTAGGTTGTATACCTGTCCTTGAGAATTTTATGTATTTATTTCTAATTAAAGGCTGAGCTAAGGATTTGCTCTAGGTCTAACATGTCTGTGTTTTAGTAAGGCAGTTTCTATATTGGAACTACAATAAATCTAGTTAATTTGTGAAGAAATAGGATTAGAACAAGATCAGGAAAAGAGCAGGTGAAGTCCTGGCTAAAGGAAAGAATACAACATTATTGACATCTGGACTCTGTCACAAAAGAGGTCATTTGGCTTCTTTAAAAAACCAGTTCTGGAACTGGTTGATTAATACTATTTACACTAATGGCTTCTAAGGGTGCACTGAATAAATTTGCCAACGATGTGATATTAGCTTTGTCATTGCAGAGAAAAATCCAAGTATTGCACAGGAGTTGGATTGCTGTGAAAGTGACTGGAACTATAGAAATGAGAACTTAACAGTACAAAGTGCACTTAGTGACTAATTACACTGAGTTCAGTAGATAAAATGATGGAGGAGGAGAAAGACCTGAGGTTTTGGTTGATTGTAGGTGATTAAGCCATCAACACATGAGGCTGTAAGAAAAAATTTAGTTCTAGGATGAGATAAAGACACTTAACAGCAGAGATGGCAAAATATTAATATCGGTGTAGAAGAAGCTAGATATATAAGCTAGAATAGTTTAAAATTTGCCTTTTAACTGGCACAGTAGCTTAGAGCACTAGATAGTGGGGTCAGGGGAACATTTTATCAAAGAAAACTGGCAGTGTGGGGTCTTTTTCAAGGCTAAAAAGGAATGATAAGGAGGGGGTTATATAGCCTTCCATAAATATCCAAGAAGAGGGAACTATTTAAATGTGCGTCACAGAATGGTTAAGGTTGAAAGGGACCATTGGAAGTCATCTAGTCCAACCTCTGGTCAAGCAGCATCCCTTAGAGCACCTAACTCAGGATATTACCAGATGGCTTTTTAATATCTCCAGGGAAGGAGACTGCAAAATCTCTCTGAGCAACCTGTTCCAGTGCTCAGTCACCTGCAAAATAAAGTTCTTCCTCATGTTTTGGTGGAACTTCGTGTTCCAGTTTCTGCCCATTGCTTCTTGGCCTTTTGCTCAGCACTGTGGAGAAGAGCCTGGCTCCATTCTCCTGACACCCTCTCTTGAGTCCCCTAGTCATCAATGTAGCCCTCCACTGGACCTGCTCCAGGAGCTCCGTGTCTCTCTTGTCTGGAGAAGCCCAGACCTGGACACAGTGCTCCCAATGTGGCCTCACCAGGGCTGGGTAGAGGGGCAGGGTCACCTCCCTTGACCTGTCAAAGAGCTGTTAAAGCTCTTCCTAGTACATCCCAGGATACTATTGGCCTTCTTGGCCACAAGGGCACTGCTGGCTCAGGGACAGCTTGTTCACCAGGGCTCTTATGTGCTTCTTCACAGAGCTGGTTTCCAGCCCCCAGCATGTGCTGGTGCCTGGGGTTTTTCTTTCCCAGGTTCAGGACCTTCACATGTCTTTGTTGAATTTCAGTCAGTTCTTCTCTGCTCATCTCTTGTTCCTGTCAAGGTCCTTCTGAATGGCAGCCCAGCACTCAGGAATATCGGCCATCCCAGCTTTGTGTCATCAGTGAACTTGCTGAGGAGGCATCTGCCCCTTCATCCAAGTCATTGATGAATAAATTAAACAGTACTGGGCCCAGTATTAACCCTTAGGGGCACCACTAGTTACAGGCTTCCAACTGGACTCTGTGCCACTGATCATGACCCTCTAAGACCTGTCATTCAGCCACCTCAAAACACCTCTCCTGTCCTCGCATTGAGCCTGCACATCCCGACTTTACCTATGAGGATATCATGGGAGACAGTGCTACAAGGCTTGCTAAAGTCAAGTTACACAACATCCACTGCTCTTACCTCATCTATCCAACCAGTATTCCCATTGTAGAAGGCAATCAGGTTGGTTAAGCATGATTTCCCTGTGGTGAATCCATGCTGACTATTCCAACACCTATATAAATGGAAGTATTTCAGCTGTCATCCAGGTGAGCATATTGCCATCCAGGTGGCTTCTTCAGTACTGGGTAATGAGGCTAGCAGTTTGGAACTAGATACATAAATATATATATATATGCTTTTTATTAGAGAACAAAGAGGCGCAAATTGACTATGACTAGGTCATGACTGCAAACTAGAGGAAGGTGGCAACCAGGTGATTTCTGCAATAGTCTGTACCTTGGCTGGGTGGATGCAAGAGACTCAGCTGTTTGGAAATGCAGCTCAGCTTGCAGAGACAACTGTATGACTTGAATACTTGTGACTGAGAGTGAGACTCAACTGCTGAGCCGTGAGGCAGGTTTTGGTATTTTAAACCCAAGGTTCCCATCTTAACAGGTGTTGACAAGTTGGCTCTCAGAGCTGTTGTGCTCTAGGGAGGTGAGAGCAGGTCTGTATGACCTGTTAAAAACTTCGTGTACTTTTCCCTCTGAATTTAAGTCTCTGAGGAATAGTCTGCGTGAAAGAACCCAGGGGATTGGATTCCTGCGGGACAGGAACTCAGCTTTTAGAAATAACTTCCTCTGCAAGTGACCCAAGAGGAGAAACTATTTACTTTTCACAAGTCTGATCCTGGAGCTGGAGCAAGAGGACTCAGGTCTGTGGTTAACAGGCAAATGTTGCTGATAAGAGAGCATTGGCTCAGATGTGGCTTGGAAACAGGTTGCAGACTTTATGAGGTTGTGGCAGCCTTTTTCTTTTCTGAGGGTCTTGTAGTTCACTCTTGTCATGGTTGCAAATTGGTAGACCTGCATACACAATTGATCACGAGTCTGCTGTCTGTTTGCACATGGCTTCTCATTAACACGTGGTAATCTGTGCTTTTTGGATTTCAGATGAATTTGTGTTCAGTCCAGAAGTGTGGTATTGAAAGGCTCTGAGGCTGGCATGTTTTCAAGGGCACCACTGAGCTAAATCAAGACACTAAATTGGTAACAGTGATATTCACTGGAAGAGCCATGTCACATACAAACAGGAATCTCTTTAGGCACCCCATGTAAGGTAGTGAGCTCCATTTAGGAAGTGAAGTGAACTACTGTGTACTTTACAGCTGTGGCCTGGAGGTCTGTCATGGGAAGTGATACAGAGCAGTGTGAATTCCCCCTACTCCTCTGCTGTCCTGCTGCACACTGACTTTTCCTCATGGCTGCTAGTGCTTTTTTAGCCTCCCCAAGAATGTTTTTCCCCTGCTACATGCTACCTGACATCCTTTGTAACCGTGACCAGTAATAATCTTCAATAAAGTTTTGTACATCTTTCTTGACTCTGCATACTTCAAGGTTTGATTCAGTTTCTGAATCTTTGGGTTTGCAGCATGGAATGAAATCCTCGGTGTCTGTCTTATATGGTAGAAACACCTCTACCAAATTAAATAGGAATTTGATTCTTAATGCTCATAACCTTTCCTATCCTGTCACATTCCAAAAAGAGCTTTCCCATTTGGAAACGTCCCTGGTTGGGCATCTCAAACATGAACTGTCTTGTGAAACATAAACAGGTGAGACCAAAAGTGGTGAGGAGCAGACTGCATGTTGCCCTTTGCTGGCTTTGCTTGTGGAGGACTGCCATGGGAGAAAGGCAGGGGATCCAAATATCAATCATTTGTTGTTTCATCTTGAGCGTCCTCCCCCCAAGGAGCAGGTTCTGGAAGGGCTCAGTGCTCACGTGCTTTTGTAAATACTATTCCAGAAACCTCACTGTTCTGAGAAAACTTCAAAACCAAGCTCTTGAAGCACTTTGTCTAAGGCTAGCTTTGTAATGCAGGCGTACACAAGAGAAGAAGGATTTCTTCAGCAGTCAGAGCCTCTGGTAATGGAATTCATATACCCCTGAAGATGCATCTGGTTCAGAGGCAGCATCTCTTAGATTTCTCTCATTGGGAAGTAGGTGTGGAGAGTCTCAAACTGATTCAGTGCTATTCAGTGTGCATATTTTAATTCTTTATGATGAGATCTGCCTCTAACATGAAATTATTCTAGGAAAATTCTCTTTACGATGAATTCCTATGCTTTGCAAGCGATCATTGCATTTATCTGTCTGTGCCAACCTTTTTTTTTAATCTGAGAATGGCATATCCTCCCATCTACTAATGGGGACAATGTGTCTACATCTAGTTATCAGCATTGGTAAGGAGATGGTAATCTATGCAGCTGCCTGGCATGTCATGTCTCGCCGCTGGCTGGCTCCATTCCTCAGGCTCTGCAGCCTCCAGCCATGGTGCCCCCAGCAGTGTAAGATATATCCTTTGCCTCTTAAGGATAGCTTCTGGAGGATGGAGTAAACAAGGAGACAGAAAGGAGGAGGTGTCTTCCCTCATGTGTAACCAAGGGATGTTGGCAACCCTGTGTAGGGAATATTCTCTCTCATGACTGTTAACTGGGATAGCTGGAGATACTGTTTATGTCTGAGTCCTCCCTGCAAATGGCCTTTTGAAAGGCAGCATCTGCACAGGGTCCTTAACAAGGACTTCTGCTGCCTGTTAACCACAAGATACATTAAATTTTCTAAATGAGGGTAAAAGATGCTTTTGATTGATAAAAGGCAGAAAAGGCAGGAAGATGGCCAATTTTGCATTATGGATGCATCCTGAAAGCTTACATTTGGATTTTGTTATTCGTGCATTTAAGAAAAAAACTAAATGTACTGTTTCCAAATTGTGCAGGGAAACCTAGGTAACCTCAGTGCCAAGAGGCTTGGTCATTGCAGATGCAGAAGTAGAGTGCTAATGTGGAGGCTTGAAACAGCATTTCAGTTCTGATACCGTTTTTTATTCTGTTTCTATTTCCTTTTTTGTATGTGAATGGGATATCCAGAATGACTGATGGCACTAAGTGAAAGTTGCCCTCATAAAATTCCACTTACTATGTCTATGATCCCTAAAGATAAATTTTGAGAGCTGCTTTAAGTCTTCAGTTATTGGCAAGTTCATTTCCCTCACCTAATTCTTCAAAATATGCTGGAGCACTGAGTACTTAGTGACATTTATTTTCCACCATGAGAAAGGGAAGTTGGTACAGAGCTCTGTGTTAAGGAATTGCAGCCTGGTACTTACCAGTTTGTGTACTGCGTCACTAGCCTTCTGCAGGTCCTAACTAGTTCTCAGTTTGAGTAGCACTCTTTGTAAGAGCACAGCCACGTGCTGTGAAAACAGTTACCAAATGCTTCACTTATATCTATTCAGATCACACCTGACACCTTTTCTTCCTGTACTTTTTTCTAATTCTATCTTCAAAAGCAGTTAAATTTCATGCAAGCAATTATTTTACTTACTGCCTACTGCATGTGGCTCACTCTTTCATTGTTTCGATATACCTTCTTTTTTCTATTTGTTATATTACTCTCTTTAAGGATAAAAGTTAGAAGACGGTAATAGTTTTAAGTATGGCTTTCTTTTTGAAGAATGCTGCCAAGTTGACTTTTTTGCCTTTTTGTCATTTCCTCTTTTTTTTTGGTAAAGTGTTAAAAAACAGGTGCGAATGACTCAAAAGTTAACTTTTAAAAATTTTCTAAATGAGTGCAACTAGCTACTATGCCTGGCATATTTCTTACTCCCTAATTACACAAGTACCCTTGGATATTTTATAAGTGGAAACTTCAGAGAAGAGAGTTCAGTGTCTTGTCCACTTTGAAACATTATTGATTTTTGTCATTAGCCTCACAAATGAATAGATCTTTTTTCATTCTAATACCATTTTCCTCATGTTTATTTTTAGAATGTCTTTTCCCTCTCTTGCAGCACAAGTTTATCGTGCTTTCTTATAACCTTTCTTTTCTCCACGAATCTATACTAGGCCTTCCTTGTTCATTTGTTTACTTCCTTGGCTTTCCAATAAGATTTTCTTTAATTTTCCGGTCTTTAATCCATATTATTTATGGAGTTTTATTTGGTGTCCCTTATGCCTGCTTTTTCTAGCAGGACTCTGCTAATGAATCCAGCTAGCAAATAAAACAACCAATTTTTTTGTTCATTTTCTTTCTCTATTTTAAATCCTTCTGCAAACGGTCTTAAGTCAATGTCTACAAACTGTGAGTGGTTGGAGTAATAATTGGGGATTTTGGGTTCTTGATGATTTTCTTTTTTTCCTTTTTTTTTTGAGATTTCCCCTGTAAGCTAAACAGAATACTTTTTAGTTGGCTAATTCCAAAGATGCTGAAGATTAAAAATATGGAACTTGGCTTGCCCTGTGGATCTCACTGAGATTAGACCAAACCAAGATCTTGATTCTGGAGCTTGGCAGCTTTGTGTGTGCACATTCCAACGTTCTATTAAAAATAAGCATTTGCTATGTTTTCTAATTTTAAACATTTATTTTGAAGTTGCTTTCTCCCATTCTAGATACATTTTCCTGGTTTAGTTTGTTGGTGTAATATCTGCAAAACAAGCCTACTTCATCAATGTTAGTTCCTGCTAACACAGTAATGAAAATTCAAATATGACTAAAGAGTGACTTTGGCTCTGAACACTTGCAGCAGTTTAAGATGTTTTAAGGCCTTAGAAGGCTTAAGCAATTTGCACTCCCCCAAAGACTCCTAACATCCTAAATTGTCTAAGCCACTGGAAGAGTTGATAGATCATAAACAGCTTAAGTTATTCTGAGGGTTCAGAGCTTATTTGGAGTATAGTCTGCCTGTAATCACTTTAAGCAATTAACAAGCCTTTAGGTTTTTAGAGGACTTAAGCAAGTTATCCATCTTTAGAGCTGAGTGTATGATAATATCAAGCTGAATTGTGCTTGTTTGAAGACCTTTAAGCTGTGTGTTTTGGAATCTGTTATTTACCTTCCAGAGGGGTCCCTGCCTGGTGCTTGGAGCCAGATAGCAAAGGATACCATGGCATACTGGCAAGATTTAGTGAGAAGAAAATCAGTGAAAATTCAGGAAATTCTTACTTGGTCTATTTCTGCCTTGTTTATTCCAGGCTATTTGGCCTGGGTGCTGTGCTCTTTTTCTCATAAGCATGGTACAAGTTACAACTTCCTATGTCACGCTGTATGTAAACACAGTGTGTTTACATGACAGTAGTATAAAAGAATTCTGAAAAAATCACTTTTTAAAACCATTGTGGTGTTTTGGCAGAAAAATGAAGGCTGTCTGAGGGGGATTTTTCTTGTCCTTATTCTCAACACAGGTTTTTCTGTGCAGCCTTGCATTCCTTAAGGGCAGCGCTCTCAACCTCAATATTTGTACTTGGGTCCCAAGATAATCAAACATCCACACTTTCATACTAAACTCTTTTCCTTCTGCTCTGTCATTGTCTTGGTGCTTAATTTCCATTTGTTACTCCTGTTGAATTTGTCAGAAGACTGATTCTTAATTGAAGACTTTCTCCTATGGAATATAGGACAAATTCCTCTTAATGCTTTCTGGTGGTGTGTCATCCATTTCAACTCATTTTATGAGTCTGCTTATCTTCTACATGCAATCTGTAGGTAGCTTGCAAATGCTGACTCCTGAAAGTCACTTGGTTTTTAGCTGTAGGGGTCCTGTGGATCAGAAGAAACTATTCTGTTTGGGTTCTTCTTATTGTATTCACCTCTGTTTTCTTTTACTCTCACTCTTCTCTCTGAGGTATCTACCAGCTTAGCTGACTGATGACTCTCTTCCTTAGCTGAGATGCCAAAATTTTGCTCAGGGAAGATGGCTGTTAGGGATGTGCCTTCTATCTGTATCTTCCCCACTGGCCACAAGATCATGGATTGGATCCAGCCTTAGGTGCCTACTGGTAGGCAGAACAATCTTGTGTGTGTTCACATTGTTGAGAGAGAAGAGCTGCTGAATTAGCTACTGGTGCCACCAGCTTTATGAGGCTGACTTCATATAAATGGTATGAGTTTGAATACAGCATCTTCAAAAATCCCAACATTTAACTTAGCTGGCAGGACTGCACAATGAAATGAACAGGATCAGTCATCTCACAAAGTGTTCCAAGTTGAGTTGGCACCCTCCCTGAAGCGGGCACACAGCTGCCAGCTGCACCAAGCTGCTTCCTGTCCTGCTTCTGCAGCTCCTTGGACAATTCAAGTAGGTGTCAGGATATGTTTCTGCATGGTTGCTGGTTTTCACGCAGGTAAAATTCTGGAAAATTAGTGGGTTATATCAGTGTAAGGAGTAAAAATGAGGCTGCTCTTAGAAGCATCATTCATCTCAATGTGATGAGCAGGATAATGTCATACATCATTTAAATATCTGTGGCTGTCGATCATAAACTGCAGATCTTGTGTTCTGTGAATTCCTGTACTCGATCTTGTGCTCTTCCCCTGGCTATTTACACATGGGCTGGTGCCAGTGAAGCTGCCCCCTCTCCTTGGTCAAAGGGAATTACTGCCCTGCAGGATTACTCCAGAAATCCCGTTTGCTGGTTCCATACAGTTTGCACTGCAGCCAATTTTCACTTGGATTTGTCTCTGCACGTGGTTCATCGCCTGCACAGAAAGCTAAATATTTATGAAGTAGGGCGTTAGAAATTATTGTTTTCCCATCCAGGCAGCTGCTGGGAGTGCCAAACTTCGCCTTGTACTAACAATACCGTTGCCTAGCTAATCATGGGAGCTAGGGATGGGCTTGCTGTGCTGATCATCACCATGCTGGTAGAAGAGATAATGAGCTGCTGACAAGGATGCATCTGGAATCTGGCCAGCATTGCATTGCACTGCACAAGATACTGTGTGCTGCTTCTTCCTTCCCACACCAGGACAATAGATTGCTGTTCCTTAGCATAGTGTCACCTTGCTCTCTTGTAGCTCACTCTAGTGCCTTGATACGGTTTGAATGGCTTAAGAATGACAAGTTTACACAAGGGGAAAAAAGCATGTCTTGGGGAATTCAAATCCTTTGTAAACTAATGTGGTTTTGTATGCTTGCATTTAGTGGTGTTGAATGGACAGTATATTTGAGAAGTGAGCTTTAAGGAGTAATTTCTTCTGTGGAGAAAGCAAACTTGGCAGCATGAAAATCAGGTGCATTGCATGGCATCACTGTGCAGCTTCCTTTCCGTGTTGGGCTTGCCACAATCTTCATTCTGGTAATGAGGTTGTGCTGATATTTTTAGATGGGATTGCAGGCAGCAATGTCGTAATCAAAATTTAATTTGGTACTATAGCAAACAGGTGGGCTGCTGTTGGGCCTTTCCATGTGGCAGGATTTGAAGGAGGAGAGCAGTGCATTTGCTTATTGCTGCTGCCTTCTTCAGGTTTCATTTAAATCATCCCCTGATGATTTAAGTGAAAAGGTAGTAAGTGCTATTTATGTCTTCCTGGACATGCATACACTACTTGCAAAATATGGGTTGTTTTGTCTTGCTGTCATGATCCTGAGCTGTATTGTTATGGTAGAGTTGGGGAATTTTCATTCTTATCCCTCCTCCTCTTCAACTCCGATTTTGGATATGACAGCTGGGGGGGCTACCCAGATGTCCAAGTCCATTTGTGCTGACCTGTGCTTTGTCAATTTACCCTTCAAATACTGTTTAAGCAAATGCAGTAAATTGTATTTCAGCTTTCTTGTCATATGTTAATAATGTTATCATTAATTCCTAGTGCTTGGTCTTAGTTTCTTCCTGGGGACGTAACTGAGCTGTGTAGGTAATACCTCCATGCAGAGGGAGAGGCTGTGCTGTCCACGTTGTTAGCTCTTGGTACTTAACAGGCTCCACTCTGAATCCTTATTTGACTTTCAGCAAAGCCTGCAAGTCTGTGCCCTTCATCCTCTCCAAGCTCGTTAATAATGTGAGCTGGACACAACCGTGAAGGAAAAGTCCATCTTAGAACAGATCCCTGCTGGGAAATCCAGGCTGTGAGCAGCTCTGCATGTAACAAAGCTAATGGAAATTTCCAGGGAGGGCTTAGAGAGCTTAGTGACAGCCATAAAAGGGAAGAAAGTAAGAACTTGACTAAGTGGACTTCACTGTCCATGACTGACACAGTGTGGAGAATTGCAATTTTTCACCCGAAAGCCCTGGGCAACAAATGTCCTCTTTACTGCATCCACATCCAACTGGCAATGTGCTCCATGCTACACAGCTTCTACCTTATGCCTTGAAAAATGTAAAGTGCTTCTAGCATTTCCATGTCTAGAGTTTGATGAAGCAAAAGTTAAATGCTTACATTACCTGAAAAATATTCATTTCTCCAGTGTAAGCTCTGCTTCTTTGGAATGAATTGTCAGGCCTTGATTTGCAAATCTCCTGGGAAACGTACTGTGAAAGGCTGCTCATTTACAAAATTCAAGCAGTATTTTGCAATGGGAGCTAGAAAACCTTTAGGCTTTCTGAAAAGGGAGATTGCACTATTCTGAATAGGTGTGGCTAAACCAGAGCAAGTGTTAAGCTTAACTGAAAATCGGATTTGAACCAAGTTAATTGTGGTTATCACACACATCTTGTTGTGTACTGAAGTTGGTTTAAGGTGCGATTATGTGATCAAGTTTCTAGTGCAAGCATGGTGTTAAAGCTGCAATTTAGACCACACAATAGTAGTATTGCTTCAATGAAATTTTGATTTATTAAGAAGAGAAATTATGATCTTCATATAAAAGGTAGTGCCCAAACAGTGCCCTCTGTTAAGTTCAGATGTGTACTCTCCTCCCTGTATCTTGATGCAGTCTGAAACATGTCTTTTATAGGCTCAATCAATCATCTAAAGGCTGGAAAACCTAATCAGGAGCAATCTTGATATTGATCTTAGGGCTGTGAAGAACCCACCAATGTGGGTTCCAGGTCAGAGATACACAGATGCATACAAAAGAGGACAAAGATGCTGCTGAGGGCCTTTTGGCTTGGAGTCTTTTGCAAGAGGTAGAGTTGGGAAAGGGTAAGTTGCATAGCTGGCCAAAGGAAGAGACTGCTGAAAGGTAGCAGTGAAGATGCTTGCTGCTACAGGGAGTGCCAGCTGTTTATTCTGTGCCACTTCTTTTGCCCAGCAGGGAGACACACTCAGACCAAACTAAAAAGCCAGGTTAAAGTGGTGCTGAGAATGTTGAACCCCCATTGTGGCCAAGTGTAGTGACCTTGGCTTAAGCCTGTTTATTGGTGTTCCCAGAGTCAGCAGCCGGAGCAGTGGCACCATCTGCTACTGGCCCTCCTTCTAGGGAAGGAAGGCAAAGCCCTTGATTCTCTGGCACTAAAGGAGTAGCTAATAGGACCCTGGCAGCAAAGCTCAGTTGATAAATGGCGATGTTTAAAAACAATGTGAAAAGTTATATATTAAATGGAATGCCTATTGATTCCACCATGTGCAAACTGACAGCATAGAATTGGAGTGGACTTTGCTGTCCAACAACCTGACTATACAGTAGTGAGGCTCTGCAGAATAGCTAGGAGGATGGTCAGGTGCTTTTCATCTGGTGTACTGCATGTCAGCTTGATACCATGGTGCTTTTGTAGAATTGAAATTGATCCAGTCAAAGAAGTGTGTGTGCAGTAGCTGGACTTTCTGTGTAGTACAGGAACATGGTGTTTGGAGGAAGAGAGGACACACAGTATTGTCAGCTCCCACCTTGGCCTGGGGGAAACTTTGTGGTCAAGCTCTTGTCTAGGGAGCTGGCAAGCTGGCAAAGACAAGTAGGGCACACATTGGCAAGGAATACCAATCATGTACATAGCTGTGGGGGACCATGCCTGTTCTTTGGAAAGTGTGAAGTCATGTGGAAGAAGAGGGAGAAGAGCACGGGTCAGCTTAGCTCTGTTGTGTAATAGATACCAAGCACATTAGACTTTTTATGGAAATTTTGACTACGAGGTCAGAAAGTCTCTCTTGCCTAGGGACTGTGCTGCTTAGCAGACACGAAATGTGACAGCTAAGCCTCAGCCAATATATTAGGCAGGGGATGGAGCAGCCAGAGGGACTGGCACAGTTCTAGTGGCAAGTTACCATCTTTCAATAAACTCAGAAACCTTTATAAATTGGCATCTCACTGGCAGCTGCTTTTGTGGGGTATAATGCAGCACAGGACTAGCTCAGCACAAAAAATAAAAAAGCAATGGCTGGTTACTTCCTGTAGACTCCATGTGTGATTTTGTTGACCTAATTTTGTTCGTCTCTCACCCTGGGTCCTAACCTGGGCGGCTGTTACCCTGGCAGCCTTTCCCATTGCAGCATGTCTGACCTGCAGCATCCTCTAAGCTGGGGTTCTTGCCAGTTCTGCTGAGGCATCTCTTTACAGGGACAGCAGTTTTTATTTGTATGTAAAACATCTTGTTTGTGCCTGAGGCATAACCAGCTACCAACTACCTGCCATGAATCCTTCCTTCAGATTATGGGACTACCCCTAGTTCTGACACTGTCTGCAGGGTGAGTCCAGCTCCTCAGACACAGTTCCCTTTTGTCTACACAGGACTTTTTTTGTTGGTTTGGGTTTTTTTCCCCTCACTTGCCTTGCTGTGACCACTGTACAGCACTGCTGACTCTCCACCCAGCACCATCAGGTGTGTGCAATCCAGCAGCCACGTGGTAGTACACAGCACCATTTCAAAACTCCCAGGCCAGCTCACAAGAGCTGTCAGCATGATGTGGCAAGACACTGTACAGAAAAGTGCCTTCCATGGTAATGCAGCCCAGAGTGCTTCTGAAGGTGGAACATAGCAGTAGGTGGGAGATCTCCAGGCTGCCTTGGACTGCATAGTGAGTGCCCATCCTCTGACATTTCTGTATGGCACACAGTAAGCTGGTTTCGCTCTCACCACCTTCTTGGTGGGATGTGTACTTACAGCATTATGGTGGTTTAGTTTCTGTGATTGACTGTAGTCTTCAGCAATGGTTGTTAACCTTGTCTGTTCCTGTGAGTAGTAAGCCCTGATTTGGTGTACCTTTTGGGGAAATCCACTGGTAAAGGTTTCCAGAGCATTGGCTGTTCCATTATACTTAGTAGCATTAGATGTAAAATTCAAATTTGGACTTTTCAGACACACATGCTGTTGATGCAGTACAAGTTCTTCTGTGGAAACTTGTTAAAAAATATCCTCTGCATCTGTCCTTGCTCCACAGTGGCTGTCAGTGAGAGGGATGTATGAAGATTATTTATAGGTAGAATGAGAACCATTTGCAAAGAAATTAAATGTTGAATAAGAGCAGTGTCTTACTGACCATTACCTAGTGCAGGAAGTGCTTGCAGACACCACAGGGACAATTGGTCTTTCCATTCCAATTCTTTGTTTAGTCACTTGGAGTTAGGGTAACCTGATTTTGTACACATAGTTGTATGTCTTCATTTCCTGAAAATCTCTCCGCTCCCGTTGCTGTGTCTTGCTGCTAATACTGAATTGAAATGAATGGAATATTCCAGAGCAATCTGGTAATACAGCACTCTGTGTTTGCAAGGTGGTTTATGGTGATGAGCCCTTTTAACGAAAATGTGAACTGAGCTAGATCTGCAGTTTCTGTAGGGCAGGAATCAACACTATTCTTCATGTTGTGGGGATGTAATGTGTGCTGGCTTGATTAGTGTCCTGTCATGCTAATATTTTTTCCTTCTTTGGCATTTTAAGGGCCTTAAACTCTGGAGTTGAGTACCACTGGGACCAGCTGAATGAGAATGTCTTCACTGTGCATTCCAGCAGCAGGAACACTGAGCGGCCTGGGTGAGTCTCCTGGGTGTTGGGTTAGAGAGACCTGACCCTTTCTGCTGTTTTTGTTACATCTGACAGCATCACTTCTTTGTTCCCTTACCACTGGCAGCTTTAAATACGCAATTTTCTCCCCCTTTGACTTTGCCTAGTTGGGTCACCTGGCCTTCTTCCAGCAAGTGACATTCAGTGCCCAAAAGTGCCAGTGATAGTAAAGTACATGTGTCATTCAGGGCCCCAGTAACAGCTGTGGGAGGAACATGTGGGGTTTGATGCATCAAAAACACCATGTAAAGCAAATAGCCTTTGGAGGATAGCTGAAGAACAGGGGAGTTCACAGAAAAAAGGGCAAATCTCTGGTGCCGACCTGGTGACTGATTTTCATCTTTTTAATTGCTTGCTGGTCATGGGACAGTTGTTTCTCAGCAATAAACTCTAAAAATAAAGCTAAATCCCTTGACTGTCCCATTGGCTGTTTCAGTCTGTCCAGTGATGCACATGTTCTTGTTCTAAACACAAGGGTGATGCTGCAGTCCATTGCTTCTTGCCATAGTGACAAGTACTTCTCCGTGAGCTAGCTGTTCTCAGCAAGAGGGTGATAGTTGGGTTTCTGAATTGTGAGCTTCGGCATCCCAAGGAAGTTGTGAACTTGTTTACAGGGCAAATGTCTGGGCTGTCCTACAGCCTTGGTCTGACTGTGGGTGAAAAACAAGCAGTAGAGATTCTTTACTCTGCCGTATGAGTGGATATTGCCACTACTTAAGTTTTTGACAGTGCATACTCAGTCTGGTATAATGGTAGCTTGAAGGCAGAAATACTGGTCCCGAATGAGCCAGCTCAAAGAGAGAGCAAAAAAAGTGGAGCAGGTTTCAAAGCCTTATGAAAAAACATTGTGAATGAGGCAGTCTTTCCTTGAATCTCTTTACCATTCCCAGCACTTAGAGGTCAGTTTAGAAAAGAGCGTCATGGCATTGTCAAGATTCAGCTGTAGCATTGTACACTTCAGCTGTTTGAGAAGCTAATGAGCCTTGAGGTGGTTCCTGTTGTTTGCTTTTGAGAACAGAGGATTTCTCTTGTCTGACTGGAATGGGCAGAAATGCCTGCTGGAGTGCATTCATGTGTGACGCCGACAAACTAGGAAGTCCAGAGGAGGGAAAGGATACAGGCTACATCCATGGGAGTTAAAATTGCCCTGCTGAGGTGCAGGAGGTTTTGTGTTGTGCTTTTGCCCTGCACGTTGTGTTGCCTCCTCAACGCAGTGACTCCAAGACAGTTGTTCTACAGGCTTAATGGTGCTGCAGGAATATCTCTCTGTACCTGTAAGACATGCTGCTTCTGTGGAAGGGTGAGTGGACTCTAAGACTCCATTGGCTTAAAACTCAAGAGACCAGTGTGTGTAAATAAGAGCAGGTCACAATTCCTTTCATCCCCATCCTCATAGTGGCAAGCAGGTGCCTGGTTGGAGTGGAGGCAAGAGCCTCACATGCATGTTTCGGTCTTGCTTGGGCATGTTACTTCCAATGATCCTGGTCCTACGTGTTTTTCTCTCTTTTCAGAACCAGCAGAGCCACATGGAGGACAGACAGGGACATGGGCCTGATGAATGCCATAGGCCTACAACCCCGAAATCCCCCAACCTCTGTGACATCACAGGGTACCCAGACCTTGGCGCCTCAGCTGCAGAATGCCGAGACTCAGACAGAGAGGGAGGTACAAGAGCAGGAATCCGCCTCTGCAGGGACTGGTGAAGGTAGGAGATCAATCAGTGGTTTATCTGGCAGAGCTTACCTGGTGATGTAGGAGTTTCCACGTATGTTCCACATCCTGTCAATCCATTTGGGCACTCCTTTTATCTCTTCAACAAAAATTTCTCCAGCCTAATTTGCCTGTAGCCAGGTGTAGATGATCAGGAGAGTGAATCTCTGGCCATGTGAATAGAAAAGTTGTCTTTTTCACATGCTTTGAGGAAGGAAAATTAATTCTTCTCCAGATCATTGTGTCTTTGTAGAATCAACTGTACTGCCTTCATTCCTCACACATCTCCTAAACTTCTAACCATCAATAAGGCTGCAAGCTGCTGAGAGTTATCCTTTCTGCCTCTGTGTTAGAGTTTAGCTTGGTCCTCCAACTTACGCAGAAAGTGTTCAGGCTTCACGAGCTCAACATTTGGATACAAAATAAAATACTGTAAATCACTTTCCACAGAGCAGCTTTGAGGATTCTGTTTAGTTTGATTAATGAAGTACATGATGAGTGCCCAGCTCAGCTATACAAAAAATGTCTCTAGGCGTTAGCAGTCCAGGAAAACTTACCAACATGTAAGGAGCTGGAACAGCTGCTGTGCAATTCCTGTACAATGATAAGGTCACTAAACTGGTGAAAACATGCTGATTTTGTCCATGCCTCTTGTCTCAATACTGTAGCATTGTGCTTTAATTCAGCTCTGAAGGCCTGGCTAGGTAGGGGTTGGGCAGTATATACATAGGGAAGACAAGAGAAAATCAAGGAGACAATTTTGAAGTTGATTCATGATGAACCTGCTTGGCTTTGGGAAGCAGCCCACAACATGCCTGTTTGTGCCTGTACGCCTGCTTGTTCTCTGTCACTCTGAAAGTTACTTTTTGGTATGTCACTATTCCACAGTTTCTGCTATTACACAGTTTCAGCTGTGTGATATCCAGCATGTGTGATACGGCTTTGTGTTTCTCTGATCTCGGCTCTTCTGTACAAAGTTAAGTGGGAAATTCCTGCCCTGTGGGGTTTCCGTCTGCTTATCCCAGCAGAGCTGAGATTAACCTCTCTGGAAGGTTAGTACAATTGAGGGCGTGTGAATATGACTGGAACACAGACTGTCTGGACAAATGCTGAACTCATGGGAACTGGTTCTTCCACTGAATGTGGTACACAGACTGAGAACAGGGTACAGTGTGGGACCCTCTTCCATCAAGGCCATGATGGCTGATGCTGCAGGCTTTGGGAGTCTGTTAAACCAGGAGAGTTCTCCAACACTACTGCTCTCTCCTGCTGTTCTGCAATCATCTGACAGTTTCTTTATGTTGTTCTTTCTAACCTTTCAATATCTAGGTCATGGGTTTTAACTATATAGTTAATAAGGTGGGGAAAGGGCTGTTCTTTACCAGTGCCTTGGGTGGGATATCTCTACAAAGAAGCAAAACATGTAACATTTGGAAAAAAAGGAGTGTAAATAACAAGCCTAGGACAGGTACTTCTCTTTGTCTCCCATTCTTGCTTGGAAGAAGATTGGTGAGTTCCACATCTGGTGTGATTTCCATCTCAGACATTGACTTACTGCATGTCCCCTTGCAAATGGCCACACCTGCAAAATGGGCTGTCACACTCCTGTCAGCTGTATTAGGGCCTGTGGAACAAAGGAGTTACTGCAGTTTAAACACGTGCACCAGAGATGAGCCAAGACGTTTTACCCTGCTGTTGATCAGTTCCTATGCCAGTTGCATCCTCAGTGGAAATTCCTGTGTAAGTGCTCAAGAGTAACTTGAAACAGGGCACTGAGAAGACAATAATGGTCAGGAGCATGAAGGATCAAAAAAATCAACAGTAATCCATGATAGAAGACTAGTACAAAGACCTGACATGAAGCAGAAGGACAAATTTTCAGCTGCTTTTACCAACACCTCAGCCAGTTAGCCAGGTATTTGTGGTAGCAGTGGTCTGGTTCATCTGAGTCTTTGTGCCTCACATTACACATAAGCATCACTGGCTGCTTGTGACAGTAAGGCTGCTGTTTTCCCAGCATTATCGACTCTTACGATCCAGCAGGCAAGAGTAGGTGCTGTGGTGTTTTTCTGATGTCTGATGGCTTAATTTTCCCACTGTATCTACTGTAACTCTGTTTGTTGTAAGGGAAACTGTGTAAACTGATAGCATGACCTAGATGTCAGGGGCAAAAAGGCAAAAAAAAAAAAAAAAAAGAAAACCAAAAAAAAAAGGAAGAAATGTGCTACCAGTAACTTGGAGTGTGACCCAGGGCAAATTATTAATCATCTACCAAATGGGAATAAGTCTCCCCATAGTACAGCACACCAGGGGCTGTGGAGATTAATTAGTGTTTTGTATGGGGCTTTGAAGATGGAAATCACTACGTAAAGGCTTAGCAGTATTATCAGCAGCAGAATGGATAAATCAAGTGTGATCCTGAGTAATGGAAAGTGGTTTAGTTATCACTCTGCCATGAGGGGCAAAAAAGCCCAAACCAACCAACCAACTGACCGACTGACCCAAAAAAACCCCTTGTATGTTTAAATAAGAAAAAAGAATAAGAAAGGCTAATGCTACCCTGAGAGTGGGTTTCTGTCCTGTCAGCCCTGCTGTTGTGGGGAATTCTGGCTCAGGGCATTTCTTGCAGATATGTGCTTACTGTACCAAAAAAAAAAAAAAGTGTGCAGAATTGCATCAGAAATCTAATTAAGCTCTGTGCGGGTATAAATAGTTTCCTTTTCTCATGCAAAGCTCTGCGGGGACTTTGCTGCTTTGATTATCTTTCTACCTCCTTTGGAGGAATGAGTATATGATGACTTTATAAGAAGTGAATCCCTCTAATGTCTGATCTTTCTGTTTTGCAGCAGTTAATAGCGGACTTGTGAACTCTGCTCCCACGCCACACATAAAGGAAAGGTAGTTAGAGTTGAGAGAAAACTAGGAGAGGTACCGAGAAATGCTTGAAACAGTGTTTGAGCTGTCTCCTATTTTCTTTTAAGCTGACAGACATAGTGGAAATAGTGATAGATTTGTAACTTTGAGGCACCCTTAATTAGAAACAATCTGTTGGGCGTTACACTATGTTTTCCCTTGCAAATAGACAGGCATGATGGGAGTGGGATCTGTATTCAGCTGGCAAATTGAATCTCACTTAAAACCCAACAAAAATTACTAATGGGATTTAATGGCCCAAAGCTTTAACCTTTAGAAATTGTAATTCCTGGTCCAGACTGGGTCAGGCTGTGGCTGCCACTTGTTCAGGCTGTTGGGTCTGTGGAGTGCAGTGCAAGGGGCAGTAACTGCCAGGGTCTGCAATTGTGCCAAAGCTGCTGCAGGCTGAGGGAGAGTGACCTCTGCAGAGCTGCAGGACCCTTGTTTGATAGTGGGCTCATGCTGTCCCCTGGCTGTTGAGAGTATACCAATACATCTTTCAGGTAATCCAGTTGTTAAAGAGAAAAAAACCCAACAACAAATAACTGAAAAGCAATTGTCATCTCATTTTCTATCATCTGCACTGTCTTTGGGGCTTAAAATTCAGGTAGCTAGTGCAGTGCTTGTTGTGCAAGTAGGCACATGTTATGAGTTAGTGAAACTGTAGCCATCAGAATATTTGTTGTCAGTTGAGTGCTACTTTGCCTGTCTTAGGGGAGCAACATACTGACTACTGTCATGCCATATACAGTTTTTAACCTGTTAGGTGGAAGTGTTTATCACCAGCCAGTACAAATTTCCATTACTTCCAACTGCTTTCAGAGGTTGCAGCAGATACATTTGAGAGGGAAGAGGGTTGTAAAATGAAGGCTTGGGTTTGTGAGATTCAGTCTGTTCAAACTATTGGTAGTGAAAAGACAGCACACGCAAGCAAAACTTTCCTTTGTAAGCAAAGCATCCTGAGGATGCCTAAGGAGCACTTAGAAGCAATCAGTGTGCCTGCATGTGATGTAACTTATTTAATGTGAGACATTAGGAACACGTGTCGAGGGGCTGCTTGGGCAGGAATACTCTGTCCCCAGCCGAGCCTCATGAATGCCAACAAGAAGAAACATGTTGTTTTATGTTAGCTGAACACGTTCTTGCAATGCTGTTGTCAGATGTGATGTGACTTTTGTGCAATTAGTGTGGAAATGGGAACTGGGACACCAGGGATCAGCTTCCAGATCTGCCTTTCATTCTCCAACTAGAAACGTGGGTAGATCCCTTAGCCTTTCATCTGCCCGTCCATCTGTAAAATCTGCGTCATATGTCCTATAGAACTGCAAATTTTGGTTTCTCTTTAAAATCCTCTGGAAACCACTACCTAAAAAATAGACTTAGATTCTAGAAGTATGTACTATGCAAGCCTTTACAGCGTGATCTACTCCAAGTACTTGGCTCTCTTGGGATTAAATTATGTGGGCTACTTTTAAACTCGCATTACAAAAGTAAGTTTCACTCATACGAATAGCCAAGGTGAGATATTACTAAGAAAATTTTTACGGGTTAATGCAGTTGTGTCTTTTCTGAATTCTGTGGAGTTGTTTGGATTAACTACCCCAGAAAGGAGGTGTGAACATGTTTCTGGGCTTGGTTGGAAAGAAAAGTAACTAGTAGTATTTCTTGTGGCATTAAGGGAAATGTGATTATTCATAGCTGGTTATACTGTGGTGTGTCCCTCCCTTTTCTGTTCTTATGCAAGGGGTGAATTAATTTAAAAATGCTGGTATTTTTATCTTTGAGCATCTGAATTAGTGGGTCAGCTCACACCTCAAAGCTATTGTTTCATGTTCTCTGAAGACTTAGATATCTCTGCAGTGCTTACTGTTGGTTCTAATTTTGAAGCTTTGTTTGCAAACATGGCTCCTAACTACTGCTGGTTTTAGAAAAAGGAATGTTGAAAATAGGAAAAAATTCAAGAGCAATGTCAGTATATTGCACAGACACAGGGGAGTCTGATCTCATCCTTGCTTCTGTGGACTTTGCATTTCATCAAGTGTGTGCCATCCATGCCCAGAGATAAACAAGTCGTACTCCCTATGAGTACTTCAGAGTCCACTTCATTTAAAAGTGGAAGTACCGTGCCGTATGCCCAGCTCCATCAAAAGTTAGTGAGATGTTTTGCCTGTGTAGTTTTCTGTGTCAAATTCTTGTCTTGCTGGAGTAGCGTAGCAGAGGACTTTTTAAAAGAGATGCATTAGCTAGGGAATATTTAGTTAAATGTTTGAGATGGTCAGCTACATTGACAGAAATCCCCTGGTCTTTGGGATAATTGCTCTCAAGAGTACTGTTTTGTTCTGTGTTTGGAATAGACGGGAGTTTGGACCTCTGGAAAGGTCACTTTGGTTACAGTAGAAAATTTTGTAGGAGCACAGCACTGCAGCAAGCTGAAAGGTGTGTGGTTTACAGCATTGCTGTTGTTTTGGGTAAGTGCCTGTGTGCACACCCTGAACCTTCACCAAATGGAAGTCAGCTTATTTCACTTGCTGTGAGTACTAATGTAGTCTGCATTGGCAGCCTGGTGAAAGAATGTGTGTGGGAGTCACCAGGCAGTAGAAAGGGGCTGTGTGTGAATCTGTGCTGTAGCTCAGCTCAAGGCAAATGGCACACCAAGCTTTGCTCTGAACTAGTCAGCCAAAGTCATCGTCAAAACCTGAGAGAGGGAACGGGGAGGACAGTCCCCAAAGCAGAGGTGTTTGTTGGCTGCTTGAATGGTGAGGCTCACTTCTGGCTCTTGATGGGCTGGGAATTTCCAACATTGCTGTATCTCTGTGTTTGTGATCTAAAGGCTCATGCCTTGCTGATTCCTGCTGTGGCATCAGCCCTTGCCTGTTTTCTAAGCAAGCAGATGCCTCAATTGGAAATTCAGCCATGGCATATGGTAATTTAGGGGCAGGGAAGAGCAAGGGGTGCTGTGGTGAAGCACATGTTTGTAGTGCTGAGGAGCATTGGCTGGCTGGGAGTCCTTGCTGTTTTGCTGTTCCAGTGCTTCTGGACTGGGCTGGTTTACAGCAAGTGATCTATCAAGAGCATGGCACCTGCTGTTTCAGGACTTGTGTAGATAGGACTGTCTGGCGTGTCTCTAGACCAGGTTGCAAATCTTGGCTTTCTTAAGCTTCCTCTCTGGCCTGGCCATATGGTTGGTAATGAAGTGCTTACAACTATGCCCTCAGAAGGAAGTGATGACTGAATCCAAAACCATGCTTCTCAAACCTTCCACTTAGTTCTGCTCATGATTAATGCTTCAATATCCCGTAGCATGCATGTTTTTCACACTGGAGTTTCCAGTATAATAGCTGACTCTGTCCTTAGTCTTTGTACTGGTCAGCCAAGTTCCTAGTTCATGCATCAACCACATCCTAATTCATACAGCAGATGCATCCCAAATAGGATTTCTCTGCTAGAGTTGTGGGTCAGGCTCTGTCCAGGGGGTATTCTTGCTCACTCCTCTAAGGCTCTGCTGCAGATTCTCATGTGGTTACAGGTGTCTCTGTGATCCCACTGATGCTCTAACCAAGGGGCTATGTATAGTGGATATAGCAGGTTTACTACATTCCTAGCAGAAAGGGACTTACTCTACTGATGAGAGTTAGATTTGTCCTTAATGTCCATAATATTTCTACAGCAGGGCAGTATTGTCAGCAGACTTACGTGAGGATGAAATTAGCCATGTCCTGTGGTTGGGGAAGCTGGTAGTGCTTGATGCAAGTACCCCTGAGCCCATGAGAAAAGGGAATAAGCTGTCGCTGACTGACTGCGTGACATCTGTACAGTGGCATGGTGTGAACTTTGCTGAATACCTTAGCTCTCATGCTGGATACATGATCATACAATCATTTCGGTTGGAGAACACCTCTAAGATCAAGTCCAACCTTTGACCGAACACCACTGTGCAACTAAACTATAGCACTAAGTGCCATGTCCAGTCATTTCTTGAACAGTTCCAGGAATTGTGACTCCACCGCTTCCTTGGGCAGTTAAAATGAGTAACCACCCTCCCAGTAAAAAAATTCTTCCTAATGTCCAACCTGAACCTCCCCTGGTGCAGCTTGAGGCCATTTCCTCTTATCCTGTTACTGGCTAACTGGGAGAAGAGATTGACTGCTACCTGGCTACAACCTCCCTTCAGGTAGTTATAGAGAGTGATAAGGTCTCCCCTGAGCCTCCTTTTCTCCAGAATAAACAACCCCAGCTACCTCAACTGCTCTTTCTATGACTCGTGCTCCAGACCCTTCACTACATCCATTGCCCTCCTCTCTCAATGTCCTTTCTTGTAGTGAGGGGCCCAAAACGGGGCACAGGGTTCAAGGTGTGGCCTCACCAGTGCCGAGTACGGGGGGACAATCCCTGCCCTGGCTCTGCTGGCCACACTAGTGCTGATCCAGGCCAGGATGCCACTGGCCTTCTTGGCCACCTGGGCACACACTGGATCATGTTGGGGTGCTGTTGACCAGCACCCCCAGGTCCTTTTCTGCTGAGCAGCTTTCCACCCCCACTGCCCCCAGCCTGTAGTGCTGCATGGGGTTGTTGTGACCCAAGTGCAGGACCTGGCTCTTTGCCTTGTTGAACCTCACGGAATTTGCCTTTGCCCATGATCCAGCCTGTCCAGATCCCTCCTGAGACCCTTTCTACCCTCCAGCAGATCAACACTCCCAACCAACGTGCTGTCATCTGCAAACTTACTGAAGGTGCACTTGATCCCCTCATCCAAATCATCGATAAAGATATTAAACTCCACAGCCCCAAGTGTTTTTGTTTTCCTAGTCAGTGTGGCATTTTGGTTTTTATTGTGTTTTAACTCCTCCCTACATCTATCCTTGTTGACATTCGTGCTCATTTCCTTGGTGCCAGGAGAGCTCACGGCTTTCTCCTCAAATCAGCACTGTGATAGCTTCATAGAGGTGGGAGTGAGATTTATTTCTTTAATAAGAACCAGCAAGATCCCACTGTGGAATGTTTCTAGCAGTTTATTATTACAGATTGTTCTCCCCAAATGCTCCGGGTAGGGTTTGTAGCAAAAGGAGGACGTTAGGAAACCGAACTGGGATGAACTTCCCTGTCATGGTGATTTAATCTACATGGACAATTCTTTTGTGAGGTTTTGTTCTTCTAAAGTAATCTTGAGCAACCAAGGTATCTGACGATGGTTCTCTCAGAGCTCATTACAGCCTGACTATAAAGGGAAGGCTCAGAGATTACAGTAGACAAAGACTGTAGGTCTTGAGATGTTTATTTGTATTCCTCGAAAGATACCAGTCAAGGGGAGCAGGAGCCTACACACTTGATTGTAGCTGATGTGGGAAGCTGTGATCTGTAGCTGCTGTCTGCTGTTGGCCAGCTTCTTATGTGCTCCCTAGACTGACACTGGGGACATTGCTGTTGTGTCATCTGCCTGGAGTCTTCTCAAACAGGTGAAGTAGGGAAAGCCATGAGGTTCTTTAAGACCATGGTGATATGTTTGGTTTATTGTGGTGCAAACTGAAGTTTTTCTTCCTGCCCCCATGGGACTGGTAGGATTGTCTCTACAGCTGTGATAAAGCATCCTGCCTCTTTGACTACCACCCTTTCCCCCATCTTTATGGCTAGATAAGAGCTGCTTTTCCAAGGCTTGGACACGCAAGTCTGTGAGAGATACCTGTGGAAGTGCCCATGATTTTCTTGACAGAATTTGGTGCCTTTGTTTGACACTTAACCAAGTGGAAAGTTATGGAAATAAAATACTGGTCTCCCTCTGGAATAAAACCTATTTTCTGTCCATGCACACTGTGTGATGCAGCTACTCAGCAAGCTTTATTTTGCATTGTAGTTTGCCTTGTGCACCAGAGTTGCTTCTCCTTTCTTTTGCAGGTGAAGGTCCAGAATATGGGGCCAGTGGGGAGGATGCCCTGAGTAGGATTCAAAGGCTGATGGCAGAAGGTGGCATGACAGCCGTGGTTCAGCGGGAGCAGAGCACCACCATGGCGTCCATGGGCGGCTTTGGCAACAACATCATCGTGAGCCACCGGATCCACCGCAGCTCTCAGACTGGCGCAGAGCCCACTGGAGCTGAGGGCACGTCGGCGCAGCAGTCCACCTCTCAGCAGCTGGGCACAGAGCTGGAGGGACGGATCCTGTCAGAGTCTGTGCAGCTGCCGGAGCACGGCCTGAGCCCGCGGACAGCCCCTAGCGGGAGTGAAGGACAAAGCGCTGGTGACCTGGACCTGCCAGAGCAGGCCCAGTCCTCCATGGACACCGAGGGACCAATTGAATACAGTGACCTAACTAATAATAACCATCTTCCTGACAGTACCAACTTCTATAGTAATGACAGCACCAGTGGGGAGTCGCGGAACAGGTAGAGATTGAGTTGTGTGTTGGTGCTACCCTTGTACTGCTCAGCAGAGACCTGTACCTCACAGCTGGCCAGGAGCTGGAAGAGTAGGGATGGGTGGCTCTAACAGGATGCTGATGGTTCAGAGGGCTTCTCTATCCTGGGTGATGGGGGAAGGGATAAGAATTGCAAGGGAAGCCATGGGGAAGAAAGCATACTTCCAACATTCCCACTGCTGAAGAGTTAACAGGAATACAAACCATACTTGCTGCACATCAGCCAAATTTTGAAGTCCCATGGCATCCCGTGAGCTAAGCCCTGCAACTTGGTGTGTCATCCTTTGTAAAGCCTTTTTCCTCTCCTGTTTCCTGCCCTTTTATACCCATGGAGCTGATTAGTAGAGTGAAGAAAGGGAAGGGGGCCTGCAGCATCCTTCTGGAGACAGGCACTACTGGGCAAACCCAGGCGTGATGCTCTAGCTCTGTTGCTGGAGTGGAGGAGTCTTCCAGACCACAGTCCCTCTCCGTAGCACAGCACGGCTCCCCCCGCCCAGAGTGTGGTGTTCTGAGACCAGTCCTGCCTATGCTGTGGTCTTTTCTGGGAAGACCTGGGCTTCGCCAGAACATGCATGGCTCAGGATACGCTCACAGGTGGGGATCTTTCCTTTTTAGAGTTAGTTTAGGACTTGGCAGGAACCTAAGCAGAGATGCCGTATAGATGGGTAGAGGGACAAGGGCTACTGCTCTCTAGTCAGGATGCAGTTCGCACAAGGATGTTCTAAGCTGTGCCAATATTAACATGAATGAGCCACCCCAGTGGTTTCATGGTGCCAGGACTGAGCTGCACCTCCTTGGCAGGGGGCAGGAAATCTCTTTCAGCTCCAGGCCAGGGTGTGAGGTATGGGTCTGTGATGTAAGGTGTTGCATGTGAAATCTTGACCTTGTACATGTAGTTTCTAGTGGAGAAGTCAAGGCTCTGATACTTTGTTTTTAGTCTCAAATGTGATTTTCCTTTTCGTTTGTAACTCTCCATCCCTAGCAGGCTTGTGGAGGAAGTACGGGGAGAGTGTGAGTGCTAACGAGGGAAACACCAAAGATCAATGTCATTAAAATATGACAAACCCTTGCTTGACCTCCTGTCTTCATTTGTGTGATGGTTGTCTCTGTGTTTGGCCTTGGGGATAGATACATCCATCTCAGAAGCTCAAGGCAGCTTACAAATGTCAAATGATGACCACCCCCTTCCCAGGAGGAAAGCAGACTCAGCCTGTGAGTTGAAAGCCCAAAACTGGAAAACAGGGAAGTGCATTTGGGAGTCTTGCTTGCAAATCGCGTTTTAACCAGTCTGGAGATGAGCAGGCACCTCTGCATTTCCCATCATTCAAGTACTGCAGTAAGGAGAAAGAGGAGCATTTCACCTATCCTGCTTAAAAAGGTATGTAGAGCTGCAGCACTGAACATCTTGGGCAAGCAGAGTGGTCTATCTTGCTGACCCCTTGATGCAGAAAGGGTTGCAGTATCTGGCTGTTCTGGATAAAGGAATGCACACTCCCCTGTTACCTCTGTGCTGTGAGGGATGTTTCCACTGCTGTCTGAGCACCTGCCAGCAGCTGCTGTGCTCCTGCCCAGCTCCTCTAGATTCTGTGCTGCTAAGACATTACAATAAATAAGTCTGTCATTAGGCAGCACTCAAGCTCCCAGTCAGAAGAGTCTGTTAGAGAACATTAAGCAAATCTTCTCTTAAATCACAGCCTGGAAATGAACCTTAAATCAAATCAGCTGCTGCCAGGCCTCATTGTGGAGTGTTAATGAGGCTCTAAAACCTGCCCCGAGCCAACCACATCCCTGATCTGACAGGAGAGCAGCCTGAAAAATGGGATTCCCTTGTGTGGCAAGGAAGGTTGTGTGCATCCCTGTATTGCCTTACTGTGGAGTGGCTTGAGGATGTGCTGGCAGTTGGGAGCCAGAAGAGCTATGTCTCAGATGGACAGACAAGGCAGTGCAGGTCTAGACAGAGCTGTTTATTGCTCTGCTTGAAAACAAACTAAAACAGAACCTGGGAAAAAAAACTGCTTCAGCTCAGCCTGACATGGCTTCTTCCCTCTCCCTGCATGATTCCTGGAAGAATCTTGAGGCCCATTCTTGGTAGATGTGTTGCAGAGCATTTATAGATATCCATTTTCGGAATGAGCCAAGCTATCTACAGAAAAATTTCCATCTCAGTTGGAGAAGTGTCTTCTGGGCTGCCTCCCTCTGGTGTTGGCAGAGTCTCAGAGGCTGGCGTGCACCGTTGCTGGGCGCTCTGGCCAGGCTGTGCAGAGGCCTGAAGCCTGCGCTGCTGACGGCTCCCCCTTGGTCCAGACCTGCCCCCACTGGAGACTCTGGCAGAACAAGGGGTGAGCTCCAGTGGGAGCCAGAGCAAACCACAGCCGCTGTCTTTGCCTTTGACATGGGACATCTCTGAAGCTCTAAAGCAGTTTTCCATTCAAGACTTGAAGGGGAGACCCTTCCTGATGAGGTAAAGGGGGAGGCCTGGTCAGAGCAGGCAGCTTTGTAGCTCTGGGCCAAAGGCTGCTAACAGTTGAGCCCGACTGCAGCCTGTGTTCCTACAGGCTTTAAGCAGGAGCAAAGCGCACAGTGGGTGTGGACAGGCTTAATCTTCAGGTGCTGCCTTGGGCATGCTTTGTAGATGACCTGCTGTAGCTACACATCTGAGCCGGTGCCCTCAGTGGTGATGGTCTTGTGTGTACAGAGAGCAGTGTTTTTCTTTTGAGTTTCAGACCTAGAATCTGCCAAGCTCAGATTATCCCTGCCTGAGATCTAATGGAGCAACCTGGGTGAGTGGGTGGGAAGAGGAGGGGACAGGAGGGAAAACTGAGCCCACTTACGCAATGGACTCACCCACCCACACACACACACCCCATTGCAATTTATTTATTTTGCCTCCCATGCTTCATGTGGGACGAAACTCTTTATCTGCTTTGGCCTGCCCTGCTCCAGCCCAGCAGTCTTGCTCACTTGTTTCAGGCAGGACTGATCCAACCGTACCCTCAAGCAACACCCCTGAATCTGCGTGGTGACCTGAGGCCTGGAGCCCTGCACGGAACAGGAGGCAGTGGGATTGCCCATGGCAGGGACAGCACGGCAGCAGCTCAGGGCTCCTTCCCCAAGCCTTGCAGCTTTACCTGCTCACTGCAGTGTGACAATGCAGCACTGAGGCAAATGCCGTGCCAGGAGCAACATGGAAATTCAACAAGAGCTGCTTCAGGAAACCAAACCAGAGCTGTGCATACTTGCTGGCCCAATTTAGGAAGCAAAATGAGAGCTTTGCTGCGTAGGAGCAGGAAATAATCTTAAAAAGTGAAAGCTTTTCTCAGCCATAGACTGTCAGGAGCCTTTAAATGTGCTAACAAAATCCTGGGGAAAGGAGAAATACAGTGCAGAGAATTTTATTTAGCTTTCAAAAGGCTTTTGATAAAGTCCCTCACAAGAGGCTATTGAAGAAACTTAGTCACCTCAAGGGTGAGGGGTAGAGTCCTCCTGCAGATAGAAGCTGTGGGAATTGGAGTCAAAAGTAAGAGCCATTTCTTGCCATGGAATGAGGTTAATGGTGGGTTGGTCAGGTTCAGTAGGAGTCAGTGTTCTCTAAAAGCCCTAATGAGCTGAAAGAGGAGGGGAACAGCTGATGATACAAGATTTTTTAGGTTAGCTAGGAAGAGAGAATGTGCCAGAAACCTGGGGCAGTGGGAGGAGGTAGTGGTTGGAGCTTCTGTGCTGGAAGGGGACTTTTTGTACGAATCCTTCACAGATGGAAACCTGCATGGGCACTGCTGCAGCCAGTGAATGCTCCGGCATCCCTGGCATGGGACCACACCAGAGGGTGAGCACTGCCTGGAGGGAGACCTGGGATCCCAGAGAGGGTTGCTGAAGCCCTGGCAGGTGGTACAGTGAAGTGGTGATGCCTGCCTGTCCCTGTGAGTCCCAGGTTTTCTGCCCTCACTCCTTGGCTGATATATTGCTCCATCTCCAAGTACTTGTATTTGACTCCCCTGGAAGTCCCACGCTGTTCCCACATGTGGCTGCTGTGGGGTGACCTTGTAACTGGGTGGTGCTGGGACCCCAGCTTTATGTGGCCACCGGGAGATGTGCTGGGCAGGAAGGAGAGGCAGAGACCAGGTCACAGCTGGGTGTGTAGGGAGTCTCTCCCACTATTACTGATGCCAAAGCCAAGCCCCATAACTGGTTTCTCCAGTTGCTGCTCAGGCTGCTGGCTAGGGAGCAGTTGCCCTCTCTGCTCAGTCCCAGTCTGTCAGAGAAGTTATTCTCCAACAGGAAAAGGCAAATTAATTAAAGTGTGCAGCATGTGAGCCATCCACCACTAATTGGGATCTTGGTGTGCAGTGCATAAATGTCATGCCATTGCCACTTCTGCGTGGAGGGGGCCCTCAGCACACGAGGGAGCTGGAAGGCAAAGCAGTTTTTCCAGCTGCCACTTTGCCAGCCAATTAATGCCCGTGTCCCTCTCCCCTCATCCCCGGGAGCAGAGGCCTCTGCCCCTCCCTGCCCGGCTCCTGCCGTGGTAATGGGCGGGAAGCCCGTACAGGCACTCCATGCTCTCTGCCGAGCACGAGCATTTGTTTTCCCCACAGCATCTCGAACAGAAGTGCCTCTCATCTGCTCCCAGTGAGCTCCCTCGGCTCCTCTTTGTTTTGCCTTTCAAGCAGTTGTTGATGGCATGTGGCACCGGTAGGAGCTGGCAGGGATCAAGCTGTCTTCCCCGGGATGCTGGCCCTGGGCATCAGCTCTCCTTCTGCCAGGAGCCAGCATCCTGGAGAGGACACTGTGAGGCTTCCCCTTTGCCTCTCATCTGAAAATCAATATGCTGCTGCTTGGCCTCCAAGCATCCACCTTCTGTGCCAGGGTCTTGCCTGCCAATGCCAGCTCCGTGGTGCCACAGGGGAGGGACTGGAGGTGCCATGCAAGCACTCAAATAACTCAGTGGGACAGGCAAAGTGTGAGCAACTGGGAGATGTGAGCACAGCGGGGAGGAAATGCCACCACTGGAAAAGGCAGCCAGACGCAGAAGTCTCCAGGAGGACCTGTTGCTGAAACTGGACCACTGTGTATGTGGAGAGCTGCAGCTGGTCTCTGCCACCCCACTGAGCCTTCACTTCAGCTGTGGCTGGGCAGGCAGTGAGCTTCAGGCAGGCATGTGGATTTTGGCAGCTGCTGAGGTTTCCCTTTCTGTCCTTGCATCCTGCCCTGCTTCAGCGTGCCTGGTGGAGTTGGACTTTGGAGTCCCTGCTCTTTCCAAGCTCAGGAAACACCAAAGCGGTGTCTCACCCCTACCCTCTGAGCTCCTAGCTTCAGCTTCACAGAGGCTGGGGTAAATAGCAGACACTGCAAAAACATGAGATGTGGTAATTTAGGCTTGGTTCTTTCTGTTTCTTAGGCTCAGCTACATGGTCCTTCCTGGAGTTTAATGCTGGACCCCTGATACCATCGTAGCTATTAAAGCCTGTCCCTCAATCCCCAGTTCAATAATACAGTAATAGCCTGATAGGATCAGGAGCTGGCTCTGATAGCAGATGGACTCCAGTCCCTTCTCCAGCACAGCGTGGGGCACTGCCACCCCACTGCAGGGAAACTTTAATTTGCAATTATTTGTTTTTGCTGCAGACTTTGGGGATGGGGGGATGAGTAAGTGGTGACTGCTGGCTGCTGACCAGGCACTGCTGAGAGCCCTTTGCTGGCTGGTACCCAAGCCCAGCTTCTCTCCTTCCCCTGGGTCCTCGTCAAACTTCCCCAGGGTGTTGTGGTCGTGGCTCTGCTCCTTCCCTGGGGGTCATTACTTCTGGGTTTGCTCATCCTGCAGGCAGGGCCATACCCCACCCAGGGATCTGTGCTTCGGCAGGGGCCATAAACTTCCCCCTCCAGCCTCAGGCAGAACTGGAAAAGGCTCAGAGGGGCTAATGAAGACTGACTGGCAGCCACTGGGGAGGCTGATATTGAAACGTTTAAGTGCTACAGCACTACAGAGGGTTGCACTTATCTGTCTGCCCACTGCAAAAGTTCCCGTGGAAGCCCTGCCAGCAGCCCTCTGCTAATCACCTACATCAAAGGAAATGCTAATTAAAACAATTATTTAGGGAAGGACTGAGGCTGATCCTGCTGCATTGCTGAGGTGGGGACAAGCACAGCCGTGAAACTGCAGCTTTAGGGCTCTGGTGCCTTCTGTGACTGGCAAGGGCAAGTGATACTGAGATGGACAAGGTTTTTTCATGCATAGGGAGCGCCTGGGCCGTGGGTCACAGTCAAGGAGGACAAGAGCTGAGCATGCAAAAGCAGCAGTAACCCAGCACGAGATGCTGCCCTGCACCCAGCCTTTCCCACCCACGACGTGGGAGTAAGGATCTTGCTCCACGAACTCTTTATTTCGGTGTCACGCAAGCTCCGCTGGCTCTTGGTGGGGGGGTTGGGGCTGGTCCCCGCAGAGCTGCAGCCTCAGGCTGAGTGGTTGGCAGCGCTCGGGGTGCAGTGACCCAGGAGAAGCCCTGGAGATGGGTTTGCTCTGGAGGCGCTGAGGATGGCTAAGCCCAGCATTGCTTTTTTGATGAGATCTCAGATTTGGTTGACAAAGGTAGCTGTGTCGGCATAATATGTGCTTAGGCTCCTGTAAGGTATTTGACATAATACTTCCTGACAGCCTGGTCGGAAATTAGCCCTATCCAGCGCTCGGTGGGTTTAATGCAGCTAAGTGCAAGGCCGTATGTTTGGGGAGGCAGAATGTAGGTCGCAGCAGTGAGACGGGGCTGCACGGCGCCGGCGGCCAGGCGAAGGTCAGGGCACCCACGGCACCACTGGGATCTGTCCTGCAGGGGGACTGAGCTCATTCCCTACAAGTAACTTCGGAAATTAAACTTGAGGAATTGCTCAGCTAAAACCCCATCAGGACTCCAAGGTGCCACAAGAGCCAGCTCAGGGACACCAGCAGTCAGAAAACCATGGGTGAGCAGAATTCCTGTCCAGGTCTCACGTGCTGCTCTGTGCCTCAGTGCTGTCTGGGCTTGTACTTGCTCCCCTTGGTTCCTCCCTGCAGGGTTCAGCAGAGTGGGACACCTCCTTTCCCCTGGGTTTCCTCAGGCTCCTGTTTCCTTCCCTGCCCTTTGGCTCTTACCCCTGCCTAGGTGATTTTCTCTAGCAACCATCTCCTGCATTTTTTTCCTCCCCCTCTGGAGCATTATTTCTCTTATGCCCATCAGTGAGCATGGGCTTTCCTTCCTAGGAGCACTGCTTCCCACACAGTTAATGGGACTAATGGGAGCGCGGTGGTCTGGATGCTTGCCAGGACTTGGATCCATCCGCAGGGACACCCTGGGGTGGTGCAAATTTGTGGGCTCTGCTGGCCAAAAGCACATCCCGGCTGTGAGTGCCCATGTCCTGCCCACACCACCGTGGGGGTCACTCGTTGGTCATTGGAAGTGCTGCCTTTGGGGCCCCCCGATGCTGCCAGCCCCAGCCCCATGGGCTGCACAGGTGTTAGCTCAAGGAACAGCGAACAGCCCTGAAGCTGCTGAGGTTCCTCCCACCTCGAGCAGCCCTTGCTCTGCCTTCATCAAGGCTGTTTAAGGCCATCCAGATGGCCTAATGTACCTCATCAAAGTACAACTTGTATCGCAGTGCGCAGCTATTTGAAGCATCCCAGCTTGGGGCTGGCAGTAACACTTTGGCCAGCCACATCTGCCTCGATTCATTGGGGAGGTGATGGATGGAGGGACTGGGATCAGTAGCCCCGTGTGGGAAGGCTGGCCCAGCTGAGGGACCGGGGGGGCTTTTGCATGGCAGCTGTGAGCTGGTGCTGGTTGGGTCTCCCCGAGGCGTTGGCAGCTGCTGCTCTAGGGATTGCTGGAGATGCAACAGGTCCTGTCCTTTGGGAGACAGCTGGAAAAGCCCTTTGAGCCTGGCAGGAGCATGGGGTTTATCTCTCCAGCTGCCCTGACCCCCCTTGCAGCCCCACTGGTTTTGCGCCAACACTTTGCAGCCCCAAAGGGTTGTTCCTTCCTGCTGGCATCTTCAGCTATTTGGGGGAATTTTATTAAGCAGTGCCTTGCTTTGCTTGTACTCGCTGGACAGGCTCTGTGTGCTGCAAGGGTTCTCCTGCACCATTCCTCACAGGGCTGATGTGCTCCTGCTCCACGGCTAAGGTGGGAGAGGTCTTGACTTGTGTGCTGGGGATGTTGCAAGGTTTCCAGGCCAGGTCTCTAGCCTTGAATGGGTGAAATAAGTAAATTTTCATAAAACAGTTTTGCCTTTCAAACAAATAAGACTACAGCTGCTTACTTTCCTCTTTTGAAATACTACCACTACAATAATGCTTCTTTAAATTTCAGTCATACAACCAATTTAGGGTCAGACGCTCAACTGGGTATGAATTAATTCAGCTCATCAGAGTGTAGTGTTCCTGAGAAGAAAATTCACCGACAAAATATGTTGCTCTCAGCTCTGAAAATGAATATAGATTTTCCCCACTTTACAGTAGCAAGAGGGGAACCTAGTTGTTTTTTCATCGTGCTGTGGGAATGCCTGCCATCCCACCTCCCAGCAGTACTGCCGGGTGCTGGCACACCACAAGAGCTAGGGGAGAGCAGTGCTGGTGTGAGCAACTGCCCAGGTGGGTGCATGAAGGGAGACTGGAGGAGCTGGATAAGGGTGGTTTGACCAAGCACCTGCACGGACCAGCAGCTGGAAAAGGTGCAGCCGGAGTGTGGGGATAGGAGTGCTGTGAAATGGGGTCTGAAGATCCCCCTGCTCCTGTGGTGACTGCAGCCAGATCCCCCCCGAGCGACAGTGGCTAGTAACACTGCATCTCCAGCGAGGCAGTGGGAAGCACTTGCTCTCTGGAGGTGTTGACAGCTCTTCTCCTCACATTCCAGGTTTCAAGGCCATGTACCCAATCCCCTCTTGGAAGGGGCTCTGGTCCGTGACTGGGCTCTGACTCTGCCTGGCTGCCTAGACTCATCCCTATCTGCAGCTCCATCCTCCAGCCGAATCACCCAGGGGCTGGAAATTACCTCCCATCACAGACTCATTTTCATTAATAAAACCACCAGGCTGGGCTGGAATTTTTATTTATTTTGCTGATGTGATTACCTGCCTCCCACCTGTGGCTCCCCCAGCCCCTGCCTGGTGGAGAGGGGGATGCTTCATGTGGGTTAATGGGCTCCCAGGGGCACCTTTGCTCTATGTCACGCCCAAAAAATCCCAAAGCTCCAGGATCCCCACCCCAGAGAGCTCTTCAGCCCAGACTGCTCTAGCTGCTGGGAAGGGAAGCTGCCGACCCTACTCCAACTGCTGAGAAGTTGCAGTGCTGCATTGGAGCACCCCCTGCCTCAAGCTAGGGTCTTGGTGCCAGGTCCCCAGGAAGAAGCACTTTGCTGCCTGCCTGGCCGGGCTTGCCAGCCAAATCCCCGTCTGGGGGCTGGCAGGGGACCCGAGCCAAGGTGGAGCACAGCAGGGCTGGCTGTGGGGAGGAGACAAGGCTCTGTGTGCCTGTGTGTGCCTGTGTGTGTACAGCTGTGGGTGCGTGTGCAAGGGAGCAGCCATGGAGCAGAGAAGGGCTGCGGCATGGAAGGATGGAGGGACAGAGCTGGGCTGGAAGCCTCCTGCCCTCTTCCTCTTGTGCTCTCTACCCTGAAAAACCTTATTTAAATTAATGATGCTATTACTGCGAATTAAGGGGAGGGATCAGTGCCAAAACAGAGGCTGCTCATTTCCAGCTTGCCCACATCTTCCAGGTTTTTCTGTGTGCCCTCTCCCCTTTTCCTGAGGCGTCTCTTCCTCTCTCTGGGATCGTTGGAGGGATGGAGACCTGCCTGGCTGGAGACTGGATCCCTTGTCCCTCAGTGTGAGCTGGCCCTTTTTGACTTTTGAGTCCCGTTGAGGGGACTCGTGCCTCCACCTTTCCCAGGGTCCCCAGCTGTGGGGTGAGTGGTCCCGGGGCTGTGTGTTGCAGGCAGCCCAGGCCCCACCACTCCCCTGCTCTGCAGCTGCCTCCTGCTCGCCTCCCAATTCCCTGGCAGACACAGCAGTGAGATTATCGTAATGATGCCCGACAAGGCAGTATCAGGAATTACACTGATAAATCTAAACAGACAGCTTACAAAAAACCCAACGAAAACAAAACAACCACAACTGAACCCAGGCTTGTAATTTAATACAGGGTTATTAGCCTGGCCATCAGAGAACAGAGCTCTTGCATCCTGCAGCCTCGAGCCTCCTCCGTCCCTGGCTCTGCCTTGAGATATGGCCTCTTGCCATAACAAAAGACTTAAGCCATGCTTCTGGCTTGTCTTGGGGTGGTGAAGTCTCCTTGGTGAGTGCTGGGGCTGGGTTTGGGGGACAGACCTGTGGGGTGAATGGAAGACCCCAGTGGCAGTAGGCTGCCTTCATCCCTGCAGTGTGGGGGTTTGGTACCCATGGCCAACCCACGGTGGGCTCTTCTTCCCAAGGTAAACTTCCATGGGCAGAGGCTGGGGAGAAGGGGTGGGAGGAGGGACAGGCTCATGTGTGGGAGGTGTCGGGCTGGGGGGCTGCCCAACAATACACTTGCTGTCCACGGGATGAAGACAAGTGACCCATGGCCTTGTACCTTCCCCCACACCAGGGCCAGGTCCCTGCCAGGCACAGGGAGAGGCAGGGTAGGGGCAGCACCTTTCTTGGGAAAGCAAGGATCTGCTTCATTCTGGCTGTATTAAACGCTTTCTTGACACAGGAACTGCTGTTTTTTACCTGCTGTGGATTTACACAGCTCCCTGCTGTGGATTTTGCACACTGGCTGTGTTCCTCTTGGTTTCCTTCCCTGTGAAGGACACTGTAGGTAGCATAACATTGGTGGGGCCTCTGTGTGAGGTAAACGTGCCCGTGGGGAGCACAAATTCTGTCCTCGTGGGGACAGACAGAGACCTCGTGGGGACAGACAGAGACCTCGTGGGGACAGGCTGAGTTGCCTGAAGTGAGATGCACACACATAGAGCTCTTTGTCCCCCAGCAGTGCCAGCAATTCCCCCAAACTGAGGGAAACGCTCTTTTTCAAAAGATACATTTAAAACAGGGAGTGCATTTGAAGCAGGTATTTATTAGACTGCATGTGTTTAGAAGGCAGCTCTGCCGAGCCTCTCAGTGCAGTAAATCTGACGGCAGGGCCATTGCACTGCAGGGCTGCTGGCTCTCTGCCCCTGCAGTGGAGAAGCCTGGGGGGCTGCAGGGAAGCCCCCGGAGAGGCTTGGGTTTGCCTCGGTGCCCCAGTGCAGGGAGGATGGCAAACTGCTGGGAAGCTGGGCTGAGTGGTTCAGTGCCTGTGTAGGACTGGGGCTTGTCTCCTCATTTGGGATGAGTTTCTGCTCCAGGAGTGGCAGCATGTGCCAAAGGTGGTGTTGGCTCCATGGAGGTTTGCCAGGTTTAGAGGCTCCAACCTCTGTAGTCCAGGGACCAGCGCTTCCTGTGGGCATCCTCTCCTGTGGGCATCCTCTCCTGCAGCTCTGCAACAGCCGTGGGCACGTCCTGCGGAGCCCAGCAGAAATGGTTTGCACCAATCTCCTGAGCTAAAAGGTGTCAGGAGGGCAGCTGGCCCCGAAAGCCTTTGGAGGGCAGGTGGCAGTGGGCAGGCTCTGGCACTGCTGGGCACCTTGTGCCATGCTGGGGAGGAAGCCTGGGCTCTCACTGCTGGCAAGGGAACTGCTGTGTGGGTAAGCATGGTGGGTTAGTGAATTCATTAATTAACGAAGTAGTGAATTGGTAAATTAACTAATTAGACTAATCTGTTAAAGGGGCTCGAGCCCCTGGTTGTTTTTTCCCTGATGGCTGGGCAGCAAGCTGTGTGGGACAGTGCCTGGGAGAGGGCCCTGGGGAGCCCATGGCAACCACAGGGTTCCCACACACTGCCTGGCTCCGTAGGCCAGACCCAGCCCATGGGCACAGCAGTCACAGGGAAGATGTGCTGTCTTCTGTGTCATGTGGGAAATGGCAGGAGAACAGCACAAGCTTACATTCCTAATTTATTTTCCCCTCATTTTCTTTTCCTTTTCTTTTTCTCTTTTTTTTTTTTTTTCGGATAATAGGTATAAAAGAAGTGATTCAGAAGCACTTTCCCCCTTCCATTACCCAGAAAGCAAGTACGAGTTGCAAGAGTGGGGACTGCAACAAAACAATTATATTGAAGTATTTGAAGTCGTGCTAATATGGCAAATGTGACAAAACTGAGCACAACCTTAAAATAGCAGCAGCAGTCTTTTAAAACACAAAAAGCAGATGATTATTGACTGAAGAGATTGCAGCGCACCAGGCTGGGTGCAGGCTGTTGTGTTTAACTCTCCAGAGGTGCCGCATTGGGTGCAGGCTGCAGCTGCCCTCCTGCTTTTTGATGAACTCAGGCAACTGGCAGTGCCCAACAGGAGGCTTCCCAAGGGTAGCACCAGGTGCCAGAAGTCTGTTTCACCTGCCATAGCCCCTCACTTGATTTGAGGCACCGATATTTGCAGCCAGGTGAGAGCACAGGTGTCTGGTGCTGCCCTGGCATTTCAGGGATGCTCGTGGGCTCACGGACTGGTGGGAATTGCACGGCTGTGGACCAGCCAGGCGTGGGAGGATGGCTTTCTGTATCAGACACTACTCTTTTTCATGCTTACCTGGCTTCCCTGCATGGGCCAGAGTGTCTATACCTCGCTTTCCTGGCTGTGCCCTGCCACGGACCCCAGGGCAAGTGGGGGGCACTGGTGCCACCAATCACCCCAGCCACTGGGGCCACACCTGCTCCATGGCTAAACATAGTCACTCGCTCCCTGGGGCTGTGGCTCTGGCATCCTTCACTGGTGCTAAAAATGACATTTTCCAAATAATGAAAGAATCTTTCATTACCCTGTCTCTGCAAGCAGCCCGGGAGGCTGGGAAACAGCTGAGCACTAAGTGATGTGCTTAATGCAGCTTCGGCATCAGTGTTTTTTTCCCTCTGTCTCCAGTTAAGGCATGCCATGAGGCATGAGAAGATGTGGCTTTGGATGACTACTGGGGGTCTGGCTGAGGCAGCAGTGCATGGCTGGGTGCCTTCGGTCGCCTTCTCTCTCAGCCAGGCTGCAGCCGACCTGCTTCTCCTTGACCCTGCAAGTCCTGCCCTGCTCCCTGCAGTGTGGTTTTGTCCCAGCATGGTCTGGGATCTGGCTCACCTTGCACCCATGAGTGACTGTCCTGCAGAACTCATGTCTGGGGCTATTTGTTCCTGATGTGCCCTGGGGACAACTGGAATGAGGGGAAAGGGCTCTTCCTCTGGGGATTGCACTGATGCCACCCACAGGTGACACCACCCTGTTGTCTGCAGCCCTGGGCATGGGCAGGTATTTTGAGTTACTGCCCTGGCATTTAGACAGCTCTGTCCTGCCAGGAAATGCCAGATCCACGCCAGTGAGTGAAGGGTGTCTCCTTGCTCGGCCAAAAGCAGGTAGAGCAGCTGCCTCTGCTCCCTTTGGGACATTTACTGCTCTCACTGACTGCTGAGTGAAGCCTTCACGCCCATCTCCTGTGGCAGTGATGCTCCAGAGGCCTGAGCCTTTCTCACTGTCACCAGCTGCTTCTTCTCTCTCTGACTCTCCCCTTCCGAGTTGGGTTTATTTTGTTTTTGAGCTGATAGATGGATTAGCATTTATCACCAGGCTGACTACCAGAGGGCTATTAAAAGTGATTTGCAATGTAAATACTGTCGTCATCAACCACATTTTCTTTAGACTAAGGTTGACTTTTATGAATATTAAAGCCTTGTAGATGGTTCAGCAAGTTTGTGGGAGTATGTCTGTCAGAGGGAGGGGGACTGGCTGCCTGCATTCTGCTGGGGAGGCAATCTGGATCCACCTGAGGGCAAAGGGATCTGGTGGCAGAGGGAGGGAAGTGGAGCATGAGAGGGTGTGTGGGGCAGAAAGAAAATCTGAGTGCCTTGAAGGACAGAAAGAAAGGAGAGTGAGCATGCAAGCACATGCAGGAGTGCATCTCTCTGCGAGCAGGATGGGAGGACAGGCTTGGGCTGGAGGGTTTTTGCTGGAGGTTGGCAGAGACTGTCAGGCTAGGGGAGGACTTGTGGAAGGAAGGGGGAAACCCGGCCAGAGGTGATGGTGAGCAGATCTGTCCCTGGCAGAGCTCAGTGCCAGAGGTGTGTGTCTGAAATGGTACATGCCCCATGTGCTGCAGGGATGGGTGAAAACTGCTCCTTTGCTTGAGGACTCCCTGCCATGAGTGTAGGGTTGCAGGACCAGCAATGAATTCCCCAAGTCCCCCAGCAGGCACAGCCTGGCATTGGTTTGTGTGCCAGGAGCCAGTGCTGGCTGCTGCTGAGGCCACTGCATGTTTGAGTACAGTTACAGGGAATCTGTCAGGGATAGTGGGTGGATGTTCCTGGGCTTGTGGGGGACGCCAGAATAAATGACCCATAACTGCTTTTCCTGCTCTTCAAAAATATTCACCTTCTGCACCCCTGCTCAGTGGTGTAACCACTCTGCCTCAGGATGGCTGTGGATGGGAACTGTCACAAGCCAAGCTGGAGCATCAAGGTGGTCACTTGCCACTGGTTTCTGCATATCCCACTTCAGAGGCAGAGGTAAGATGAGTGGCTTTGTCCGTTTCTAGGTGTTTATGGTGTTTTGGTGCAAGGGCAATTTTTGAGATGGAGGAGAATGATGGAACATTGCCAACTGATAATGGAAGATTAGCTGTTGCTGATTAGACAGCAGGCACAGCACAGCAAGGCTAAAAAGAAAAAAAAAGACAAACAAGCCATCCAAAAAATAGAGGCTAGAAGTAGAGTGATGCAAAAAAATGGGAGCTGTGCAGTTACATGAAAAATGGACAGCTCCAGGAGTATCCCAGATCCCTACAAGGTGACAGGTGCTGGGTTTACTGGCTGGTTAGCTGGGTCAGTCCAGCAGGATGGCAGGAGTCTCAGGCTGTCAGAGGCCTTAATCCCAAAAGAGAGTAAGGAAGGGCCTTAATTTGCTTGGGCCATTGAATATGAAGTCAAGTCAGCCCTTGGCTTCTTCCGTGGGAAAACCACGAGTCCCTCCTGTCCCACCTCACAGCCTGTCACAATGTATTTGGCCAGGGGAAGGGTTGGAGCTGAGGTCTGATTCTGGAGTGGATTAGCTGTTGTTCATGACCAGTGCTGACACGGCCCAGGAAGGAAGGTGATGTCACTTCGGTGGCAGCAAGGGAAGCTGGTGAAACTCTCTGGCAGCCCACGGGAAGGGAATGTGTGAAAATGTCAAGCCAAAAGAAGCAAGTGCTATCTTTAATTGGAATATGCATAGTGAGTCCAGGCTTTCAGAAACTCTGCTTCTGACTAATGAGTGCATATATCTAAGCTAAGAGTTAGAAGCTGAAAAGTTTTGTATTCAATTTGGTTACACATTTTTATCTCCATGACTGATCAGCTTTGGAGGAAGACATCTCACTGTTCATTACAGTCTTTTGTCTGTCTTTGGGGACTTGTAGTTTGAAACAAGAGTCCAATCAAATAACCCAACTCCAGTACAATTAAATAGTCTTTCAAGCAGATATTTCCTCAGTCTAATGAGTTCTCACAGAGCGTGACAAAGGTTTATTCACATTAAATTTTTTAGGGGGAAAGAAGGAGAAGGAGGGGGTGGTGTTTATTTGAGGTCAGGGCTTTGGGCTGAACCAAGAGACTCCAATTAACTGGCTGGAGTCTTTGATGGGTTTTGGTCAGTGACTGCAAAAAGAGTGTGGGCAGATGTTAAGCTGAAAAGAGCCAGCAAAGCCTCACTGCACTCAGTGAAATCGTGTGGCTCCACACCAGCCGACACCTGGAAAGCTTTGTCTTCTTGCTTCTCAAAGAAGGCAGGAAGGAAAACAAATAGGAGTTGACTGAACTCACTAAAGAAATGCCAGAATGTGGCCTATGGTGACCAAAATAATTGTGGTGCATCTGCCTCACTGCTGTGGCAGGGGCCTCTTGGTGTGCAAAGGCAGCAGCAGATGCAAGTGCCAAAAGGCTTTAACCTTTTCAGGGTGCAGAGATGCACCTGGAGCGGGAGATGTGTCATCAGAGAAAATTGTCTGAATTACCTTAACAATGTTCTCTCTGCTGGAATTCAGAAATGTGTCTTCATTTGCAGGGAGAAGATACCAGTTTGCAGGATCTAGGGAAAAGAGAAGTCCACTCTGTGAACTGGACACATCTTTAGATGAGAAATCGACTTCAAGTACTGGGCTTTTGTTAAGTGCTACCTCCCAAAGCCAGAGAGGTATGAGAAGAGGGTGAGGAGGTGAAGGAATGAATGGTAGGAACCCTTCTGCAACTGTAATCGCTTCAGAGGAGGGTTAAAGTGGGGCGTTTATTTGTTTATGTGTGTCTGTGCATGTGTGCGTGAGAGCCGAGCAGATGGGGAAATGATACCCGTGTGTGTCTGTGAGACAGCACAAGCGAGAGGCAGAGGGCGGGTGAGGGAGTTGCTCTAGGTGTAAATTGGAGGGACGGGGAAAGATGTAGAGGAAAGGGAAGACAGGGGGGTTTTTCCTTTTCCCTTTGTTCCTTCTTGTTTGACACTTTCTCATTACCAAAAGCCAAAGCTGGGGGACAGTCAGTCAGCTGGTTGTGGTTCTGCCTGATGAGGTTTTTGTTCTGTTTGAACACCCCAGTTCCGCGTGTTAGTGACAGCCCGGTAGAGTTTTTTGGGGACTGGGGAAAGCGTCGAGGCCTCCCTTTGCCCAGTCTGTGCCGGGCCCCGCTCTGCGCCCCGCTGCGCCTCGCTGTCCCCCGCCTTGGGACTCCGGTGCTCCCGGCGCTGCCGGCTGCAGCGG